>CP136866.1:6543854-7131354 GCA_033000465.1 Sciaenops ocellatus
TCTGGCTAGGGACTCTCTCTCCCTGTCATCTCACAACTCTCTAGGAAAGGCATAAAATCCAAATCCTTATTTAAGAAAAGTATGACTTTTGCAGAAATCTTACACAGGTTTATGTTTCTATTTTTGGACAATATGGACTGTTTTGCTGCCTTCAGGGACCAGGGCATACTTATGCTTTTTGAAATGTTAGCCAGTTCACAGTACTGCAGTTTAACAGGACATAATCACACTCTAATGTAAGAGTTAGGTCAGTTATATGACAACTGCAAGTACAAGTCTTTTTCTTCATCCGTGCATCGATCTAGGTTAGATTATTATCTGATGTCTAAAAGTTTAAGGTAAAATAATGAACAGGGATTTAAATAAACTACTGTGAGTGCGTGCATATAAATATGTTTATGTGCATGTCTACATGTGTCTCTGTGTGTATTCTTTTCTCCACTGGGTCCATAAACTTTCCCCACAGTCCCACTGCCTTTATCAGCATAAAGCTGCACAAACAGCTGCAGCCTTCCACCAAGAACCCTGGGACAGCTGGTCGTCCACACAAACACACGCACTGTGTTACTTTTAACACACACAAACACACACACACCTACACACACGTACACACATTTCCTCTCCTCAGCCTCTCTCCAATCCTCTTGTATCTATCCCAGGTGGAATTGGGTTGAACAATGGCATGATGGGAAGGGTGTTGTTTGGTGGGCTTGGTGGATAGTGGAATCCTCCCCAAGGTGACCTTAGAGGGGTGGTGGGGGAAGCAGTTGAGGGCTTTGACGGTGTAATGGACTGGTGTCACTCTGGCCAGAGATGCTCAGCAGAGTAATGATATCATCTCGATGCTGGGAGGTAAAAAAAAAACGCACAACTACAATTTATTTTGGGCGTGGGGGGTTTTTCTTCTTCTCATTGCTGGAACTGAAAGTTGACATGGTCGTTTTGCTGTATGAGTTTACACCAATTTCATGACCCTTTAGGCCCTTAAGAGTTAACAGAATTAAATAAAAAATAAATAAATAAAATCATTTTCCGTACACAAACTCATAAAACAGACATTTCTACATGGTTGTACAGCATATTTGTGTTTAGCAAACAACTAAATAAAAATATGGAAACAATGTTTACAGATGGCACCTTTTTCTTATAAATAGGCTCATAATAATGCAATTCTGTCTTATGCATATATAGCTGGTCAATTATAGAAATACATGTGCAGATCTACATCTATCAGATTTTTTTTTCTCTTCACTATGTAATTATTGTATCAAAGAAATTACTATGTTGTCTTAAGAAAAAGTATTTTCATATGCAGTACGGTTTATGTCTACATTGTTGATTAGTGTTTCTGTCTTTGTGTGAAAGGATCAAATAATGAAATTAATCAAAGAGTAAAATAGATGTCTGTAATTTTTCTGTAAGTCTGCATGCATGTGTGTGTGTGTGTGCGTCTGCTTCAATAATTGGTTCAAACACATAGTGAGATAGGTTACAGCAGAAGGGTAATTAGCAGATGCTGAAGCAATGCAGCTCGTAAATCTGTCCGTTGCCAATGATACTGTATGTCAGTGAGGCTTTGCAGACACATGAGATCCAGATCATGCTTTAATTACCTTGAAATGAACCAACTTTAAAAAAAAAAAAGTATCTTGAACTTTCATATATATTGATCTTAATTATTTCAGCCCCAGAGGGTTCAACACACACACAAAGTGAAAACAGAAGAGTGTTTCTGCCTCCTCTCTCCCCTCCACTCCTCCTCCGTCTTCTGACAGAGATTTTGCTCGCTTGGTGTGGAGGTGTTCAGAAAAAAAAAAAAAAAAAAAAAAGGAAAGGAAAGGAAAAATAGCCTGGGGCACCTGGCAGAGGATTTGACCTGTTCCCTTGCAGTCAGAAGCAGAGAGGCAGAAAACACACTTTTTCCCACACTAGCCATATTCAGGTTTAAAGATTGGAAAGTAAAGCGGTGCCCCTATAGGTGAAAGCCTTCATCTCTCTCTCAATAAGTAGGTGCGTGCAGTGTGGAACAATCCAGACACTGTGCTGACCTGCCCCGTCTGCTCTCAGCTTACACACCCAAAATAAGATAAATAATAATAAAGATTTCCACGTTTATCAAGGGTCCCAGGCTCTGCTGCGTCACATTAATTTACTTTCAGTCTTATGGCATCACAGCTAGTCACGCGATGGTGTGTTAACCCCCTTGATGATGTATTAAGTTGGATATATAATACGCCGTAATAGATGAAAGTTCACGCATATGAAAACTTTGACTCGGCCTCTCTGTTTGGTCCATTCAGCTCTCTTTAATGAAGAGCTGCATGTCTCAGGCGTAGAATAATACAGTATATGAAATGAAAATGAAATCGTGAAAATGTTTTATGCCAGCAGACTTTTGAACATAAAGACCCTTAAATTCAATCCAACAATGTTTAGACCCTTAAATTTCACCAAAACAGTTCTGGAAAGTGTTATAATTAATCAACAATTCACACTCCTTTCATAGAGAAATATAATTATAAACATAATATATGTCTTCTATTGAGTCTGAATGTGATTTAATATGCCACAGAAATATAATAAACTTACTACAACAAAGGAGAGTTTTTATGTCAATCACACAGCTATTTGACAATAACTGTTTTCCACAATGCCCCTGGTACCATGGGATAACACTCTGCATAGCGCTGCACAATAACCATATTTCATATTTCTTGGGAGAGGGGCACATGGAATCGCTGACGGCGTTTTTCCTGCACTGTATTTTCATGGTGGAGCTGTGCCCGATGATGGTTATGATAATTTGATCTGAGAAGACACAGAGATTTGAACTAGCAGAAAGGAGGATGCAAATCCCTCAGTAAATCCCTACACTATATAGCCCCCAGCCTTCCGGGAGAGTTTAATATCAACTGGAATGATTAAACTGAAAAGGTGAAACCACCATTGTAGTAATAAGAAGTAGGACTGTGCAACAGGGGTTAGAGAGTGGGCTAATAGTTTGCACTGCAACTCCAACCTTTAATGTACACAGATGATCCAGAATGTTAATTTCACCAATGTTATGTGCATCATTTCCTTTTTTTTATGATTCAAATCTGAATATCCTTGACACGTGGAAAACATGCTAAATGATCATTTTATTTTTATTATTCATTCATGAGCTAGGAAATGGACTGCAGCAATCATAATAATAAAGCAATGGATAGACAGGTAGATAAATTAAATCAGGTAGATAAAAATTCAATGCAAATAACATATTTCAAGTGGTGCTATTGGTTGGGATACTCTCAATTTAATCAACAAACTGTCATAAATTATAGGCCATGATTTGTTCCTCTCACTAATTTCTGTAATTAAAGCAGAAAAATGCCAAATGTTACCAATTACAAAAATGATTGCATCATCGGTATCTCGTCATTTTTACGTGCCACATAGACCATGTAAGAAAATCAAAGCAACATAATCTTCATGTTACATATACTACAATCTAATTTTTATGGCTAACATGTGAGAGAGTTGCCTTCTTGCAGATTCACCAGAGACAGAGCAGCATTAGCCGTCCCACCGGGTTCCTCTTTCTCGTCTGATGCAAGCCTGTTACTTCATCTCTTTATTAATTGATTATATTACCAGTTAACGGTCAGTATATCACAATGGCGAGAACATGCTTTAAAAGTGCTTGAGAGGAGCCAATCTGATTTTCCACGATACTGATAATGCATGATAACAGATACTTTGTAATCTCATCCTGTTTATAAGTCTGCCCTTCAGCCACAAAAGTCTTCCACCACTCACATGCCACACAGCGTACATCATGTCCTGTGTCTTGATTTACAAAAATGAGTGGGTATAGTGTCGCCAGCCACTCCATTTTTTCCTGCCAGTGAGGAGATTTATAGGGAGGGCGTAATACACTATCCCCAGATCCAATCACCCATGGTTATACCACCCATTGACAAGGGCGTAGTCCCTCACTGGCTTCCCACCAGCGAACACTGCCAGTTGTGCTCAGTTGGAAACCATAACCAAGCCAGGTAACACTGCAAGGTGTTCTACCCGAGTCTACGAAGGTGAGTTAGGTGAGTTAGTGTCACTCTAGCACAGTGTTGTGGGCTGGACACATCTTATCAGGTGTCTCTGTGATAATCATCAGTAATATTATAGAATATTGCATGATGGAGCATGAAAACAATTCATTTGTTCAGCCGCACACAGAAAAACATTAAATTTCACTCATGATACAGTTAACCTTTTTTTTTTATCTATTGACATGTTTTTGTTAACTCTGTGATATTTCAAAAAGTCAATGTGTATGGAAATTATCTGTGTCTTGATTGACTTCTGCTTTGGTTGGTCAACAGAATAAAATACCCAGCTGACACTGCACCACCTGACTCCACACCCCTCATCAAAATGTCTATTAATAGTTTTAATAAATGTGGACCTTATAAACCCCCTTGGGGTTTTAAGCAGGCCTCAGTCTGATAGCTCTGCTCTATATGAAAAAAGGTCATGGAAGAATTCAAAGTACACAGTTCCCCTGTAGGTACATTTGTATAATCCTGCCCCATGATAGGATACCAATAATACCTGCCAAGAAAAAAAGTACTTGCTAATTAACAATGGCTTTCTAAAGCATTCTTAAAACAAAAACAAAAAATATTGCATTATTAATTATATTTGGGTGCTTTCCATATTATACTATTTATACTATCTTCTTTTGTTAGAAATGGCTCGATGCTTTAGTGAGTCAATAGCAGTGTTTCTATACTGTCATATCCAACATCTCACAGTTAGTTTTCTCTAAGTTCATCAGTGTTCCTAATTAATTACACGTTGACTGGTTCAGTAATTTTAAAAATAAACGAACCAGTGACAATGATGCAGTGCCTTTGTATCAACAAACTCACTAAGTGTTGTGTTACCCCAGAAACTGATTTATAAAGTTTAACTAAAGAGGCCTATCAATTATGCAAGAAGGGCATTGGTGAAACAGAAAATAAAGAAAAGAAGTAATAATTATGATTTTACGTCACGATCTGAAATGAATCAGGTGTTGGAAGTTTCTGTCTGTCTATTTGATGTTGTTCAGTGTTTCTTTTCAGAATGGCTGCTCCTGTTTGGACATCCTGTTTGGGTCACTTCCTGGTTGTCATTCCTGACACTGTTGATACGACATCAATTATGTCAACCACAGTGGGATAATAGAGGAGGAGTACACTGAGTCGGAACACCACCAGGACCAACTGAGACATATAAGAAGGGTTCATTTACTGCCTGTCACATGCTTTTGTATCTAAAGCGCTGTTGTTACATTGATACCTCCCCTCAAAACAGACCAGCATGTTAACCTGCAACACAAAATAAAAATGCATTTTTATCTTTCAGTATTATCCTGCTAAACAGTATTCAGGCACAAAAGGAACCAACTTGCAGGGTAAATGCGACGACTCATTCGGGCTCCATTCACAGTAATTCTGCTCTAGCCCCTTTAGTCTCTGCTGGCTAAATCCTCTGTTAGAGATAGAGGCTGGGTTTGATCCCCTGCAGGATCTCAGTTTATCTCTCTTGCAAATCTGCTGCCAGATGACAGGGTTAGCTTTGTGGACTGTAGCTGCCCACGCTCTCTTAAAGATCGACACAACGCCTGGTGTCACAGTGTTTTTTTGCTCTTTTACTGTTGTGGAGCTGTGGACTTATGCAGGGTTCAAAAGCGAGATATGTCTTAAAAATGCACTTAAATTTCTAAAAGTATTACCCGTAAAGAATTGTGTTTCATCGTATCAATGTATGCTTGCAAGGTTTATTATTATAATAAACAAATTGTGTTTATTTTGTGCTAAATTTAAAACTCTTTGAGTATATTCATATTTAATGTGGTGCCTGTTTTACATTGAAAAAAAACAGTACTACTGAGCATCATAATATGTAGAAATGTAAAAAGTATTTTTTTACAAATATTTTATATTTTCTTTACCGATACAACCTGTACAGTCCTCTGTGTGCTACACATGCCCAGTCGCTGCTGTGCACATGAACACACGTGTGTCTTGTGTCATCATTTCATCATTTCATCAGCGCTGTGCAACCAGCTGCTGTTGCTGCTTGCTCATTAAACATTTGTAGAGTCAATACAAATTCCACCAAGACTCCTTTCCTCAGGGCAAACACTGGAAAATACAGTATGTAAACGGTGCAGCACTCATCATTCATCTATGCAGAAAATAGAGCTATCTTCGCACCCTACTGTATCAATAACCGAGGGATGGAGGGGGTCCAGAAGCAAACCTCCACAATTCATTACGGGCTCATGTCGCCTCCAGCAGATTAGAAGGTTTACTGCTGTTGACAGCTCATCTCTCTGCAGAGAATCACTGATTATTGTTAAATGTCAATGAGAAATATCAAATCAGAATGTGAGAGTACTTCTGCTGGAATTATAGCATTCGGATTGCACAAATTTAACACATGAACTTTCTTAAAAACTTTAATTATCTTGGAAAACATTGGTGAGCACGCCTGTTCATTCAGACACATTCACAGCAGGGAATCAGATGCATAGTTTGACGACACCTTGATGATTGATTTTAGCTTTTGATTCACTAGCTTTCGCCGCTAACCTATCGTGGTCACGTATCTCGAAGTTATTCACCTGAGGCATCATGTTCCAAGGTGTGTTGTTTAGAGAATTTTACAATGTTTTCTGTAGAAAAATACGATCATCCTGTCAGCCACAATTACAAGCCTGAAACAGAAAAGAGTCTCTGATCTCTAGCACAAAAAAAAAGTTCACTCTCTCAGCCAACTCAAAGTCTGGTGTCGGGCAGGGTTCAAAATACGGTGCAGATACAGGGAAGCTAAGCTGCCTGAAAGAGACACGAGTCCCCCGGAGAGCCTCATTTGAGAAATTCATAGGGAGCTCGAAAATATCATCAATTTGGTGCAGCAGTATTTTCTTGTATTATTGAGGTTCCTGGAACAAACAATAGGCTGATACGTAAGCACTTGTCAATGTGTGTGTTTCTGACAGTGTGTGTATTTCTGATCATTTGTGTCAAATTAACACAATCCTGTCTATTTCTGCAGTAGCTACCTAAGTGTCTGGGCACACTCAGTCTTTCTTATTGTTCCTCTTTTTTCCTGGTTCTTTGTTGTCTCATGCTGAATATTTTCTTTATGAATTAATTTATTTTTTTGCACACTGACGTTCATGTATGCATGTACATGTGTACGGGACCCTCCCACCCCTGAAAAATAGGGCTTCTTCCAAAGCCATGGTGTAATTCAAACACTGCTTTCGGGTATAAACACTTCTCTGCCCACATGATGAAAACAAGCAATCACTCCACCCATTGAGAGGACTGAATATTTTTCTGGTTGAAAGTAGAGAATTAGACAGAATGTGGATGGGGCCGAACACAAAGAGAGAAGAGGATGACTTATGACAAAGGTTTTTCCAGCCAGAATCAAACCAGGAACGTCACAGTTACGTGGTGTGCTTCTTTGACCACTGGGGCACCAGGACACCCAAAGAATGTTAAAGGTTTTGCCACCCTTGACCCAAACGTGATTGGTAATTATGATCATGCTGTGTGCAGTTTAGTTTAGTGTTATTAATTTTTGGTTTAATTCTATTCAAATATTTCTTTCAGCCATTTGGAGCAGCCAGTGAACTATGTTGGGTTTGAGTGAAATGATCATATTCCTTTGCCATCATCATCACATTCATCTGCTGTCCAGAGGTGACACAATAGCAGAGAAAGCTTTTAATCTGTGATTTTACTCTGGCGTGTGCATGTGTTTTAATAAAGTTAGAAATCTTGAAGATAAAATGTTTGAAATGTTGACAAATGTTTACTACAGGTAGTTTTTCGCTATATTTTGTATAGTCAAGCAGAATGTTAACCAAAGGTCACACAGGTCAGCCACTGCAGCTCGAGGGGCAAGTTGACCAAAACCCCCTGGAGTGACACATTGTTTAGTTGCTGCGATGTTTGCAAAGGTTTTTTGAATGTTTCGAGTAGGCAATTGTTAGGTGAAATATTCCAGTTTTTTAAAAATTGAGAAACTGCAAATTATAATTAGCTCAATGCTAACTGAGGGCTTCAAATTTAAATTTATATGTTGCTATAATGCTGAATTTTAGACTTGAGTTGCCCTGTACTGTGTTTCTTTCAGTATCCTGCACCCAGGAACAGCAAAGTACAGATATGATTTGTGCTCTATAGCATTTAAAAGCTAAGTATATTTAACATTATTTGTAAACCAACCTCTTGGACCATATGGTATGAGGTTGCACTCACCTTAACATAGACTGAGAGAAAGCTATAGAGACTGTATTGACCGCTGTGGTGAGTAATCTGGCTACTGGCATGCCACCCCCGCACTGCGAACGTGAGAATAGCCTGCTGGGAGTAAAAGCACTCTGGGGCCTGCTTATCAAACAGCTTCCTGTGATCCCGGCTAGCTAGGCCCTCGTGGTTCATCATGTGAGCATAAGACATTGCACGAGACACTGGAACGCCGCAAGAAACCGTAGGATCTTGAAAAGCACCTCTAATGGCAAAATGTGTGAAATCTAAAAAACAGTATTGCTTTTCAAATTTCATTATTAAAAAAATGAGTTTTTTTTAAATGCTTTGAAATTTTGTAAACTTTTGTGAAGCCTTACAGGAGTTCAGACACAAAGCTTCAAGTAGAAAAATAACATAATAAAGTAACTCATAAAGCTGAAAGTCCTTTGTTGTTGTTGCTGGATTATGAACACAACTCAGAGAAGGAAAGTTTTCCACACTTGCATGTCATATAAGTTACCCCACTAACTGGTATTGCGTGCTTCAACCAGCTAAAGTTCACATGGGTAAAGTGTGCAAACACCAAAAGTTAGTTTACTTTCCCCCCCTCACGGCTGACCTCGAATTTCCTATGCCGCAGACACTTTGAAATCCAGTTTGTTTTTGGGCCCTTCAAAAGACAACACTCTCACTTTTTCATGGTGTAAATTCTTGTGGGCCTGAATTACAACAACAAAAGCAAATAGTTTGTGTGTATTTGGTCAGATGTTTTGTATTTATTGCTTTTATTACATATATATCACGAGGTATCTTGGGCAGATTTCTTTTAAAAAGCAACATTTTATTGTCTAGGACTTAACCTCTCTCATCAGTTGAAACAAGATTTAAGAGATAAGGCAAAAATGTAACCTTAACATGAACTTTGTATGAACATATGACCCTGAGAGGTATGATCTTCCTCTGGTGTAAGACTAAATAGGTCCAATGTGTGCCAAATGATTCAGGGAGAATCAACATTTATTGAACTTATCTGTCCAGAATCGTAGTTTGCTTTTGATCTTATCACAAATTTCATTAGTGAAACTTAATCAAATTTACAACAGAGGAAACGTGCTGGTGTGTGTCGTGAATACAAAAATAAAATTAAATTACAACACTACTTTTCTCTTGATTTTTTCCTACTTATGTAGTTTGAGGAGGTGAAGTTTACTGGCGTGCAGACAGAGGTGCCAGACAGTCAACACTCGACTCCACTAAACAAAAGTAAACACAAAGTCCAAAGATAGCTGATGGCTGTCAATCAAACCCATCCCCAGCTGCCTTCGCTTGTCAGCCGTCACTCTTTTCCCATGGTTCCTCTGGGCTGGAGTATCCCTGCCCGTGTTTTTAGACAAACAGATCAGATTCCTCCTCAAACAGGCCGCTGCCGTCCCTTTTGATAACAATGTAATAATTCAAAACAAATGATTCAGCTCTTTGATGAGAGCACTTTTATGGGTGACGAAGACCCTCACGCTGACATCTGTTTGATTTTATCTTCTTGAACTTTATCCCCTGCTGGAAAATTTACTGGCTCTGTCCAGAGCAGTGTGTTAAAGTCAGACTAATAGAGGGGCAAAGACAACCGAGACACTGGGCAGGACAGCCTCGCACTGCACTCGCAGGAAACGTTTTCAGGGTGGTGTCAGGAAATTTTGCAAAGTGAGCACATTTAAAAATTCAAATAATATTATCAGTGTTGAAAATGGCAGGTAAGTTCACCTGGTATGTGGATTTAATAAAACTTCACGGGCTGACCAAAACTTTTCTTCAAAATTAAACAATCCCAACAGTCAAACAGATGAAACATTACCAAGATCCCTTCACATTCTGCCACGTTTTAGTAAGGAAACCTTAAAGTCCCCTCCCAATAAAAAAAGCGTTTTGCCTGGATGTTTGATCCTCACTCTGCAGCATAATGTCCGTGCAGAGTTTGACAGCAGCAGACTGTTTTCACATTCATCTGCTGTAGGGGAAAGGTTTCCCCGTGCTCACCTTAAATCTCAGTTTATGACATTTACATACGAGATTTCTGCAACATCACAACTAGTTTGGTAGCCGATCATGATCCAACATACAACTTACACAAGGGTCATGTGGAAACATGAAATCTCCATGTATAGGAGACATATTGTGTCCAGTAGTTAAACTTTTAAAATGTGTGGGTTTATAGATTATCTAATGAGGGACAAGGAGAATATGTCATTTAAAAAAATTCTTACAAGGTATTTGAACCTTTCTGTGGAAAAACATCGTACACAAATACATACTCAAAGAAGAGTGTTTTCATGTCTAAAGCATACACCAAAGTTAAGTATGAATGTTCATGTGTTCAATGTGTTTGTTCCACCTAGTAAGAAAGTAAGTGGATGTAAAGTGATCTTTTTGTTTGTTTGTTTTTGTTAGTTTTTTTGTAAATTTAACAGAGTGTTTCATGCCTAAATTTAGCCGAAGTAAACTATTTCCTGTTGTGTCACACACCTTAAACTTTGTCTTGTTTGCTGAGGAGCTACGGTTATAGCAGAATAAATTGAGCTAATCATCGACTTCACTTTACTGGAACACGTGTGAATCAAAAAACACCAGGAAACCCAAACCCGGTCCACTTAATTCTTAATAGCAGCGCTACCTTCTCATGCTTCTCTATACTTCTTCTTTGACGTGGACTGAGGGTCGGGGGGGGGGGGGGGGGGTTGCTTCTGCTCGAGACCATGGCCGTGGTTGGAGCTGTACGCTAAAGCCATGTTCAGGCCCCAGAGATTTCCAGCCTCTTAGATGCCTATAACTCATCCCTAGCCCTGCTTCTGAAGGGAGATTTTCCCCCCTCAATCCCAGGCCTGAAATATCCTTTCAAAGGCCGCAGACTGGAGACAGATATGTAGGTGTTTTAGATAAGGTAGGAATTGCATTAAAGGATTTTTCCATTTTAAAGCTGTTGCCATCTTTTTTTGCCCTTTCCCATAGACTTGAGAGGAGCATTTGAGGGATGTACTTTGGGACGGACTAGTCCGTACATTTGTGGTCAGTTCACAGCTCATAAAAGACTAGCGCTAACCTCAGTAAAAATTGAATAATGTAGAGTGGCTAGAGGCAGTGCAGAGCCTTCTCAAAGAATACTAAAGTTATTGACCCAAGTTTGGAGGAAAAGCCTCCCAGCTCATTGATCTCTTCACAAGCATAATTAAAGGGCAGCGAGATGAATCTTCATGTGGAAGAAAATAGAAAATTCAGAGTGATGAATTTTCAGAGTGATGAGGATTCTTGCCAAATGCAACCGTTAAATTAAAAGCTCTTTCCCAAAACCTCAGAATGGGATAATTTTGTTTTGCAAAGTAGAGTGTGGCCAAAAAGAAAAAGTCAACAGAGTCTCACCCAGGCTGCGGCGTGTGAAAGTGAAAGAAGAAAAGTGAAACATCAGTTTAAACAGCAAGTCTGTTAAGACCCTAGTGTGTATAGGTATGTGCGCAACATTCCCAACTTCTTCTCTCCATGCTTCTCTGTTTTATAAGAGCTTACACTCCTCTTTGGCATGTACTTTAAAACTTTATAATTATGTGGCCTCCTTTTTCCCCCAGCCGACTGTGTTTACATTTGCCAACATGGTCCAGTCCACACACACGGCTCGTCCACAGTCCATGTCTTTCTGTGGCAGTGTTTGTTGGACTGGGCTACGGAGAGATTAGTCGCCTCATTCCCTCTGGTGCCTCTGCGTAATGTTCCTCATCCAAAGGGCTTGGCTGCTTATTTTCCAATAGGACTTTGGAGCAGGAAATTTACCCTCATTTTGAAATAATTGTTTTAATAGCATGCTGAAATTCAATTAAAATGTTTAAATTCTTTTATCATACTTTTATTATAACTGGTCACTAAAATATTTCAAATACAGACAGAACATGAATGAATTATAGTAAAACAAAAATGACATGTGAAATTCTCTTCTTTCACTGGATTAAAGTATAAAATTAAGACAGTGTGAAATGGGGGTCATTCCTGGTTGTGTTTCTTCAAGCACAGTCAAATTTGTCTCAAAGCTTTACAAGTCATAAAAACTAAAGAGTAAAGGAAGCTTTCTTTCTGTTTTGTCTGCAAGTGTCTCCAAATATTTTCAGAAAGAATTTTTTTTACTTGTGAATGTGAATATACTAGTGGTTTTAATACAAAAACATCCAGTCATAAATCAAACTATTTGAAACACTGCTGAACCAAGCCTATATATTTGCTGAAATAATATATCACATATCTCATATTGAGAAAATTACAGACAAGCACACTCAGTCTAGGGAAGGGCGCTAGACTAGACAGGGACTAGGACCCACATGGTCAAAACCCACACATCAGTGGATTCGTAACGGCATGAGAGAGAAAAATAAGAAAGAGAGACAGGGAGTCAGGGAAACTTGCTGAAAACATGCTTGTGGCAGTGGCTGAACTCGAGGAAGGAAAGACTAAAATTTGCACAGAGCAAAGCTAAACATAACTTGTAAATGGTTTTGATTATGAGGCAAAAAGTCTAGTCTTTGCTGTCCTCCTTCTGTCTTCATTACATCTTCATTTAAAATCTGCAAACCAGGACGACTATTTTAAAGATCTCTAAGGTAAGACTTGATTATTTTTGCTACTCCACTGTGCTGTTTTTTTTAATTCCTGCACAGCTGAGTGGCTCATTTGTTGTTTGGTGGTGTACATTTTACTTATTGAGCAGTGGAGTTTTGTACAGCCTAGGCAGAGATTAAGACAAATTCTGATAAGGACTGGAAGTTGACTCTCAGCATTAAGGAGGATTAATGTTTAGCTCTGTGTGGCAGGGGCCTTCTCAGTGGCTATGTTTACGCAGTGTTGCAGACCCTGCATTAATCCGAAATTAGTATAAAAGATCAGCTGTGGCCACTGAGGCAAACCTTCACAGGGCTTAGGCCAGTAATCAAGTCTCACTTTGGGACAATGAGCGCCTGGAAGGTCAATGAGAGGCCTGGGTAAAAGGGGGCGAGGAGATTGAGGTGGGTGGTGGGAGAGTGGTGAGGGACTTTTGGTGACCACATGTTTTAATATAGGGGAGATCCGTGCACACACACACACACAGTTTGCCCCCACAGTCTGTACCTTCTCCTCTTTATATTGGGCGTCCATGACCATGATTTGTTTTTGTTACAGCTGCAGAGGACATTAGTGTTTATAATTTAACACTTAAAAGACATTTCTTCCTTTTTTCCTGAAGCTTGTCTGAAATCTTATACATGTATTTGATGTCACACAAGTTTACATTTCAGCGCACTAAGTATTAGCTCTGTCACATAATTATAACGTGTGCTGAGGGATTATAACAATAAATAGTATAAGACTATCTAGCTGCTTGTAGTGTAGAACAACATCTCCTGTTCCAACACAAACTAACACTGAGCAGAGCTGGTAGGAGAATCACAGGAGATGTCTCGGCTCCAGGACGGTCTTTTACAGGAAAGTAACACTGTATCAAATTGAAAACAAGCAGTATAAAAATCAGCAGTAAATTTTCCACTGCCAAACTAGTGCTGGCTGGTGCAGCACAAGAGGCAGCACCGCTGAATTCAGTTAGGAAAATAAAATAAAGGAAATATAGCTCAGCATAAACCACAGCCCTCGGATGATGAATACTCGCAAAACTGTTGATATCTGCATTATTTTGTATTTTTAAACCACTCATACTGTGAGTGGCCACATTCAAACCTGCTTCCAAAAGGAGACAATTTTATTGACATTTTAAATAAGGCTCACCATACAGTACATACAGCGTTATAATGTGGCCAAGTGAATGCGTCTGCCCTTGCAAAAAAAAAAAGGGGGGTCCGGGGAACTTAACCTTGTAAATACTTTCCAAACGACATCTATAAAGTTCTTAAATTATTTATTTATATGGATTTTATAGCGCTTTGGCAAATTACAGTGCCCTTGAAAAAGAAACAGAAAATCATCTCCTCAATCAACTATTCTTGGCACGTGCCAAACTTCATCCTGCACCAACTTTTCCACAGTAGTCCAGCCGTGTCTGTCTTTTGTGCACACATGTTAACAACAGACAAACTACAAATGAAAGGGTAACAGTGCAAAAAAACAACAGCAACACAGCCAAATGATAATTTAGGGCATTTGCACCACATTGTGGTGGAAGCAGCTCTCTTCAAGTGCCAGCAGGGTACCAAGCGAACCCCCCACCCCAGCCACCCACTGCTCCTGCTAAGATTAGACAAATTAAACACTATTATTCACGTCACTCCCGCAGCTGGCCTTTTAAGTGGTTCTACGTTAACTATCATAATGGTTTGCTTTGAAAGCCACAGTCTTCTCCTTAATTTACAATATGAAAAAGCACTTTTGCCCAAAGTCTCGGTGGGATTTTTCTTCTCTTCTGCCTCATGCTGCAGAGGGAAAAAAAGGTTTTCTTTACACTGCAACAAATTAGAGTCAGAAAATGTTATTGTTAGGACTTTAGGTTTACTGAATTTAAAGCGTGATTACTTTTAAATGTATCACTTATTCTCTTTGGGTAACATTTATTTCCAAATGATAATGTTTTGTATAGTATTCTTGGTTAAAAGTCAGCTTTAATCAATCATCACTCATTTATTTACTAGAAGACATTCCTGAGTTTGTGTCCTCTCGGAGTGAAAACTATAGTAGGTCTAGCAGACTCTCACATCTGTCCATACGTTTTTAATGTAGTCTCCTGTTGAGAAAACGTCCTTTCATTCTCCCTCTTGTATCCCCATAACCTGATAATGGATGTGGTATTGGCCAGGGGCCCGTGGACGGCCGGTGATGGATAACCTAGTTTCAGACCCATCATCACTGTACAGCATGTGCCTTGTATCTGTTGTAAAATACCCCCCACCCACATTGAGCATGCTCCAGATACACATTTAGGGAAGTGACAGTAAGTGACGTCCTGTTAGCTGCGTTACAACTCATCTATCAAATCTCACTGGTATGTGATGGACAAAACAATGGAAATAAAAACAATAAATAAACCAAAACTGTAGTTTTAACCTTTAAGCTTTAAAAGAGGCAAACAGGTCAAGTTGTTATGAACATAAAAATCTAAAGACTACTGAGACAATTGCTTTCAAATGGTGAGACAGCAGAATATTTAATAGTAGCAGTCATGACAAGACGAACATAATCAAATGTCACAGCACACCAACCTGACTTTTACCGAAACTGCTGCTGAATACCACAAAAATTTCAGTATTAACAAAACTTCAAAACAGTCAGCAAAAACTGTACATGAGGCACGTAATGTGTTTTTTTAAGGCTGGCTTTGATAACCCTCTGAATTTAAAGGGCCAATGCACCATTTGTAGACGCAAAGTTCACTTTATTTGTCACGAGCCACTCAGCCTGTAAGAACAGATGTATAATGTCCTCTGTGGCTCTGGAGGGAGTCTGAGAAAATAACCCAAATGATGTCATTAGGGTTATCTTGGCTTGGCTTGAGATCTCCACATCACAAAGCTGAGCTGCGGGGTTTGAAAAAAAAGTGGGCAGGGAGGGTCTAATAAAAGACACTATTTAGTTGTATAATAGGAAACGTAGGATCTGGTGTGTGAGTCCTGACCCATGCTGTGTTAGGGACTAAAGGTCAAGATACCTCTGCTTCTGCTGCTTCATTTGTCTTTTGTGATCCACAAAATGTTGATGGAAGCTCAATACAAAACTGCTGGAGTACATCAAACTGAGCATGGATAAGTAATAAAGCATTGGATCTATGAGCAATGGAAAATGTTGTGATCTGATGAGTCAGTCATCAGTAGATACTACGAGTCAGCTGTGGTATCCACCCTTACATCCAACCTATCTGTTGCCAAGTAGTAAACATGGTGATGGATCTATTGTTAATGGCAGCCATCATTTAGAATATCTCATCCACGACTTTATAGCAGTAAAGGAAAATGGAGCTGAGAAGTATTTTAGGGCACAAACTAATCAGCTATCACTACAGCCAAAACAAAAACCACTGGTGACGTGCCTGAAGACGCAGTTCCACAAGTGGCTGCTAGATGCTGGCTCCAAAAATATGGTGCAATAAAGATCCAGTTAAAAACATGTTTAATTTTCTCTCTCAGCCAAATGGAAATAAATCACTATATCTATGTTTTTCTCTTGTATGGCACAGTCGTTGGTGATGTTATTAATAAATCCAGGTGTGGAGTAAAAATGTGTCTCAGTACATACCAAACAAATTGAGCAATGATTTCATGGCATAAAATCAGTCACAATTCCTTTCATTTCAAGTCATTAGACTTAGTTGCATATCTTCAACTCTTATGCAATGTTAGGAACATAAATAAGATTTATATTCATGTCATATCTCAAAAGATTGGAGGCTTTCCTCATCGGAGGAGGTCTGATATCTCACAGCACACTGCATAACAGGATCGCACGACATCTTGGGCCCTCATCAGGTCGTCAGCGCTCAGATATTGTTATGTGTTCCGTTCATTTTGACCACATCTGACAAGGCTTTCTCACAAATGTTAAACATTAACTAAACAATACTTATGACAAGTTCAACTAAATGTATCTTCAGTGTTCTTTCTGAAATCTGATTTACATCAGGGAGACCATAAAATGCAGATTTTTGTTACATGATCACTCTGTTATGACTCGAGTCTGCATCTTCTCACCAAAACCAACTTTTGGAAAACGTATTCACAATTCGAGCCAGTTTCTGGTGTCATAACCAACAGCATCGCTGCAGGAGCCATGGGGAGCGGAGAGACACAGCCGGCTTCCACTCGTCTGCTCCCAACATTATTACCTTCGATGAGTCTTGCATATCAACTTCAAATCCAGCACCAGGGAGCTGAGCATAACTTAGTCGCTGAGGGGGAGAAAAAAAAAAAGTTCTCCAGCAGGTTGAGATTGTATGTCTATAAAAATAGTGACAGAATAGCTCATGCCTCAGTGAAACACGATCACTTTGTCTACAAGGTGTGTACTTAAAACGCCCTTTAGTTTGAGTTTCAGATTTGCTAGAGGATTATTACTCCAATACAAGTGTCCTTAACAGAGAAATAATGAATATAGCATATGCAGTTCATTTCTTGCATTCAATTTCTATAATGATTCTCTTTTCCACTAGTTTTAGCACATTTAAGATCATAATACAGTAAGATTAATTATATTATATTACTTGTTCAGATGAATATTTCAATTCCCCTGTGTTTTTATAATGGGGGAATTGTGGTTTGCATTAATCATTTTTAAATTATGAATCAGTCTTGTGAACTTTGTTTTTTGTTGGTTGGCCTCCGCAGCACCGCAGGAGGTAATTAGTCCAAGCAGGGTTAAAGCTGTGACACACCATTCAAAAACAGCTGTACGACTCACCATACACCATGAGTCTGTTTGTCCCCAAGTGTCTCGAGGAGCTGCAGGAGGCTGGTTCTCATCCTCACCGTGATGATTTATGCCTGACACATCTTAGTACAGTAAAAAGAGTCAGCATACAAAAAAAAGAAGAAGAGAGAAAAAAAATGCTCTTCACATTCACATGTTTTGCATTTCTGCCTGCATGGGCGAGGATGACATTTCATTTCTTAGCCCAAGTCATCTCAAAAGGGCTAATTCAATTTGCACTCCAAGCTGTTTCTAATCCTCTCTCGCTTCTCAATTTTTCACTTCATTGTCTGAATACCAGAACATTTGCTGTTTGATTGTTTTTTAATGGCAACGTGGGGCATTCTGACACAGCTGTTGGTAAAGTTTGTCAAAGCTGATTATCAAAGTCTGTGAAAGTACCAGTTGGTTTTCCTAAAATGATGTTCACATTATTAAAAAAAATACAAGACTCAATTAAATAATGTGATATGGTCTCCTGTGTAGTTCAGTGGAGGGTGCATGCTGCCTGAATTGGCTGCCATATTTATTAAGCTACGTCAATTAACAGATAACACACTGCACAAAAGGGTTTTGTACCTGACAGTGCAAACCAGCAGTACTTAACACAGACTCTAGTTTTACATTCTGGGAAATATTCTTTTTCTTCTTCTTGCTCTGTAGTTAGATGAGAAGATCAATGTGCATAAAATAGCATATGGAGCAAGCATCGGGAGGTGATTAGCTTAGCTTAGCAGGACCTTTGGTCGCCAAGAAACATTTACAGCATGTTCTTCCAATAAAACCACAAACTTTTTTTTTGTAACATTTATGTTTGCATACAGATGAAACAAATTGGATATGTGTTCTCTTTGGAGAAACATATTTTCTTATATTTTTGTTGTACATAAAACAAATCACTTTGCCACTCGTCCACTAACTCACAAATAAAAGAGGGATGGTTAGATCTCTACACCCATATCACATCTTCAAGAACAAAAAAATAAATAAATTGTTGCTCATTTTTAATCTTAACGCCTCGTTAAAACATGTTGCATTGCTTTGGTTGCAGTAAAAAAAAAACCTGCCAATAAATTCCATGCCACCATTGCTTGATAATGAACTATTCTCTGTATCAAATTAGTTCATCACAAAGGCAACTGAAAATGAATAACTGAATTATTTCTGATTGGTTACTATGAAGCATTTCTGGAATTTTAGTTATTACAATGATTTTTGGTCAAGTAGATTAGAGAAACCTGCTTTTTACACTTCAACAAGCCAGATGTTAATTTGTTGTACTCTTTTTCGATACCTGTTCAAGTTACTTTATGTTGTATTGGACCAAATTACTGAAAAATAATCTAACTGTGATGACAGTCATGGTTGCACTCATCGTTTGGTGAAATATCACGGATTGATGATGGCATGGACTTCCATCATAACCATCATTTGATCAATTTGGCTGTTCATTTTAGTTTCAACAATTCCTAATGTTGCTTCTGTTACTTATCTATGTAGATACGTATAACATTAGGACTCCAAGAGAGACCAATTTATAATAAGAATGGTCAAATTTGATTCATCAGAGGCCAAGATGTCTTTCCTAAGAAGAGTTAAGTTCCAAAAAATCTGAATCACACAATTCCCATAATGCAACTCAGTACTGTCTTCTCATTACACCCTTCCAGTGTGGTAAACGCCCACAGCGTTCAAACTGCATGACCCTAGTTTGTAGCTGAGGTTCCCTCATTAAAAATTGTAAATCTTATCTAACCAAGTTGACACCATCATATCCGCAGATTTGGCAAAGCTCCTCCAGAATCACAGAAGAAATTTTACAACTGCTTCCGCATGCTGAGTAATACTAATAATGAGAACTAATAATCGGTGAAGTAGCCTTTCAACAACACTGCTGACTTTTGAATGTGTCCATAAAATGGGATTATTAGCGCCTGCTAGTAATCAAAACAATACTCTTGCAAAAATAAGATCAGCTACTGCTAGAAAAGTTGCAGTTTTGCTGCCTGCGCTTCTATATTTAAGTGTTGTGGTCATGCACGATCCATTGTGGGTTCAGAAAAGCACTCGTCATTCCAGGGTACAGTATCAAACAACTGGCGCTGACTGTTGCCATGAGAGTCTTTCCGCACTGGCCACAGCTTGCTTGCGCTGCACCCGTCCACTAAAAGCCCTCGCAAGGTAATCCTCACCCACTTATGTGCAGTGTGTGAAACTAATTTTCTCACCCACTCGTCAAATTAACCAGTGGATTTCAAAATACGATGTCCACTTTTACTAATTGTTTTTTCTTTTTTTAAGAATATACAAATTGTTTACATAGTGAAGAGTTTTTAAGATAGTTAATAGCAACCAAAGACAAAAAGGATTCTGCAATGTTCTTTCTACAACATCGAAAGGTGACTTTTGACTTTGTGTTGACTTTGTCTTTTAATAAATGGCCACTTTGTGAAGGTGTAATGGTTGTGCTTATACACAACAGCAGCTGGGAACTGACTTTGGTATCTGAAGTCAACGTTTGGCATTAATTCTAGGTCATATCAGCACGCAGCAAAAGTGAAAGTAAGAAGGCGAATACTGTACATTTCTTAAGTTCTTAAGTTGCCTCTGAGGGAAATACTCACATGTGCAGCATGTAAATAGACAAACACAAATATCTGAGTATCCAAACTCAGCCAAGTAACATAACACTAGACATAATAGCAGATATAAACTGAGACTTCTGGCTACCTGGCAAACTATGGAAGAAGTTTCTCTTTACCAGCCCTGCACGGCATGTCCCTACACCGCATTTCTGTCCATTAACACATCCACTGTGTACGCTCTCAATTTGGGAGCGTAATAAGAGGCAGATGAGTCTTGCAGCCCCCTCACAGCTAGCAGTCACCCTGTAGGAGGGAAAATTTGTCCAACTAAAATCATCCCAACAGGGGGGAGCTCTTAGGTCAGGAGCCCTTAAGTTGAGGCGAGCAGACACTCCTATGAGTTTGTGATGAAAACCGTGTGATCCATCATTGCCAGCACGTTCATCTGTTAAGGGACTGTAAGCGTGCTGGGGGCTCCCACAGGCCTCCACTTGATCACAGTTAAGCTGAGCTACATGGGGCACCAAAGCTATCACTCATTATGAAAATGGAGGGAAACTGAGATAAGCTTCCACATTAAATAATTAAAGTAGATCCCTTGACAGGGACTGGTTGAAGTAGATGTGCAGCAAGAAGTAAAATATTATCCCAATAATAAATCCCTTTATTCTCAGTACTTTCCCCAAGAGCTTTTATACGTCATGAGGGTCACTGGCATGACGATATGGCTGTGATCAATACTAATGAGCGTATTTTCTGATATCAACATATATCATGGTATCTCACATGTATGCAAAATCCTAAAAATAGCTGTAACAGATCACATGCTTCAAACATGTGAAACAAAACTTCAAGTGCTCATAATTTATAGTTTTTAATTATGTTTGGCTCATTCATTTAAAGAACTGAATGTGATGATTTTATCACGTCGTAGATGTCACTATAGTCCAACCAATACTGGGCTTTTAAGGCTGATACAGATGTCTATACTTGAGGATCTCAAAGACTTTCTTTCTTTTTTAAAATATTTCCATTTCAGGGTTGTAATCTATTGATTTTTGGATTGCTTGTTTATTTGTTTTATGAATTTGACCATGATATGTACTGAGCAGAACATTTAACAGTTATAAAACACACTTGTCAGTTCTCTCTAGTGGACAGCTTTTATGTAATGGTGACAATGACACATATTTGCTATTTCTGGACTGCAGTTTCTTGTTACTCGTTGGCCAGCATGTATGCCAATACTGATATAGTGGTGGAGTACTGCCCTACCCAGCACCACAGATTGGTAATTGTGGATTCAATTCAATTCAATAGTAATAATACATTTGTAATTGTACTGTGGCAAAATATGAAACACATAAACTTAAGAAACATTTCTTTTATTTATTTTCTTGACCTACAAATTCTAGAAGTTAATGAGCTGCTGTGCTTCTTTACACAGAGGAAAATACCAGACAAGACTCACTAATGAAACTTTAAGTGCTGTATTTAACATAGTCAGTCATCCTCTTCCAAACAAATGCTATTCTTAAACAGGAGTACCACCTTGTCGTACACCAGTGTTAATGTGACCCCCCACTTGCCCCACTAGGTAGGTAGCAGCAGCCCTACATCTCGGAGCCAAGACAAGTCTGGCTCTGATTACCATGGGAGCTACTGCCTCTGCCTGAGAAAAATGCTGCTGGGTTTAAAATAAATGTTATTGTTTGTCACAGGAAACCAATCTGATTACTGTTTCTTCTCTCATGCGCACACTTAGCGCTGCGCACCGGGCTATATTTACGCATGTGGTTTTCATTCAGCCTCCCCAGCGAGGGGGAAACGGACACCTCGCGTTTTCATCTTTATTAAGTCACACTTTGGGGAAGGTTAAAATGGGGGTTGTTTACACAAAGTATTTGGCAATCTTTGGAAGACAATCTGTCTGTCCACATCAAACAATAGATTGAGTTTCTCTGCTGCAGCAGCGGCAGCGGCAGCAGCAGTGTCTCAGAAATGGGCAGGGGAGAGGGAAAAAGACGACTCCTCTGATAGTCGTGACGTCTGTGTTTGCTCAAACTGACAGCGAAAGTGAGGAGTTGTTAAAGTGCGGTGTGAAGCTATTTTGGGTTCGGCAGCAATTGGCCATTATGACGGTATCATTTCACAGAAGCTATGTGTATTGTACCAGCGGAATTATGTGTGCGACTGTGTCTTCAAATGTTGCATATTAAAAATAGCATTAGAGGAGCGCTTTACCTCTTTGAAACGTTCTCCCTTCACTCTCTTTCTGCATGTATCCCTATGGGGAATAATGAAACACACACACACACACACACACACACACACACACACACACACCAAAAGAAGTGCAAAAAAGAAAAAAAAAAAAGAGTGCCAGTAAAAAACAGAATAAAGGGCTTAAAAGGCATCTGGGAGGAAAGCTGAGAAACCAAGCGACCCGTCAGCAGGGTCTGCCAAGGCTTAGAAGTCAGACTGTTTGTTTTGCTTCATATGTCGACGCGGCCACTCTTTTTCTCCCAGTGTGGTTCTGTCCCGCCGTGATTCTCCACCAGACTTCTTCTTATAAACTTTACCTCCGCGGGACACCTCTACTTGACACCCAAACCAACAACACCCACCTCCCAGAGAAAAGAGGAAAAAAAGAGAAAGGCAATATGTAAATGTTGTGAAAGGAGTCAATTAGGAAATGTATCTTGTTTGAAAGGGTTCGTAATGGTTTAATTCCAAAAACATGTTTTCTGCCTCCCTGGTAATGTGTCACATGTGAGGCTGTGGCTTTCTGCAGAGCGGGGGTGGGCGGGTGGTGAAAGGGGGTGGGGGGGATTTGAACGTGCTTGGTGGCAAACATTTGTTTATGTTTTCCTCCTGGTGCATCATTTCAAAGAGGCAGCGTGCATGTCCCATCGCAGGCTTCACATCTCCCGCCAATTGGAAACACATTGCAGCGTTTCGATATGGTAAAATGTCAAACCAACAGTCATGTCATGTATGAGAGAGAGAGAGAGAGAGAGAGAGAGAGCAATATGTGTGCACTTTTTATAAAAAAGAAACAATAACTTGCGCATTTAATCAGGGAGACATCAGCTCATTTGGTTTCACTTAAATTCACAAGTCCCTCCTGATGTGCAGAAATAGATTTAGTTTTCCGGGATCCCCACTCCCACTGTGAGGGAAGAAACTGCTGTGTGTTTTTTAAAGATGTGTTTTAAAGAAACTGAGTTGAAGTATTTTAGATATTTTTACCCCGATCTTTCACTCCTTCTGAAGACAGGAAGAAAACATAGTGCATGTCTGTAGAAGTGAATGAAGGAGGTCATAAAACACATGTGTTTCTCCCCCCTTTTAATTTTCCTCTTCCACTTTCCTAAGTCTTAGCACATCGTTAACAAGACTTTGCCTTTTAATTGTTCCCATCACATAGTTTTCAAAGCATACTACCAGAGCGATGTCCTTGAATAGACCGCCAACCCTTTTGATTTCTTTTTTTTTTTATTTCCTCATAAGCAGCCCCCATTGATAATTTTACATTCCAATTAACGTCCATGAAAAACAAGGTTTCCTCGCTGCATCAGAGATGGTTCACCATATGAAGGTTTAAAATATTAAAGGAGAGAGAAAATACAGATGACACTCTTGTTTGTTTTTGTTTTTTGTTTTTTTGTTTTGTTTGTTTTTTGAAGTAATTACCACTTAGAAGATGTAGCTATATATTTGTGTATAATATGTTTATTATATTTCACTCAACCACCTGTGCAATTACATAAAACTCAATGATAGAAGATATTTAAAAAAAATAAATAAATAAATATTACTAGAAAAGAAATAGTAAGTTAAGACGTGATTATTACAAAATCAATTAATTCCATACTTTAATTTGAAATATTGAATATTTAACAATACACATAATGAAGCAAGAAAATAACCTAACCGTGCTTTGTCTATTACTCCTCAAGCGAGTCTAACGTTTATCATATTTTCTGTCATATTACCTTCAGTTTGTGCACAAATGCCTATGGACAGTGAATATGAGACTGACCAGGTGTTATCTGTGTGAGCCTCCAGTAGCCGACAGCAGTGAGGCAGCGGGCAGCACGGGGTGAACACGGTGCTGGGCAGGGTAAGGCCTTATCGCCACTTTAATTTTTCTCCCCAAGGTGAACTGGGAAGAGATCAGTGGCACTAAACCCTGGGAATTACCCTAGATATTGGCCCCCTGTGCTCTGCAAATGAAATCCTGCCGTCGGCAGGAAGAACATGGTGGTTAACACTCTGAAAATCAGTTTTTGTGCAGACCACAGCTGGCGTGAAGGGGCAAGGGAAAGTAAGGGAGAGGGGGGAGAAAGGAAGAGGGGGAAGGGGAAGGGGACTTTTAAAATCGACATTACTCATAAAGAGAAAAAGACAGAGGGAGAAGCCCTTGCTCCTGTCATCTCCAATCTTTAATATATCTGCTATCTGTGTATTGTTGTGCAACAAGTGTCAGTAACATAATTATTCACCAAGTATGATAAATTGTGTGGTGGCTTTTAGGCAGAGACATACTGAGGCATGGTTCACTGACTACAGACAGATAACAGAATGCAAAATATGGGACAGCAAACTGCAGTTTGTAGTTGTACTGACCAAACTAGTAATGAAACCAGAACCAGGGTCCAGCTGTCTGAGGGTCTGAGCAGGGGTCTTGGGGCCATGGCGAGCGGGTGAGTGGTGAGATAGAAATCACTCACTGTGATCATAACCTTCACAGTCCTGAACCTGACCAGCTGTCAGGACTGTGCTCGCCTGCACAAACTCTAAGCACGGTGGGTAACATTAGAGTGCTCTTAATTCTTTTTGTGTCTTTGAATTAGATTTGAGTGAAAAAGTTCAATAGAAATGATAAAAAAATTTTTTTTTTCAATATATTTATTTGAATTTGTCTGTTTTTATGTTTTCTGGCACCAGCAGTTGAACTCTTTGTTGCTATAGTAGCCATAGCTACACAGTTAACTGACATTGATACGTCCACCACTTCCTCCTCGCAAGAGGGACACAGTCTATGCCCTCACATTACCATTTCATATTTTTCTGTCTGATTTGATCAAAGTTCCACAGTTTCTTCAGTAAAAACTACGGCCAACTCTTGTCTTCAGCCTTTATTTATCACGTCTTTAGTTCACTGCTGTGCAGCTATACAGTAAGGTGAGGGCAGGACACCATGTTGGAACATTTTAAAGAGGAAATATGTATTAAGTAGAATAAATCCTGTCATCTTTGTTACACAAAACAAACAATGAACTAAACAAATGTATTTGGATTAGTTGCGTCATCTTTACATGGTGTTTTCTATTTGTTAAAACTAATTACACACTTTATTACAAGGAAAAGTGCAGTGGTTGAACTTCTGGCTACCCCTCTGGTGATGTCACAATAAATGTTTGACACTGGCAGCTGATGGAAAATGCCTGCTGTGACATCACTGTTTGAGATGTGGCCAGTTATTCAACATCGCAGCAGAAGCGCTTCTCCAACCTGTGTGGTTTGCACACAACACAACATAACAACATTTCCTGCAGTCAAACTGCCATATTTTAATACAATTACTCACACATTTACATCAAAATCCATAATTTTGAACTTGGTAGCAGAAATGGGCTAAAGAACTAAAGAAGGGTGACTTTAAGGGTTTTTAAGTAGCTAACTAAGTAGCTAATGACCTGGAAAATTAATCATCAACAGCTCTTCCCACCACCAAACTGACACAGCACGAAAAGAAACTGTATATGTTGTTATATTTCAACACTCACTTGGGTCAGTCTCAATTTCCCTCACATAGATATACACAAATACACACCCATACACGCAGCATGCATACACACATCATCACCCGCATACAAATACCCGTCTACTACCCCCAACACACACAGACACACACACGGCTTGTATTTATAGGTTCTGATCGGGGGGTGTAAAACAAGACCATCTCTCTTTAGAACACCCCTCACCATATTCTTCCAAAAATAGCGGGTGCCCATCCAGCTAACCAGAGTGGGAGGATTCAGAGCTTCAAAATAAATGGAAGGATGTTTACTCATCGCCAGAATGAAAATAGTGCTAATCTCCAATCAAGTCCAAAAGGCAGATAGTTAGCAAGACGAATCTTAAAATAGCTCAGAGGGTAACACATTCCAACTCTGCTTGAGCTTAACTTTGATCTTACAATATTTTGGCCCTTGTGCACTGAAAATGATTAGCACTTCTGTCCAGTGATCTAGGAATACTATATATAGATGAACTTATAGGACATAATATGATGAGTGCAGAGTGTAAGTGCATGCTCCACAGTTCAGTGGGATGGAAAATGTAGAGTGGTGGGGGTGTTTGGAAAACTGACGGGAAGTTTAAAAGGAAAATATAGTTACTACAGACACAACTGACCTTGGCGATGAGCGTGTTTAACTGAGCTGGTCGGGTTTTCTATATCAACAACAAATGTATTAATTGTCTGTAAAGGTTGTACGGAAAAAGAGCCAATTTTTTACAGAATAGTTAGAATTGATTTATTTGTGACTCTATCACGCTGAGAATAAACGCAGTCTAAAGCAACAGATTGAATTCATTTGTCAAGCGCAGACTAATCAAAACAAAATGATCAGTCATGACACATTAATACAATCAGCCGTGTGTTTGAGGAGCAAGAAATAAGTCTTCTTTGGCTCGATTCAGGAGAAGATAAAATACAATGTTTGCGTTCCAGTGAGTCAATCACAAGAGCTCTCAGGCTGTAGCAATTAAAAATGTATGTGCAACAGCACAAATATCAAATGGACCATTACAACTGAAATATGGTTTTCATAATTGTTCAATGACTTTTAAATGCAGTGGGAGTGTTACTGTGTTAAAAGGGTGTCTTTGATTTTCATCTGGGTTTCACTGATAGAGTTTAAATTAGCCCTTTCACTGCATGCAGCTGTAATATTCTGCATTTACCTTGACTGTGTCCTTGCACATAGGGAACATGATGTTCCTGAGCCAGATTGAATGGCAACAAAAGATTTGCCATGAAGAATGGCGACAACAACCAATCAAATTGATGCAGCTGTACATATTGTTGTAGTTAGAAAAGTTCAAAATAATCAGAATTAAATGTAGCTTCAGCTGAAGTTGTTTCACCAGCCAAAACAACCCCAAGTGAAAACTGTTTTACATTGCAAAGATGTCAAAACCTCCATATCCAGTTGGATATTCTTCAGTTTATATTCACACCACATCATTTGCATTTCAGACTTCATGCTGATTCCATGTATTTCAGACTGTGTTGTTTATATGACACTGAAGAAGGGGCAAATTCAACATGTAAGCTCGGAGCATTAAGTAACGTGGCTGTGTTTCCTGAGACCAAAAAGTGTCACAGTAGACGAAGGGCTGACATTACAAGCGGTGCAAATAAGTCTTTGATATTCTGCAGATTAACAGTCACTTTAGACTTATTAGCTGAGGAGCTGTGCATATGTAGCAAGGCGTGCAGTGGCTTGATATTTTGAACGCATGTGGAGTGGAAATTTAGTGCTATTTTCCAAAGCGGTTTGGAGGGGTGTTACCTGCACTTTGGCAGCTCTGTGAAGCGTTCCACGTCTTCTGCCATTTGGCTGATGATGACTGGCATGTGCCCGTGGCAAACAACCAGGGTGGTTGACTTTTAGGTAAAGCGATAGTACATAAATGGCCTCTTAAATGGAAATTGTCGGAAAATCTTGAAATTCTCAGCTCATAAAACGTACTTTGCATGCACTGATTCGAAGGATTCTAAATGGGATTTTTATTGTTAAAAAAGATACTTGCAACTGAGTTAAGAGCACTTACCAACAAAGCATACAAAACATTCAGCTAACTGATAAGCAACAAATGACCAACGGAATTGTAGCAGGATTCAAGCAAGACCATGTTTTTCTTCCTGCACACTAGTTTTAGCACTACCTTACAGCAGCTTGTTACATCCCCTGCATGCAGAAGACATATTTCAGTAATCCGTCTGTAAACAGCCTCCTCCACAACGACAGTGGCAGAGATAGGGAGAAAAGATGCAGTACACCATGTTAAATAGTGTGATGCATTCTCCAATCAATGTCTGCCAGCCCCAGACTAAAACCCCGTCCTACACGCTTGTCTATCAGCTGACAAATAGCTGCAGCTCCTACTGATATAATTTGCTGTAAATGTGCTCAACTTAGCTTTTTATTTTTACACTAAGAAAAGGTCTTGTCACGTGATGTTGCCAGGCAACCAGGAAAGACACCAGGAAGTCACTGCTCCTGGCCAAGAAATAGTTCAGTGCCAAAACTTACATTTTGAATTGTGTACAAATTCAATTGTGATATGATGTGTTCATAGTTGGCATTAAACGTGCTGCTAGGCTAGCTGTTTCCACCTGTTTCCAGTATTTATGCTTAGCTATGCTAACAAGCCTGTTGGATCTATTGTAGCTTCATATTTAGCGTGCAGACTTAAGAATCAGTCTTCTTACCCAACTCTGCGTGAAAATAAATAGAGAATGATGAGTTGGACATTTCCCACATTTAACAATCAAACAGCAAGTACTGTCATATTATTTTCCACAGATTTTCTCTTAAGATTTAGTGTTTGCCCTTTTCTTTGCCTTGTCAGCTGTGTTGGTCGTTGATAATCATGCCAACTACAGTCTCCTGTTTATTGTAAACAAATTGCTTTCTTGGTGACTTGCAAAGGCCCTAAAACTTTCACAAACTGGGTTTCATCAGCATCATTTTATACTGAGAAGCTATAGATTGGCTGTAGACAGACCTCTATTTGTATGAGGATAACTGCCACATACAAAATATCTAAATGGAGCGGAACTCTACCTCAGACATGAACATTTCATTCAACCAGAGTTTCCCAGTCTGTCTTTCGGTCTAGCAGGAAATTCTGTCATCTCAAGTTGCTCGCCTTAAAAAGTACACATGGAGAGGGCAGACATCATAAAAAATGCCTATCCACCTGTTGTTCTGGCATTGGGGGAGCATTTGAACCCCACCTGCAATTCTTTGGTCTGGCAGACTGTGATGTGTGTGTATGTATGTCTGTGTGTATGGACCAAGTGCGTCTCCCCATAAACAGGTGGGGTTCCCCGCCACAGATATCGAGTTCCCCTCTTTGATAACCCATTACAGACTTCATTAATTTCACTCACTCCAGCCACGCACTCGCCGTCTGACAAACTCACTGAGGAATTTTTGTACGAGCACACCTCCTTGAGCTTGTGTAAGTTTTACAAGCAGAGATTAACATGTGTGAAAACAAATGTAATTTAACCCTTTATTGTTTTAGGAGGGTGAGCCGGACATGCCCAGTGTTAAAAGAACTGTCTGTATAGGGCGCTGCAGGACTATCCCCCATTGCTTCATGACAAAAGTTTTCCTTTCGTTTGGGTAAAAATCATGGAGGATATCCATTAAACACACATCAAATTACAACCAAAACAGAATTGATGTTTCCTTTCTTCTTTAAAGGAATTCAAAGACATAATTAAAGAAACTGAGGTAGTGACGTGACATCTTTTACAGTTATGTTAATAGGTCTCAAGAGCCTGCACACATTGCTTTCCTGAGCTCTTCTGAGCCAGGAAACACGCAGCATATACATCTCGCATGTCCAGTTGTGCAAGGCTAATTTGTGCTCGAGTTTGTTTTCTTGACATTGATCGGTTATTCTTGAGCACATGGGACACCCGACACCGCAGCCCCCTCGATTCCAGTTGTGCAGCGAGTCATCTCTGAGTCTGGCAGATGACTCAGTGGCGCGAGGTGGACTTGGATTGGACCTGGCTATGTCCATATTGAAGCTCTAAGCGCTATGCCTCCAAAAGCATGTCTAGCATTGCTCCAAACTAACAGAACAATGCCGGGGATTACGAGGCTGGGCTAAATTTAGTTGCAAAAGAATGCATGCAAAAACACAAGGACCCCTTATGTTTGTGCATGCGATGAGTTTCTTCTTTTACTGTCTTTGTCTTTAGATTAATTCTTCTAAATTGGAGAGACAAAAACTATTGCATGTTTGTTAGAAGATATTCTTCTAAGACTGTTTATGTTTGTTGGGGTAGGGTGGGGTAATTTAGGGGCAAGCTTCAAAAATGAATTTTAAAATTTTATGACAGTCCCTTTCAACCAATTCCAACATAACAGTTTATTGTTTGATTTTCCATCAAATAAGCCATTAATTTATATGACAACCCTAACTTGTTTGTGACAAACACAGTCTCACAATTTTTTTGTAAAATAAGCATGAAGTTTACATTGGCACTGTCTTGTGACGACAAAAAAGGATTATGCGACAACACATATGTCAAATATCCAGATATGCTTTCAGTAAAAAATAATTTAGTTTAGAGTCAAAGAATATGGATTGCGCATGAACTTATATGAAATGTCCGTATACATCACCTGTTGTTCTTGGCTGTGGCAGCTTGCATGAAACTGTCTTGCTGAAGTCATTTTGGCCATACAACATCTGCTGTAGACATTACCAGTAGTGCCAATGGCCTGCAAATACTGTCTTCTTGTTAAACGCTTGGTGTGCCCAGACACAAGCCTGACCTTGATCCTTTAAAACAGACAGCTCACCAGGAGGAGTGACAGTTGCCGGGGCATGAACTTGACCCAGTGAGGGGGAGGAGGACAGAGCTGACTGAATGTTTCGTTTGTGTCAGGACTCAAACGTACATATTGTTGGGTTAAATTGCATCCTTTCTGCTGGTAGTGAGAAATTACGTCAAAACTTGAGAATGGAACACAGGTCACCATAAGACTGTTTTGTTAAAACCACCATTATTCCACTACTGTGACCTGAGAACAGTTTGAACCTTTCTATTTACTTCAATGTTTTGTTTGGTGCTGAAATTCCAATGACGTGTGCCAGTGCCATTGATGATCAACAGGAAAATAGGAGCCACTTGTGCAACATTGTTTAAAGGATATCCATGTCGTGTATTTTTAGAAAGCTATACCAACTATTTAAAAATGTCCTCATAATGTAGATACACAGGTCACTGCTGTCATTTTTTTTGTTTTGCTGCTCAGAAGAGGGGCAGCATCTGTTGAGACCTTTAACTCTTTGTATTGTTGTGGCTAACAGAACTTCATTCTGATGAGACAAGCTTCTTGATTTAACACAAGAGAATTTCGTTTTCTGGAAAAAGGGGATATTTTTGGCCATAGTGGAAGATACAGAGCATGTGGATGCTAGATTCCAAGATGATTTACAACGCTGAGGCATCTATAAATCCATAGTGTTGAAAAGATATAAACATACCACAGGGGCCACTGAACAGTGGGAGTGGGAAGTTGTGGAGAGAAAACCAAACAAAACCGTTTCATCAAGCAATTTTTGATCTTCCTCTCGGCAGAGTATTGATTTTTGTGGCTCACTGTGTAACTTTGTCTGCAATCTTTAACAGTTCAATGCCATGCAATAGTATCTGTTCTCATTTATTTACAAGGTCAATCGTTACCTCAAACAGAGTGAACCCTATCTTTGCACCCATGTTCATTTCTTATTACGTGTTGCAGACCTGATATTTAGCGCTAAGAAAATATGAGGAAAGAAAGAAGAAGACCTCCCCCCGCACCAGTCACTCAGTTTGGAGTTTGCTGCAAACAGACATTAGGAATTACTGTTATGTTGTTTGATTCAAAATCATATTGATCTCTGCTCCTTTTCATTCGCATTTTCCCCACTCACAGCCAAATCCTCCCACACAGGCTTTGCTTTTGAAAGATCGCTTTCAGACAGTTTAAAGATGCCAGCCGCACTGCGAAATTATTCTCTGAGAATATTACTTTAAAATATGTATTGATTCCGCTCGCAGAAATGAGGCATTATGTGGGTGTTGAGTGGAGCAGGGAGATATGGCGGTGAAAAATGACACTGCGTCATGAGCTATCAGTTTCAGTGACTCAAAGAGAAACATCTGGTTGGACTCGGCTCCAAAGAACACAAACCCAGCTAAGGAGACTGCATAAGTTGGGAGCAGACAGCCTTCAAAACAAACGCCACCAGCTTTGTTGGCTTCTGACACAATTTGCTTGAGGTCTTATTCAGTTTCAGAGCCAGGAGTTACAATGATCTCCATGTGCAGGAGAAACTTATTGCAATGCAGCGGGCTTAGCTACAAAGAAAAAAGGTGAAAAAAGGTGCATTTACTGTGTATGATAACAGATACCCATCCTATGAATACATTACATTGTTACCTCTTTGGACACTGTACATAGTTTGGCCTCAGAGTAATCCATCAACCCAGGGTGAGAAATAGCCTTCTATATTTGGCCTCTACATCTTTAGCTTGTTCTCTCAGTGGGTACAGGGGCAGCTGAGGAGACAACCCTCTCCATCAGTCATAACTGCTGGCCCAAGGCCCAGAGTTCCTGTCACTAAGAGGCTTAAACCAAAGAATCTTCCCCTCATTCGTATAAAAGCCAAGCAGGTCAAAAGGTCCCAAAATGATTTGCATAGCCAATGAGGTACTGACTTTATGACTATAGTCCACTATTTGGAGTGTGTGCAGTAGTAGTCTCTGAGGGCTAATTTCCTTAGCTGACACTTTTTTTTCTTTCTTACAGTCAGTCCAGCAGCCAAATATCCTTAAACTGCTTAATCGTTAATAATACTAAAGAGTTGTCTGAGGATTTACAACCATCATCACCTCAAAAAACTAACATACATCACTCTAGATCCTGATCAACCTGGATCGAGTTCATTTCAGTAATTTTCTTCTACATCAGCCCAATTTAAGGTATTAAACACCACCATGAGCCACAGAATATGAGCCCTATAAAATGCAAGTGTAAGACCAGCGATAGGAAAACATTTGGGGAAAGGAGCCGAAACTGGGAATTGCTTCTGTAACGCTGCTGGGTGACCACAAAAATCTGTCTGTGAACCACGTCAAGACTGTGATCATTATTTCGCTCTTTTCTCCAGCTTTTCGTCTGCATTCGTTTACCACCGCATCAGCATTTTTCCTTCAAATGAAATCTGAAGGCATTCCTTTCCCTTTCCGCACCCTTTTCAGAGACCTCGTCAAACCCAATATGGCTTTCTCAACCCGCTACAAGACATGTACCTCAGCAGTTGATGTTGTGCAATTACTGTACATGTTTTAATCCAACTAAATATCTTTAAAACGTATGTGATCAAGAACTGAACATGACAGAGATGAAACTGATGGGAAGTTGATTTCACCACAACAAAGGTTTACTAATGAATTGACCTTAAGAGTTTAAAACCAAATTTATCAGCTGTGCTACTTTAAAATCTAGACTTTTTTACAGATGAAATACACTGTTATTAAAAGCCCCATTGTGTAACTCTCCTACCACAAAATAACTTAAATTTTTTTTGTGATTTTAAATCACTATGTATGCCACTTTGCACATGTAATTTTGTCCCCCGAGTACAATCTCCAGAAAGAGAAATATGTAATGTTTTACGGGACTCACACAGCACCAACTATTTCACTGATTTTGGTAAAACTGGACTGGACATATTTCATGGAGAAAAGTAGAGTTTAGTTAGTTTTCAGTTTATTAGCCAGACTGTGAGCTCAGAGCAACAGGGTAGTGTTAGTATTTGTACCACAGGTGTTCTGGAGCAGGAAGTTTCCCTGGGACATGCGAGAATGCTGACAGAGACCAGAGCCAGTAGTGTGCCAGAACCAGAGCTGAGCAAGTGGGCAATGTTACCCAGCTCAGCAGCCTCTATGGACATAATGACAGAGGTGAAAAGACCTAAGAGGACGTTGAAGGAGAAAGCAACAAGAGAAAAGGAGAGAGTGACCATCACCAGACAAGAGTAAATCTGGGACTGACTTTTAGTCGGTGAGGCTTCTTGCTGTTGGTCAAGTAAATAATATTAGCTGGCTGCTATGTCTTGTGTTGTTGACCTTGCTTGATGTCTGGCTGTTAGCAAAGTTGTCGACTCACAGCTGTCCATATTTACTACAGTGGTATTACGCTCTGAAACTGGGGGCGTTAAATTGAAAAAATACCAAATTCTACATAATCTCACTTTAATACCTGCGGCACTGAAACTACAATTTCTAAGTTTGATGAATACACCAGTTAATCTGTGTGCAACTCAAAATGTCTTGCTGGTGACAATTCCTTTAATTTAGACATGACAAGTTCGATAGTAATAGGCCGAGAGACCACAACTGGACATAATCCAATTCACAGAATCCATAATATTTTTTAAACATGGTTTATATGGATTCTAAGTGTTGGATTTAATGTGTGTACAACTGGAATTACTACTGATTTCCATTCCATACAGTATTTGTGGCTAAATATAAAGATCTGGCTCTGTTTATTTAGCTTAAATTTAAGCATTTAATTGAGTGTCTTCAGCCCATGATGATATATACACAGAACTAATACGACTCTCAGTTGAAATCATAGAGTATACTTTTTCGTTTGATATGAATTTAATGTGAAACTTCTCTTAAATAGATGACTAGCACTCTGCACAATAAATTATCTTTGTTATTGTTCTGTGCTACATGAGCATATAATTTACTCCTAGTCATTAAGCATGTGCACAATGTCTACTGTAATGTTCTTGGATGTTTCTGATGTATCTGTGAGGCAATTTTTAAGCTGGAACATAAATATGCACTGGCAAAGGCTGATATCATGTGGTTACAGAACCTATCCCACAGAGCTACTCATGGCTGAAATGATTGACATATTAAGTTTAAATAATGGTCTAGCCATCCCATGCTGTCTTCAAAGTGCAACTCGTGCAATTTCTAAAATGTTGAGAAGTATTAGACTCTCGGTTTGTACTACAAGCTGGCGCAGGATCTCGTCCTATAAGAATTGAAGTTGCGGGGTGGTTTGAGAACGTATGCTTTTATCCAGTTTAGAATCCAGTCCTCTGTCCAAGTGGTGTATACATTTCACATATAAACTCAACTAAGAAATACTCCATTGTGTAATATCACAGCACAGTTTCCCAATGCAGATGCTTTTCAATAAAAGCAGGCTGATAGACAAACTTTAAATACAGGTATTAAGTCCTGGACACACAAGAAAGTGGCATACCCAAGGTAATTTGTGCATCCTTGCAAAAATAGTGTTACTAGAACCTTGGTGATGAAGGAAACTACTCCTAGGACTTATTCACAAACTCCAGTTGCCTACAAGTTAACAGCTAACAGATTAGCCAACCAGGAACATGCTGCTTGACGCCATAAAAGCAGTTCATTGACCTAGCTAACGCCGTCACCAGTGGGATAATAAATTCACGCGGTTTATTCGAGAGTCTTCTGTCTCATAACTGACACATCCTCTTTTGTGAGGCAGTTTATACTCCATCAAAGAGGATTATATGCAAGTAGATGGTGGAACAAAGCCAATAAGCTATAATAGCCTAGCCTCTCTTTTGGTTCCCTCTAAGGTCAGCATTGTCTGGACGGTTTGCTGTTGGTCAGCGGTTGCAGATTGTCTCTTGTCAAAGTTTGCCAAAGTTAAACTTCACATGAATTATTTCATCACTGTGACCCAACAAAGGAAAGATGCCCATTAACACTACCAAACTCAACTGCAAAACTGTTGAACTTTGTGGGAATTCTGTGAACAAGTGGAGATGATATGGAATCAATAATTTGTCATGGTTTGGTTTCTTGTAAAAAGAAATATGCATTACCTAACATACATAATATTCTCATCTGTGATTCTGATTGGTTAAAAACACAGATGTTATATTTCTATCAAAAAGATCACAAAATGACTTTCTTATGATCCTAACTGTTTGGATTTTTTTGCTTCCCCCCCTGTTGCTCATAAAAAACATCAAAAAGGACCTGCCTGCATGATATGCTCCCACCACTTTTCTTCACTCTGTATTCAGTACAGTCATGCATTGCAGTCATTTCTGTCTAAGGAGAATAAAAACCAGAGGGTATGCATTTAAATGTACTACAAGTGTTTGATGATGTTATCCCACTGTTGCATCTTCTGCACTACTTGTAGCAGACAGCACTTGTGACTCTCAAGAGTCCTCATTCTCCGCTTGAGTTGACCACCACCCAAGCCAAGAGAGGCGGTATGAAGTCATCACAAAAGTCAAGAGCTACTGTGCCACAGACTGATGTTCAAGGAGGGAAGAAAAGTTGGCAGAAAATCAGTGTTGTGTCACTGGAAAGGATTTGCAAGTGGGAGGAGGGAGAACGAGGGGAAGTAGGGAGGGAGGATTGAGAGAGGAACTCGGGCTGAAGCGGAAGAGGGATGCATTGGAGAGAGTTAAAGGAGGTTGAGGGAAAAACACTGGATGAATAAAGTAAAATGAAGAGATATAGGGAGGGGAAGGAGGCAAAAGAGGCTTGTGGTTGGGCAGGAGAGCGAATGGCGGTGTTGATAGAGGAGGTGAAAGACATTTTCTCTGGCTCCAGGCCCAGCTGGTGTCTACGCTGGACCGCTGCGGGTGTCAGATCTTTATTCCAACCCTGGAGACAGCTGGAGGTGTCAACACCGAGCCAGCCTTAGTTATACTTCCCCACAACACTCAGCCATGTGTTTGTGCACACAGCAGTCCTACTGTCACAACAAGCAGATATCATATTGACATAGGTTCTCCCTCATCTTATGACTATTTGTACAATATTTCTGAATCAAAGGTTGGATTTGTTATTTCACCTCTTTAACAAAATATATTTAAAAGGGAATAAAACTCACAATTTGTGTTATAAAACTGTAAAATGGCCACTTGAAAACCAGTAATCACTTGTGGGATTTATAATCAAGCATGACAAGACCCAAAAGAAAAGTTATAGAGGGGCTTTCATGCCCCATTTACATTGAAACAATCACTCACTACTGGGGTTTCAAATTCTCAAGAACCACAGACAGACATTTTAGGGGTTAGCCGTCTAACTACAAATCAAACTGGTAGGAAGGCATTTTATACATTTCTTAATGGGTTCCAGAGGAGAGGATGGCTCTCGACTATCACATGTGTCTCTGAAGCTCCCATGATGCCTTTAAAGGGTCATCACTTGTATGGAGAAGGCAATTTCAAGATATTAGAAAAGATGAGAGGAATTAATTTCTTTGCCTGTTTAGTTGAATGTGTTTGTTTTTTTTTCTCAAACTGGGTACAAAAAAGTTATGTGACACTGAATCACACTGAAGAGAGCAGGAGAGTGCAGTGCGTATGAGTAAGGCACATTCCTCAGTAATGAGGTTAGTTCTGGTCTTATAGGTGAATGATATGACAGTCTCTGCAGGAATCTGGTAAGAGCAACAACAGGTCTAAAATGATAAGTGTAGCTCCAAAATAATATTCAAAACTTTTAACAAAAAAACAACATGAATTATGTCCTTTGATGATTCAAAAAAAATACTTTTTGAAAGAAAACAGGTAACGTCTGTCCTTTGCCAGGCTGGAATTCTTCCTGTTGAGATTTGACAGATCACTGTGCACTCAGCTGCAGTCTCCTTCAAAATAAAGTGTTCATTTCAGGGAGGGAAATCATTTACTATCTATAAATCAGACAGGATAAAAGGACTGAAAACCTTAGAGGGATCACTTTGTAACGCTAGGCTTCACTTTTTTCATATAATTTAAGAGGGTTAGTTTGAATGTTTGCAAATAACCATGAACAAATACTATCAGCAGTACTATCAGCAACACTGTGGTAATTTTTGAGATAAAAATGTGTCAAAAGTGCTAAAAAGGAAGAAATATGGAAAACGGAACCCTTAACAGGTATGTTCGGCACAATTTGCTTCACCCTCTCCTCAAGCAAACAGCTCTGACACACTTTACATATCGTTGCATGGCCTGCATCAAACTCAGCGAGCAGATGTGTTTATGGGAAATGGGATGCCTAATAAATCTTTGGCATAATGTTATTGAATTAGTAGGGACTTAGGAGCAGATACCATATTAAATCCTGTCTTTTCCAGTTCACTGCTTTTGATAGCGATATATTAGAGTCCCACATGATATACTTGCGTATCCGCCGTCGTTTTTCATCACCTCTAGTGGGGCATTGGTGAGGGGTGACGATGAATAATAAATGAGTCTGAATTTTCTGATGGAATTTCCATTTGCGCTGTGAACAATTTTCAGGAAAGAGGATTTACACTTAATACCTCACGGTGCCCCCTCCAACAGTTGCTGTTTGTAGCACAGATTAACGGTGCGATCTCCATCACTTCCATGGCATGATGTGATATTTGCTGCCATTTAAAAAATACTTATTAATCTGAGGACTCAAATCTTAGATGTTCGAGCTGAATTACAGCCGCGATCACTGGAATGGATATTGGTTAAGCATCAAATCTACAAATACACAAGTCTAATGCACAGCAAATAAACATCTTATACCCTAATACTACATCTTTACAAGTGTAAATCTTATGATGTCTTATTTTCATCAAGTCTGTTTGTCTGATTTGTAGAAGATGTACTTTTAGCTTTAGTTATAGCAATTTCCATTATTAGTATGATGCTGTGAGGAACAACTATAACATTACTAATCAATGAGACTCTTATCAGTTAAATGAATCGTGATGTGATGATCAGGTGATGGTCATTCCCACTCTGCGTCCCATATGGATGTAATGTTAAGTACAATCTCCCACAAGAAGTATGAAACTTTTCACATCACACACCATTAGAGCCAGAGCCAGGTGAGCGGGCAACATAGCTAAACAGAGACAGAACAGAGTATGGCAGAGATGAACAGACCAAAGAAAAAGCAAAGAAGAGTAAAAAAGAGAGTGAATGAGTGTGAAGGTGCTAGACAAGACTGAGTCTGACTGGCTTTTAGTTGTTGGCGAAAGTATAGTGAGATAAAGGCCGAAAGACTTGCTTCATGTTTGGCTGTGTTAGGTTAGCAAAGTTGTCAACTTGCTAGTTTTGGATAAACAAATGCATGTGAGCCACTGTTGCTTTGAGTGTTTTATTTTATCCTGTAACTTTTTATTGAAATCTTGAAAGCGTCAGATGGAGTTCAACATATTACTTAATGTTTGTTGTAATCTCACATTAGCGATGAATATCTTGAATGTAAATGTTACACTTCCATTCTGTCAGTTCCATGCAGTTATGATCTGGATCTGGTTAAAAGAAAAATGCCACATGTGATGAACAGTAAAGATTCGGGGCTTTGCTGAAAACATTCAGAGCTTAAGCCCCACTAAGCCCACTGATGGTGCCGGAGGAAAAGTCAGCAGCTCACCATGTCATTGGGATTCATCCTCTGGGGACCAGGAATATCTGTACAAAATTTCACGGCAAATCATCCAGTAGTGGCAGAGATATTTCAGTCGGGACTATACAGATGGACAGACCAAACAACATTGACATGGCTAGAGCAACAGTGCTAGCATGTTTAAAATTTCAGACAATGTCCAGCACTATTTTAAGCCGTGGCGCGTTTTTAAATGAACAGGGTGCAAATATAGATGAATATGGCATATATTTATAGTTTGTATGATTAATAATCAGTTCTTTATTGTGTAGTAGTATTACCATAGCCTAGAGTATTGTGTTTGCATATCCATCAGACATTATCTTTTTCAACAAGCATTCTAGTGACAAAGCTAAAATGTCAGCATACATTTTTATGAAGAAAAAATCAAAAAGGCCAGTAGAGTCACCATTTGATTGATAGGCGATCACAGCTTAAAACACCACAGCAATGCCCTCTTATCACCTAACGTGTCAACATAACAATCCCAGACTCGTCTCAGTCGTAAACTTCTCTCATGCATTGGCTCCTTGCTTTGACCTTTCCTCTCCTTACAATGTTTGTAATGCAGGAAGTTCATCCCACTTTTCCTCTGGATGAAAGCAGAAGCTCAGTACCTCGCGAGTAAATGTAAACAAGTTCACACACACACCCTCACATGACACATCTTTCCTTTCTTCCCAACATGGCTCGTAATCGGATGCCTGGATGCCCCTTGCCATCCCTCATTACCCAGCATTCCTGAGGGCTACATGCCGAGGGTGCGGCAGAGAGACTGGTGTGAGGTTGGCGCGGGGCCAGGTGACAGTGATTGATCGAAGTATGATTGATGGCTACAGCTGATACACCAGCTCTGTTTCCAATTGTTGTTGGATCTGGCACTTCTCACCTTGTAAAAGTGCTTTAAGGGGAGCTTTGGGATGAATGAGGGTGTAGTGTTAGAGGATGGTAAGTGTGAAAAGTGGTTGAGTGGTAGAACTTGGATGGATATTTCCTTATTTTAATGCTTTCAGATAGAGAAAAGATGGCTGCTGTGGACACTCAATAACCTAGGCATTGTTGACTGTAGGAAGGTCACAATTAATTTGACCTTTATATACGTATTTTAGCATCCAGGAGGCATTGTAAGGACCTGAAGAATTCCAAGTAGTAGCCTGTGACTGATTGACTCAACAAAAACTCATATTTTTGGCAGAACCATCATTCAATCTTGAAACAACAAACAGTTGAATGATGACAATGATGATTCATTGCAAGCCAAAGCATATTTTATTGAGACGGTCCTCCCAAGAGAACAACATCGCCAACAGTCTCAGCAAATGTCCAAAAACAACATTAGTTTCCATTAAGGTGACAAAGTCCTCTAGCAGCAGTAGGAATTACAACTATGTTCAATTGGGATGCAGTGTGAAGTTACAGAGCAACAAGTTCTGCAGAAGCAGGTCGGAGTGGAGGGATGGGTCAGCGAAACTGACACAGGAGACCACTGTTCACTTAAAATTTCCAAACATTGGTTTCTCTTAACCACGAATAGCATTCCCTGACCTTAACCAAGTAGTTATTTTAATCCAAATCATGATCTTTCCTAACCAAGTTGTTTTTGTGCCTAAACCTAACCGAACCTAAATCATGCTTTCTAAACGGTTTTGAAAGGCATGGACAAATGGTGATGTAATGCCAAAAAGGGCGTGAGGTCAGAAAATTACAGTGGCCCTGAGAGCTCAAGTCACTGAAACTTAAGGAAACACATGCAAAGAGACAAAATACAACCAAATGAATACATCTTCATCAATTCAACATGCCTAGCCCTCACTTGTGAGTGAACACTCACTTTAATTGTCTAGTTAACTGACCGCGCATTTTCCTAGGTATGTTCAGAACTTTTCTGTTTTCTGATGCAACTTGCAGCGTTTCTGTATTTGGTTGTGTTTTCTCACAATAAAGTGTTTTTTATGAAATTCTACATGTTGTATAATTGTTTTGATCTATTTGCATGTGTTTTCCTAAGTTACGTTAAGTTACTTCTGTCAAAAATGCTTATATGTATTGCAAGCAAAACGGACAACATATTTAGTCGGTTTATTGGGAGGACTAATATGACGCTATCACTGTGTCTCAATTCAGATACTTCTAATAGTACTTCTATGTAGTACACTGTGTACACTCTGTACTTCCAGACAAACTGTGCTAATTTCAGGGTAGTGTCTCATTTTGAGTACGGCCTTGTGATGATTGCAACATTTTACTGCTTGTTCTTCTTCTTTGCCGAATTGCAACCAAAATTGTAAGTATAGCATTAGTGTCAACATTTGACGGCCAAAATCTAAATATAAATCATATGTGCAACTTACATTTTCTATTGCGGTATTCACCACAAACACTATGTAGCCAAAATGGCAACCATTGAGGGCATGTCCAATGTTCAGCATTTTGAATGTTACGAGTGAACCATCCAGGTACTCACAGTACACTGGATTTTACCACAGTTGACAGTATGAACCCACTTATGTACTCAAAATAGCAAGTAAGGTATGGAAGTATGCAAATTGAGACACAGCTAGTGAAATGCTGTTAATGTAGTCTTAAGTCATACAAACCACCTATATGTTTCCTTACCCAGAAGCCTCACCCTTATTCCTTTGTGAGATAGGTGTTAAGATATACAGTGGATTACATAAATTTAATTGAGTTTCTGCAGTCAGACTTGTCTTGACTTGTATAATATTCCACTTCCTGGACAGGCCTTGAGGAAATAAGTGTATTTGGATGTCAAAGTTGAATTTAGCCACACTTCTGGCAGGAAAACCACCAAGAAAAATCAAAGCAATTTGTGCACACACAATGTCGTGCTTGTGGGGAGAGCTTTCCTATGTATTTTGTGACTCGCAATGCTGATCTTTTGCTCATACTGTTGAACAGTGCAGGCGGTGAATCTGGATAGACACTGGTAAGGCAGTGATGTGATGTGTTTTAAAAGGCAGAGATCTCAAAATCTCGGCACATTAAGTACTATTTGAGCCACTGGTATTAATGAACATCCGTGTTAATCCCCAACCATGGCTATGACTATTTTGTCCTGAGAGGCCAGTAACGATCATAATTGTTTCCATGTTAAACGGAAATACCCGTTCTTTCCTTCCAAGTGTTCCAGGTTAGATGTTTCGCTGAGGTGAACAGGTGGCACCCTCTTTCACCACCCTGCTACCCCATGCCACAGCTCCACTCTCCTTGCTGGGAGCTGCATAGTTAATGCCTTTGCCTTTTGAGTTCCTGGTTGGCAGCCAAGACAGAGTTGCAATGCATCCCAGCAGGAAGGAGAGCTACCAGGAGAGCCAGGGTACTTCACAGCATGTTGACGGAGGGTATGGAAGGACATAAAAGCCTCATCTGTGACCTTCTGAGACACCAATAGCTATCTGCCCTTTACTGCACTGCTGTGGTCCTATATTACATCAGTAGAAACAAAGAAAGAACAATTGTCTCACACATATAGCTTAGGTTCATGTGACTTAACTTATGGTAAGATCAAATTTGTCCACGTCATTTTGGTGTACTAAATTGGCAGGATGCATTTGGTGGAAAGATACAATATAGACAGATTTAAAGAAGCTCACTTGATGCTTTTTTACACTGAGCGATGGTGATGATGGATGGGTGCCCGCTCACAGAGTCAGCTGCCAACCTGACATTTTTACCAAAGCCACTGATATTAAAGTTACTGAAAAAATGATTCTTATGTAGTGTAGCAGTAGACTTTATTAAACTAGTGATAAAAAAGTCTGTTCTGGTTCCAACTCATTCTTATTTTGGCTGCTCTGGTTCAAAAGATAAAGGGATCTGTGGTTTGTATGCTGAAGTAATTAGACTGATAATTGGGTGTCAGGAGAGAAAGGGGCAGGTGGGCACATTAGAAATCATGTTTTTCATTGAAGGATAAAAAAATCAGACATTTTCTTTGCTGATATTTTTGTTTGATATGAGAAATAAAAATATCAGAATCACGAAAGCTCGGAAAAGTGTTGAATATACCATTTACTTATTGATTTATCTCATTTTCATCCCTGACTTAATACTGTTTCACTGTTTTTTTCTGCTGTACAAAGAAAAAAAAATCCCCTTTATGGTGTTTTTCTTCTCTGTGGCCATAGACCAGTTATGGAGTCAGGAGTTGATCGATCTGTTTCCCCTAAAGATCCTTGAAGTTGAGTGGGATTGGTGACAAAGCCTTGGTTCTGTTAATATGGGCCCCCAATGACCTGACGGTATTTGAACTGCCCTTCAGGTCCAGTGATCAGAATGCTCTGTGTTATAACCATGAGCACCATGGAAGGGGTTAAGACTCAGTTGGTCCGCAAGGGCCAAGCCTCCAACATACTAGAGGATCTGCAGTTCTCTTTGCGAGGATCATGGACGTACAACCTGTCAACCTTGGCTGAATTCATGTTTCACTGGCCATTGGAAAATATCAATCAATCATTACCTGAAGCCCACCGTTCAATAGTGGCAAATCCAGTCTGTAAATGTTTTTTCTCTTTGGACTATTCTTTTTTTTAAAAAAAAGTCTTGCTTTAGAATTTCTATCAATAATTTTGTCAAAGTATAAGGCATCATTTATCTGAAGATGCCCCATTCTTTACACTCTATACTCAAACAAACAGTGTTCAAGACCATGTTCTTAGATAAGGATGTGTCTATAACCATTTGTGAATTATTGGGTTGGAGTAAAGAAAAGATAAACCTACAGAATTAATGCCCATAATTCCAAGTTGTGCCCCTGCATGTACACATAGGTCTGCAATACATTAAATGTAATTAAATAATTCAACTATGTGTCTGTTTAGATTATATTTGAAGAGCAACAGTTTGAGTTCACGTCAGATGCGTCATGTTATGTTTATATGTCTCTCCATTATGGTCTCTCCGATTCCAATTTCACAACTGCAGTATCCTCTAATCTTGGAGTGCTGCTCAAACAAGCCCTGATAATGACATTTCTTGGTACTGAAAATAATCACATTGCTGCAATTATCTTTTGGAATAATGCCGCATGAGCAGTAGAGGAAGAACAGGTTTTGTTGCATCACTGTAGGCTACCTTTAGGTAATTTCCATCCAGACTGCCAATTAGACACTTCAGTGAACACTCTGACAATGAATCTGTTTCCTAGAATTAGAACATATCAAAAAGAACAACACCATTCATATAAAGACATACCACTTTCACTGTTGCTCAATGTAGGATCTTCTCACTCTTGAGGTTTCATATAATGATTTTCCTCAGAAACCTCTCTGGTCCCATTTATTAGACACATTACCTCACAGTGTTTGGCCTAAATAATAAATTTCTATATTCTTGACATGATACGATGCAAGTTCAAAGGGTTGCTCACAGCTGAATCTCACAAAAAACGGAATGTGATCCAATAAAGCACTGATTCATTTTGATAATCACATTTTGCTTGTGCCATATTTATTAAAGTAACATATGAGAATATGATGCGAAAGCAATGAGAGAACTGTAAAATTGCCTGGGGTGAATGTTTGTCCCACCACACATGTAAAATGAAGTCATGTGCACCTCTGGGGATGCACAACGTTTGCGTGATCCATCACATCAGGCATTATCAGTCATATAATGACGGCTTTGGTTCCACTCTCGTGCTTTATTTTCTCAAACACTCCTCAGACCTTTTTTTTTTCCCCCAAATAATAAACTATCTCATCCCTTTTTCATTACACAAATATTCCAACACTGGAGTAGCCTGAAGGTTAGAGAAGCTTTCTTTTGACCGGAAGGTCATATAGTCTGAATCTGCCAGATTGGCTATGAAAACCTGGGTTGGGGAACTAAATGAATACATGACAACCTCGATCACAGTGCCTTTGAGCAACATATTGTACTCTCGTTGGCTCCAGTGCGGCTGCTCAGGACAGGTTGTAATCCTTTTTCACCTGTAGTTACTCCCCAAATATTTATATTTATAAAGTTTACATTTCATAAACTATTACAATTCAAGTTCCCAGGGAGATTTTTTTTGGACTAAAAAGATAAACAATCCATGTTTTATATCATCAAACAACAGTAAAAAGTGGATAAGTCTGTATCTGTTAGACATGCATTTAAGAGTGGAGGGAGGCAGAGGGAGGGGCGCAGCTATTTGAAATGATCTGGACAGAGATTTAACACTTCCAATTACATCTATCAACAAACGGGGCTGTCACGTCAAAGCCAATGTGTTTCCTGTTAGCTGAACACCGTTCGTGACAGCCCTGCAATTAATTGAAACATTAGAGAGAAGGGGGAGAATGCTCCAGGGTTAATGTGGCCTTGGCTGACGCTTCGCATGCACTGCAGCCCCCAAAAGACACAGAAAGCACGACGTATCCAGCGTCAGCTTAGCCTAGCTTCACTGTCAGCAGGCTAGCTTTCCTCCCAGTCATGGGGAACCAGATGTAACTTTGCACTCAGCGCTAGCACTTTTATCATGTAGAGGCAGCCGCCACGGAAATGTCCCGTTCGTGACGAGGTTACTGCTCTGTAGTTGTAAGTCTGCTCTTCGGAAAGTATTAGACGTCAAAGTTCTGGTGATCGTATGATGCATTGACTTAGTACATGGAAGTCTGCAGATATATAATGGAAATACTGAAGTGTGGAAAGTCGGAGCAAAGTAGGGAGTGGCTGGAGACCATCCAAAAGATTAGAGGTTTGATCTCAGTCACAGCTTATGTGTCCTACGGCAAGACACTGAACTCATAGTGTGCATTTGCAATATTTAATGAATACCTAATAGTAATTTGAATAAACTCTGAGGTCAAACATTTGCATTTGTCATTTCATGTCCCAGATTAAGATTAATAAACTTGGAAACTCATCAATAAAACATTTTTTTGTCATTTATCAAGCAAAAATGTCAAATCTTTGCTGGATCTAGCTTCTAAAATGAGGGTGTTCTACGTTTTGTATCTTCGTAAATGAAATAGCTTTGGATTTTTAGACTGCAGGTCAAAGAAAGAATTCTATTTAAACAAGGCATCTTGGCTTCTGGGAAATTTCATCGGCTATTTTTTATTATTTTCTGGCATGTTTTAGAGTAAACTTTCAATCAATGGCCAGAAACAGAGTCAAGAGATTAATCCTTAATGAAAACAGCCTTAATCGTATCCTTAAGGGACAGTTTAGTCATAATACATCTTTGACCTAGTTTGTCCCAGCTGTTGTGTGTTTATTTTACATCATGAGAGTTAGGATTTTAGCTGTATTGTTTTAGAACAAAAATAATTAAAAGCCTTTGTCATATTTTAAGTAGATACAGTTGCTTCTTGACTTGAAAACTTTATTTTCCCAAGTAAATCCATCTGTGAGGGTTTAGGCCATGCTGGCATTTTTCACATTGCTCTCTCTGCAGTTATTGTGTGTGCACATGTGTCTGTGAATCTGTCGTAACGACTGACTGAAGTGTTCTGGGTCTATGTTGGGGGGGGAAATGTATTTTCCTTAGATCTATAATTGAGCATCTTTTTTTAAACTATAAAAAGTGTTTTGACAATGACAAACTACCACTGCTCTAATTTTGTACCAACATTTGTACAACTTTTTTTATGTTGGCAAACTTATTTAGTATTCTAAGTCATGTCCAACATTGTGTGTGTGTGTGTGTTCCCTCTGTTCATTACAATGGAAACTGTTGTGTGACATTCACAGCATGCCAGGGGTCAGCAGCGCCAGCCCAAAGCAAACTAGCACGTCAGTCAAAAGATGTACTTGGAAACAATCTTAAGCATTATTTATGAGGCTGGCAACTGTCATTACAATGAACTATGACATCACCTAAGCTTCACCCATTAAGCATTTATTTGCAGCAATGTGGCACCTCACACATCAAAGCTGTCCGTCTGGTATCCCCCGCACCTCCGACAGCCCTAAGCTAATTACATGATCTGATGGTTACACAAGGAAGGTTGTGACTGGATGCTCACTGCCGGGACAGTAAACATGCTCAGCACCATCTCAACAACAACAACAGCTGTTGTGCCCTTGAGCAAAGTGCTAAACCCACAACTGTCCCGGTAGCTGCTCATTGTGTAAATTGGGCAGCTCCCGGATGTTAACCAAATCTTTTGTAATGGAGAGCTGCCAAAAAGAAAGGATGCGGCTCATCTGCTAAACTGACATGACTCCTGATTTTAGACTCTACTTGTCGACACAGTGACAGAGCAGATTGTCCTTTGGTCCATCTTGAAAAGGGTCAACAGTGAACTACATGTCTACACGCTTCTGTCCAACTTTAAGATGTGGCAGTGTTCTTCCACACTTAACTCACATTAAACTCTTTAACTTTAAACTTTTTAGGTGTAACCAGTCAAAACATCTGTCCTGCAAATCAGTGATGAATATGGGGGCTTCATGATAAGAGAATCTGTGATATGTTTACTTAATCACGTCCTATATTTGATATATTTTAATTTACTGTCACAGTGCATCATCATAAACATATGAAGACACCATGTACACAAAAAGGTTGCCCCATCTCCAAAATAATCCAAGATCAGAACCTCTGGTCACTCTCCAATGCGTTTTAAAGGGGCTAACAGTAACAATACCAATTAATACCAACCAATTCATGGTTGCTGATGCTGTTTAAAGTTTGTTTGAATTGGAATTTTTTGTCATTTCTAAGTTAAACACTGTTAGGACTGTGCCTTTTAAAGAATGTGTTTAGAAATCTATCAGCTGTAATGGGGCCATTCTGCCATCATTAGGGTCTTATTAAGGTCTGATATTTCCTCGAAGCATTAAGTAGTTGTGAGAGCAAAGAGAAAAAGTCTGTAGAACTCTATAAATGTCCAACAAGAACCTTTCTATGGGCCATGTTTCGTCTTTGGGAAGCTCTGTATGAGATTCTTACAGGCAAAAGAAACATGTGCGACGTCATTTCCCTTTAGGAGAATGAAAACATGATCACACTTTCACTCAATATCCAGATTTGCCCTCTGGGATCAATACAGTTCATCTTTTCTAATGATAGTGTCACTTTGATCTTCAAATATAAGCAGGCAAAAACCTTTGATTAATTGTCTTGTTTTGAAATCCCGCCTCGAGGTGAGTTCACTTTCATGTGGGAGAGGAAGCGATCCTGGAACAATCCGGCTCCTCTCACACTGACATGAACAAACAAGATTTCTGTTTAACTCAAACAGGAAGTTCACAAACAGGTGGCGTTCAGAAAAACTTTTCAGGCCAATCAATCCTGCCACTGTGCCAAAAAATATCTCCACCTGTGGAATTTTAACAGTTTGAGCTGCTCATGTGTTTTTCTTACCGCATTAGAAGGCTACTGTTTTGTACTGTGGGTGTAATAAATTATAGAAATCACTGAAATCAAATGTAAGATCATAATATTGTAACACAATGTTGATAAGGAAGCCCTGAGGCTCCAGAGTTTTATTGTGCTGCAGTACGTTTGTAGCTTTAATGACTCAGCATGTAATAAAATATATACGAATTACACAATGGCAACATTAAAGGGCATACAGCTCCCTTGTAAAACTGATTGTTTGGGGGGGGCGTTCATGCCGTTATTTGACATGATGGCTAGAAAAAAATAGACAGGAAAGCAAGTAGGTGACATCAAAACTGGGCCACTGCAGTAAGGACTTGGCCTTTGCATACGGGGACCATGCAGGGTGCCCAGTGAAAATTAGCGTTCAAACTGAGGTTACAAAATTTTTAATATCTTCATCTCATATGAAAGTCTGTTCTGTATGAGAACCTGTACAAAAAAGATGATTGTTTCCATCTCTTTTAAAAGGTAATGGCTACACAGTAGTATTCAGAATGCCTGAGTCAATTTAAACATTAAGATTTTTTTTTTTTTTTTTTTGTATGTGCACTATCAACAGTCTCAAGGATGTACGTAACCAAATGCCACTAGGGGAGGGTTGCAATATGATTATTTGTTAGGACAGATATTATTTTTTCATTTACCAGTATGATTTGTTATGAAAAGAACCATCAGCTACAAAATAGAACAGAACAAGGCACAACCAGCACCATTAGCAGACCATCACTAAAGCCTTCAGCGGCCATCCGCCGCACAAACTGCAAAGATCAAAGTTTCAACCTTTTTCAGAACCTTTTATCTTTCACCGACTTGAATAATTTCACTTCAGCAGAATGTACCATAATTAGCAAACTGGTGGTGATGGACTCTCATTAGGATTACAGTCTTTTCTGAAAGGTCCAATGCATAAGACTTAGGGTGCTTTGTTTACAGAACACTGCAAAAAAAGAAAAAGATAATATGCATACCTATGTTTTCATTAGTGTATAATCACGTGAAAATAAGAATCACTGTGTTTTTGATTATATACTCTACTATAGAATTAGCCTTTTATATCTCCAGACACTGTGAGTCCTCTTCTACAGAGTCCGCCATGTTTATCCAGCAACCCAGAACTGGCTTAAAATACGGCCTGTCACATTTCTCCACTGTAGTTCCACCTTCACGCTAGGAAGGAGACAGTGAGGCAACTGGGTTGTCGTCAGCAACTACACCGCCAGATGCCACTAAACCCTCAACGCTGGTTCTTTAATAACCACCCTCAAACAACTAAACCACGGCTTTCTGGACCCCTTTTATTTTTCCTATTTTCCACTTTTTTTTAAATATTATTTTATTTTACTTATTATTTTTGTGACATCTTTGGCATAATTCCCAGAAATCACTTTGACAAATCTGTCAAGTTCTTCACCATATCCTTACATTTTCATTTAAAAGCTACAAAACATATCAATTACTAACTGATTAAAATAACTCAGATGTAAACATTATTGAAATTGAGATATATGAATTCATTTTGTCTTGCATCAATTGATGATACGACGTATATTGCCCATCATTTTTATCGGTTTGTTTTTTTCTATCTCTGCTGCCAATCTGTATAATAATTGGACTAGATCTCAATCTACCTTCAAGCCACTGGCCCTCATTTGTCTCATAGCGTATCCTCATTGTGTTGACAGAAATCAAAGCTGGCAGTGGAGAGAGAAATAGTGAATACGTATACCTTTAATCCTCCTTATCCTGCTGTTAGGCCAGGGTGTGTCCCCCGGTCTTTTATAATAGTCTGGAATGAGAAGCTTGAGTAAACACAATCAATGGAAGATACTAGCATATGCACCGCAGAGACTTCCAAAGTCTCCCCCGTTTTATTCACCCCTCCACATACATTCGATTACACACCCATACCTTTGTGGGTTCCAGGCAAATTACAACTAGAGACAATGGTATTGATGCAATATTACACGTGGGTAGCAATAATTGGTGATGTTATCACCGTCACACATTGTCTTGGAAGAAAAACCGGATTCTGCTAGAGGGGTGCCCTCTCTTCCTGTCTCTCTCTCTTTCTGTGTATGGTGCTCGTCCATGCTCTCTTACTCCTGGATTACAATCTCTTCATCCATTATTAATGAAGTTAAACTACTAGTGGCATGCTGAATGTGCTGCATGGGAGATTTGTAGCTAATCCAGCGCAAAACAGCCCCAGTCACATAATGAAGGGAAAAAAAGCACAAATGTCAACAGTTTCACACTGGGACTGGATTAGACACCCCCACCTCAGCCTCCTCATTCACACATGGCCCTGGCTCGTTCTTTCTTTCTCTCTTCCACGGCATTCGCACACGCGCACACACACAAATCTCGCATCCAGCGTGAAGAGTTATGACAAACATCCACCTCCCTCCATCACCTTTTCTGTGATGTTTCTCCACTAACGGATTAGTGAATCTGAAGCACTGATTTGAGAGCCAAAGAGCTGTTGAGGTCAATATGTGAAATCGCAGTCTTCCAAAGATGAACACTGTAATGCTGTTTCTTAAAATCAGTAAGGGATGTGACATGAGGGACGCTTACAGTGTGAGCGGATGTTGACCCTGCAACATCTAAGGTTCTCATGTGTCACTCGTGTTCGGTTGTTGTGTTATGGTGCGAAACGCTGTACCCATGTACAGTTCAGCCATGCGATGTGGCTCCATGAAAAGCAGAGACAAGCATGAAACACTGGAACTAATCAGAACATAGGACATGGGACTAGCATCCTGATTTCAGATTAGCCACCCTCCCTCCTTCCCTCCTTCCATTTTTCTTCCCCTCTCTCTGTCTTCATATCATCCTTTATCTACCTTCTGAAAGTGATTTTTTAATCAGCATCTTGCTGTTTTTTTTATTTATGTATTTTTAATCTGTTACGTTCTCCTCTTTGTTTTATCATATACACAGTCCATAAAAATGTGTCAGTTCATGCTCATTTGTCCATGTTTTCTTTAATTTTGCCACTTTTTGATTGGTTGGGGGGTTATTTTGTCCCAAAGAACCAGAGCATGTTTTCTGGCCACTGTTAATTTCTCATTACTAAGAACGACAGGGTGAGGCGAGGCGCTTGCAAACCACAACTACACCACTAGATGCCACTAAATCCTACACACTGGGCCTTTAACTTAAAGTTTGTCAACTCACAACAATTTATACAACTGCACTGATCTCATCCACGCTTGTCGCCATGTTTCTGTTGCTCTTTTTTTGGTTTTGGCACACATTTTTAGTCCAACCTATACTCTGATTGAGCAAAGACACGGCTGTCATCGAGGCCTTGTTCATCTTATTACCCTAATTGCCAGTTTCTGACTTGTAAAGAGCACTCGCGTCATTAGTTTCCAAGTCGTAATTATGACTGGGAAACTCTTTTTCGGAAATTTCCGATATATCCTACTTGACAGTTAACATGGAAGTAAACCGTTCCTTCATAGCAGACTTACATCATGTTTAGAGTCCCACAAAATTAGTTTCATGACAATCACACTAAGATCACATGCCAGTCATGCAAAAAACTTGGTTTTCTACATGAACACTACACTGCAAGACAATGATCGATTCATTTTGGAGACAATTGTTTTGAATTTCAAGAACCACTCACAAGCTTTTTTTGGAACTTTAAACCTGATTTCCCATTCTTCATCAGCAGATGAAGTTGTCATGAAAATGAATGTCATCCATCAGATACTGGGCAAACCCTGTGTAGTGATGAAGACCATGAGAATGGGTTGAAAGCTCGAGAGAAAGCTGGTAAGTGCCTTAGAGTTATGATTTTATTTGCCAAAATTTACAAGAATAAAAACTGATTTAATTACATAAAATAAAATTTATCCGAATGAGTGATCACCCGTCCTGCACTGCACTTTCTGACTCAGCCTCGATATCTCTCTCCAGCTCCGTCCCCTCGCGCCCTCTCTCCCTCTCTCTGCCACAGTAGACCAATTAGGACTAAGCTGATTCCAGTAGTGACCTTTGGGTCCACCTCAGCTCTGCTGACAGGAGAGTTAGCATGTAGCTGAACTGTTTTACATGTTATCGACAGAGCTGGAGGCATCATAGTCATTTTATCACACCAATTTCATTCTTGGCCGATTTCCCCTTAGGCAGGTTAGTGGCAGCTTCCCATTGATTTTTCATGTAATTGATCAGAGACCTGCTTGAGCAATTTATTGGCCCTCTCGCACCTGTGATTAAGGCTGAGGCCGCATGTGTTTATGCATGCACCGACTATTACTTTCCCCCAAGATCAACCGCGTTGCCATAAAAGCGCTGCTGTGCTGTCTGTCTGTGGCTGTCAGTGTAATGAATGCCATCCAAGTCTCAGGGACATTTTTAATCATGCTTGACCAAAGTCATGTCATGTCCAAAGTCAAGAGGAATGGAGGCAGTGCTCGTCTGACTGACCAGCAATGACAGGAGTTAATGTGTTCACATAAAAACATGGACCAGAGTTTAATTCAAAGTAATCCTTATTCATTTGAAGCTGCCTCATGCATGGGATTAATATTAGAGCAGTTGGGGGGCCAAAACCACAATGACATCAGCTAAGCATTTTCTTTGGAAGCCGAGGATAGGATAATTACAGAAGAAGACAAAGACGAAGAGCTGAGTACTTTTTAAATATACACCATGTTAGCTGGGCATGTCGGGAGAAGTGAGGGTAGCCTATCATGTAAGTCATTTACTGGCCTTGCGTATAACGTTCGAAAACCACAAGCCATGTTGCTGAGTTGGAGTGCTTAGCGTTGGTGTAGCTTCGTCTCCCTTTGGTACTGTGACAAAGCTGGAATAGTAAGGATCAGGCATAAAGCCGCTCAACAAGCTCAAGAGCTATCAAAGAGCCACCCTTTTAATTTGGTTAATTTACAGGCAGCTTTTTCGCTAATAACGTTCTTGGAGTGATACTTGACAAATGGAAATACACACAGGATATTTCTGTCTCGAAGGAGACTCATATAATGTTTTGTCTTTTCTATTCCTCCCCCCTCCTCCTCCTAACTCCTCTTGTCTACCTTCCTCGCCTCCTCTCTTTCTCATGTTCATCCTTCCTTTTCAAATCGTAGAAAAAGTCACACCCCACAATAAAGCTAAGTTCCCAGCCTTTTACTTTATTTTCTAACATATTAGCAGTACATAAACTGATTTGTTTAAAGATTTGTGGCTTTGGAAACACCAATTTGACTCCAAATTTTATTACATGGCCACAGAGTGTTGGCCAGACAGAACACTAGGCGACAATCACATGTGGTTTGAGGCTAAAACTGAAAAAAAAAAATAAAATAGAGAAGAAAATCAGGCTGGTTTCTCAGGCAAAGAGCACCCCTGAATAATGGAACCACTTCACATCCGCATTACTCAAGCTTCCCGGTGCAACAGAATGATGACAGTGTATAATGCAAGGACTTATTTCACCGAATGCGGTGGGAAAACGGCTTAGATTCACTTTTAATGACGGCCTATAGGAATTAATTCAAAAGTCATGGTGTGAGGTGAGGGGAGAAATCATAGACAATGATTTAACTATAATTTAATTGATTCCTCATGGCATGAGAAGGATGCAAAGGCTGCAGATGCAGGAAGATGAGACATTTTTCATAGTAAGCCATTCATTCTGTGCGTCTTTTCCATAAACTGAGGCTTAATTTCACAACAAGACTAATAGGTTTATGTCAAAGCACAATTTGGCACAGAATAGAGGCCCTATAACAAGTATTACAATGTTTCAACATGGTCTTTATTCATGCAGATATGGATCCATGTTCTGCAGGGTGTGCGTATCACATTCTAATGCTTCTGAATACTTTCAGAATACTGTTTTGGCATTATACAACAGCACTTTTATATCAGGCCTTACAGATCTAAATAATGGTTCCATTGGGATCTATGTTGTGTTTTCGACATTAGATTATGTGTACAACCTGATCTTTGATGATCTGTGTGCACTGGTGTGAAGTTTAAGAGCTGTAATCAATCACAGTAGATAATTCATTCAAAATAAAAAAAAAAAGTTCTTAAAAAAAAGGAGCCACGCTAAAGTGGCCTAAGTTTTAGATTTGGTGTCTCTGTTGTGGCTGACTTGCTGGGCAGTCTATCATCTCCTCAATCTCTTTAAAGCGGAGGTTTGGATGCGTGCTGATATATGCGAAATCCGGGGAAAAAAGAGTGTTTTAAAGTCTTCTCCAGCATGCAGGAGCAAGGAGGAGGAGGAGGAAAAAAAGTTGAAAATGTCCAACTGTACAGGCGCTGGAGGGGGGTTGATGTGCTCGTTAAGAATCAGGAGAGAGCATCAGCAGAGCAGGTCACCCTGTTTCTCACATCACAGCCCCATCAGAAATTCTTTCAAGTGTCCTTCTGCGTCGCCAAAGATGACAACGGCGAATCGATAAGCGCTTGAAATGAAAAGAAGCCGCCGGTTTGCCCCCGAGGCGAAAGATTTTATACCCGCCAGCCTTCTCTGAACTTCAGGCATTCCTTTGCACCTTTCTGCGTGAGAAAGAGGAGGCTCTTGACTGATTTCTTTCCCCTTTGCATAAGAAGGTAAGAGGAGAATATACAGCCGAACCATCATGCCTCTCCAGGCTCACCCTCTTTTTTTTCCTCTCAGTGCAGGCGGGGCGTGATTTGAAGATGTGCATGATGCAGGGTTGATGTTTTCTGCCCCGTTTACTTACATTTATTAGTGTGTGTGTGTGTGTGTGTGTGTGTGTGCGCACGTGTTCTTCCTTTTACGCGTGCATGTGCCGTATCACAACATCTAATATTAAAGCTCAGGGGTCACATTTTTTTTTTTTTTTTTTTTTTTTTTTTTTTGTAGAAGTGAGTGTGCTGTGTTGGCAAATAGGCAAATTTGATTTATTTCTCCTTTATTGGTTTGCATTTGACCCGACGCACTCACTGCATGAATGCAAAAATAATAAAAATCTGGCCTTCTTGGGCCTTTGTAGGAGGAATTTGTCTGCGCCATAGTTTAATGTGGCTAAATAAACATGCTGTAAGCAGCTGTTAACTCTTATAATTACACATTTTTAAGGCTGCATAAGGCTGCAGCAAGCATTTATTATATGTGTGGATAACAGGATTCAAACCATTCCTGATTCACCAAATTTTGGGGTTCTGGGAGAGGGGGGTGGAAGATGGAGGGGGTGGATGGTGGTGGTGGTGTGGGGGTGGTAGTGGATGATGCGCACGTTTTGCTTCAGTGTCCTCTTTTGCCAGGAAATTCCCGCGTGGATGTGCGCATTAATTACTGGTTTAATGGGAGTATGACTAAAAATGTAAAAGAAGGATTAGGCGACGGAGGAAAAAAAAAAACGCGGGCCTACGTCCGGTCTGCGCGCCTCACTTAAGATGCGAATGGAAAAAATCAGTCTGTATCTAACGAAAACGGATCTATAAAGAACATTTGCATCCGAGCCAGCTGTTCACTTCATCTGCACATAAATCCGCAACACGATAGGACTCTGTCTGGCCCTGAATGAGCTCATTTAAATACATTTCTCTATTACATCCACCTCTGAATATTCAGAATATTGTGTTGTTTTTTTAATGTGTTAAATTATTTTACCGCAGTGGTCAAACAATAAGCTTAACTGGGCTTTGATTGGGATCCTAATTCCCTGATTCCATAATATGTTGCCTTAGAAATCAGCATGTGACTAAAATATTTCTTTAAATTGCTGCCACTAAGTTCGGACTATTGTTTATTTTAGTAGACTTCCTTGTAAATTACAGGTTCAGGCAAATTCAGTCATTATATGTTTTGCATGCGTGCTCTCCAAACGGTGCAGTGACAGTAAACGCACCGGGGCGGGCTTAACTGGAGAATCAGTTTTTTTTTTTTGTTTGTTTGTTTTGTTTTTTTAACATGTGCGCTTTTTAAAGATGCCACCCTGATTTTTTTTTTTGTTTGATTGTTGTTGAAAGTTGAGAGGCTCTAAGTTTGCCCTCTCCTAGACTACACAGGCACAGGCGCATACATACACAAACACACCCCTTTAAAAGCACACACACACACACACACATACACACGCAAGCGGGGTCCCTCTCTGAGCTCTGAGGGAAAAATGCGCCACTCTCGGAGCGTCTTTCAAGGGAGAAAAAGTTAAGGAAGACAGAAGAGGACGAACCAAGAGGAGACTCGGATGAAAGCGCCTCCTTTGCCGTTTCTCCTCACACCGTAAATACCTGGTTTATTTAATGCGCATACATGAAACAGACCTAAACGTAGCGCTGCGCCTCTTTTCATTTTTTATTTTTGGATAACATAGCGGGGGAGCCACATCCAAGCAGCGCGCACATTTCCGGACAGAAACTTTCAGCGTTACTGGACCTTGAAGTTGGCTGAATTTTCGCTTTATAAAACACACACACACACACAGACACACACAAGTTCTGGTGTGTGAGAGTGTTTTTGGACGGTGGGATTTATCTCTTCGCTCTTAGAATAAAAACGCCGTCGGCTGGAAAAAGTCAAAACCCCACCGGTGTCAACAACTGGTAAGTGCAGTGAGTGGAGCAGAGGCGCTCAAATAATAAGAAAAGTGAGGTGTGAGTTAATGCAAGTGAAGGAATTTGTTCCACCTCGTGTTTTTTTTTTTTTTTTTTTTTGTTTGTTTGTTTGTTTTGTTTGTTGTTTTTTTGTGCCTGTTCTGGTGTGAATTCAAACGCGTGGCTGGAACATAGAGGGAGCAATGGAGTGATGTGAGGGCAGGGTTCGCCTTACAGGTCGGCGGATGATGATGGTGCACCATTAGCGGTGATGGAGTGATGGGAAATAAAAGGAAAGGAGGCGTAAAACAAACTGTATTGTCTCGCAGGTGACGGTGATTGTAAGGAAAACTGTTAAACATCGATTATAGAATCAGAAAAAATGACGCATTTGCGCATTTCAGCGTCACATCCTGCAGCTTGAGGATTTATCTGAGCTTTAAATTAAACATTAATTAGAATAAAATGTGAATAAACCTAACAAATAAGGTTTGTTAACTCCCGAAATAAAATTTTAAGTTAAATCTGCTCAGCAAATGGCATCCTTGTTAATAAAAACGTGAGTTCAGATGTGTTTTATCCTCCTCGCCATCCATCCTTTTTGCAATATAAAGCAGAGGGGGGCACAGACTAATGGAGAAAAAGAGGCCTTTCATTAATACAGGACCATATGGTGGAGGTTAGTCGATTCATCTCCCGGTAAAGGCTGCAGTCTCATGCTGCACTGTGTTAATTTCAGAAGTAAAGACAGCGTTAGGCGATGCCAGCTTTCTGTCTGCACTGGGCCTCATGCCATGTGAGTCACTGATTCGTATCAACTGTTGGTGGTGAGCGAGAGCACGAGAAGCGACGGCGAAGTGAGAATGAATGGCTGGAGAGATTAATATAAAGTTATCTTAATGCACTTATATTTTTAAACCGCTCCTATTGGATCCACACTGTGACGTATGTAGGAAAAATCAAAACAAAGATTTATTACCGGGATTAATTACCTCTGAACCACTGTGATTATTATTATTATTATTATTATTATTATTATTATTATTATTATTATTAATAATAATAATAATAATAATAATAATAATAATAATAATAATAATGTTGTATGTGTGTGTGTGTTAAATATTTTTAAAGACATTATTTATGTTATTTATTTATTTTGTTTTGTGTGTGTGTTTTTAAATTAGCGCAATAATATCGATTTTCTTTGCCTTTAAAACACAGAATTGTCACGTGATTCACACATTTTATTTATTTATGTTAATTATTTCTTATCTGCTTTTTTCTGCTTTTAATTTTTAAGGAAATAGATGCTTTTAATTTGAAATCTCCGACCAAAACAGAGATAAAAACAGATGATTCGATGTAGAAATGTTGTTTTACTTTTTGCAAAACAAATTAAAATACAGTAAAATGATGAAATAAGTGCGGTGTGTGGGTTTAGAGGCCGCAGAGCAGCCAGGCAGGCTGAAATATTAGAGGGGACGGGACCCCCCCTCCCTCATTAAATCTCACTGATTAGATAACATGGAGCCGCGTGCAATAACCTTCCACCTTACAGCCTGACCCCCACTATTTCATTTTGTTGTGGGGATACAGGGGAGGGATGAGAAGAAAGGTTGCGCAGGTAGACATCGTAAAAACTTAACCTGCAATATCTTCATCTCTGAATGAAAGAAGAAGAGAGAAATCCCTCACAGATGATGTCGAGCAGGTGAAGAGAAGAACTGAGGAAAATGGTTGACAGCATGACTGCATGCAAATTCCGCCCGACTTGAATTATCATAAGCAAACAGTGTGAGCCTGGACTAATAAAACCCCATCTGTGTAACTTCATATCGAGGTAGTATGAGGGCTGCGATAATGAATTTTGTAATATCCCACCGACAGACATCTCAATCAGACTCTAATCCCGTGATTTTACTACGGAATCACTCCACTTCCAACTGCTGCAGGCTGCACAGCAACACAAGATCCGGCTCATGCAAACACGGCAGCTTTTTTATATATTCACAAAACAACACTTAATAACAAATATAACAAGACGTGCGTAAAATGCAGTTGTAGACTCGAGATTGTCTTAAAAGGAGCGAAAAAGAGCCTCAGAATGATGATTATTCATTTTCCTCCAACGCAAATCATCTTTATTCCATTATTATTCTTTAATAAAGTGTTTCTTGAATTACAGATGTCGCAGCTCAGCCACAAACTGACAAATTAAATATCACTGACAGATTTTTACAAAAAAAAAAAAAAAAACGAAAATTATTTGAAAAAAAAAAAAGAAATTCTGCATTTATTTTTATGCATTTACTTCAGTATAACATCAGCGCAGTGCGCATGCTCACACGTGTTGAATTTTGCATCAATTCAAAACATTTTCTTCAAGACCACCAACATTTTTTTTCTTGCAATCTAACACTCATCCTTTAAGCACACCACTGTTCCTTTTGGTCTAATGTTGACTGCAAACATTATTGACCACAGAATTGTATGTCAGTGACACACACACACACACACACACACAGTGGGTTGTTTACGAGACTTAAAGGCTAATTATGGTTTCTTTTGTCTCTTTTTACAGAAGCAGTTTCCTTAAAATTGCCATAATGGACTCCCACTGCCGCAAACTGGCCACCACCTGCGCGCAAATAGGTGAGTGTTTGATCCATGTGCGTCAGTGCAGTCCAGTATTCACAGATCGCAGAACTTCACCTGGAAAAACAGGATGTTTGTAGATTTAATGTGATATATATAAAAATGTCATTTAAATTGTAAATATTATATTATATTATGTAAATATTATTATTTTATTGACATGTCTTTATGATTACACAGGTTAAAGGTTAATGTGTGTGCTGCTTTTCAAACAGGATTTCCATAAATTCCAGCTTTTAATTGATTTACTACATTTTTTTATGAATCCTCCTTCTTCAGAAGTGGACCAAACAATAGACACACAGATGTCTCAAAACTAAAACATGTTTTTATTACCATAAAAACAAACTTTTAATTAAAAAGCTAAATGATTTCTTAATATAAAACGAAAGATCTGTTCAGTTCTGATGGATTTCTCATAAATGAATCGGAGTGTTCGCCTCATAGACTCTCAAATCTACAGTGTGCTGTTCAAGAAAGCTGCTTCAGTTGTAGTCGGTTGGATTTTTTGCTGTGGATGTCAGTGTTCGTTCAGAAATGTTCGTTCAGTCGTCGCATGCACATATTTTTGGCCTCTGTGCTCGGTGTCAGTGTGGAGCAGCTGTTGGTGAATCCGGGATGTTTGCTGTCTTAGAGGGACGCCTGCTGGTCTGATGTGGACGTGCAGCTGCATGCACAGAGCATCACAGGAGGATTTGACAGAGATGTGCAGCTGTGCAGCGATGTTATTTGGTGCAATTAAAAGATAGAGGCATAAATGGCCACTGGCGGTATTTATTATACCTTTAAATCACACTTTACTGGCCTTTGGCTATGTGATGATCATGTTGTAAACAGATATTTTTATGTGGTTTTATACTCCACGATCATTTTAGATTCCAGTCGCATTAACGGCAACTTGTTTTCCTAAATAATATCCACGAATAAAAGCCAACAAGAGGCTAAACAAGAAGCTAGAAACCCCTTTGCGCCACAAAGTCTGAGATTTATTAATTATTCTCCGATGTGGTGTGGAAATGACATCAGGTCTTGTTAGGATCTTAACTGAATTACCAATAACTCTCATTCTGTTTCGTTTAGCCGACATTGATGGGGCAGTGTGACAGAGGGCAGGCTGCTGCGCGGTGTGAACGACCATTGATTAAGAATAATAAGATAATAAGATATAGACACACCAGCGTCGACTGTTTTGCTGTAATATATGCAGCGCTTGCTGGATTGACTCCGGGGAAAACTAAATGTATAATGAAAGCCCATTCGTGAGGAGGAATATACTAATGGAGGAATCTGATGTCTCCTTAATCCTATGTAAAAAGCCTTGTCGTCTCCCCCCTATATTGACTGAATTGCTAATTAATGGCCCTCTATGGCGGAGGCCAACTGTGCGCAGTAATCCGCAGAAGAGAGATAAAGCATTCAGAAGGTAGAAATGAAGAGGAAACCGATAATCCACTTCAAGTTCAGTATTACAACTCGGCTGGAAGAGGAAAAAATGAGCAGCAGACTGTGCGCTGCTCGGCATAAAATCAGATTACTGTCAAATAAAATCCTGAAATATCAAACTTTGATTATAAGAACCAACTTTAAACGAGTCTTTTTATCACGGCTGTTGTCCTCAGTATTTATTCAGATATAACTAATAATAATATTAATATTTTATAGGTCTTCGTGTTTTAAACTGCCTTTACGTCAATGTTTGGAAATAAAATGGCATGATTGAATTGTTGACCCTTAAAATATGATTTATTAATGACATTAAATCCATTACTTTTAAATTATACATGAATGATTAGACGTTAAAACACGCATCATCTTAATTGAATTACCCAGAGAGCATCCAAACAAGGTTTTATTGCTCTCTATGAGAGGCCATTGGTTACCCTGGTTTTGATAGTCTCTTCCCTCCCTCAGTGTGTGTGTGTGTGTGTGTGTGTGTGATACACTCTCTGGTCTGCTGGTATTTATATATGACGGGCTTTCACGGGATTAGCTCAGCAACTTCTTAACATCACCAAGTCTACATGTGCTGGCTGAATGGACGTCCGTCTGGCCACGTGGACGCGTGAAGTGTGTATTTGATGGTGATGTTGATGATGATGATGATAGGATGTAAAAATGTCATATTTCTGTGGTGTGAGTGGTCACATTTGACCGTTTCCTCCTCTCTGTACAATCACCTGTTACCCAGCTGACATTTCTCCACCCTCGGTCGCGCACCTTGAAAATTAAAGTCGCATTTGTTTGATTAGACATGTTTACTTTGCCTTGACGCGTCACAATCTTTGGGGAATTGTAGGTACAAAAAAGAAAATCAAACTCATTAAACGCCCTCCTTCAGAAATACTTAGGCAAATGAGAGTCTTATCAGATTAAAAGAAAAACACTACAGGAGTGCTGGCTGAGAACGACTAAGGGGTCCAAACGCAAAGTGAGGAGTGAGATCCAGTTAAGCACCCAGATAAAGTAATCCGTCGTCAACAAACTGAGTCTGCGTGCTTTAACCGTGGCTCCGGTTGGGTTGATTTAATGGATATTTGAACCTTAACTCTGTGGAGATCAAGAGGATCGGCCTATTTGACAACTAGTATGACTGACTGTGCTTTGCTGGGCGTATAGTCTGCACACGAGGATGCAGTGGATATGATAACACTTTTTTTGGACCGTATAGACCTTCAGTATAAAGTTGGATTTGAAGATTTAAATCTTCTGAGTTGGAAAATGCTTAGTTCAATTTGTTGCTCTTTGTTTGCCTCCGAGTTTGTTTGTTTTTTTTGTTTTTGTTTTTTTTTATTATTTCTGGTGACTCTGTTGCATTTCCATGAATACATGACGCTAAAATTCTGCATCTCCACGCAGGACGCGTGTATGAGCGGCACCAGCTGCACGTGTCCTCTTTTTAACATACTGTACAAGTCAATCAGCGTCAGTTGACACGTGCGCACAGACAGTTTTGGACCATGGATGGCACATCCATCCTTTTGAAGCTACATTTTTTTCCCCCCTTTTCACGGGATCACTGTGCTGTAGTGGGTTGTTGTGTTTGCAGTGTGGCTCGGTGGCTCGCTTTATCCACATTGAGTCCCTGAGTGAACTGCGGTGACAGAGTCTGCGAGCACGCAGCTCAGCTTGGGTATCAATAAAAACGGCATCGTTTTACTGGGCCACTGGACCCATCTCATAAAATGAGGCCAAACTGTGTTATTTTCATTTTTATTTGGTCTTGGGCTGCTGCGCAACGGCACCTCGGAGCGCCGCGGGTACACCGAGCGTCCCATCTCTCTTTACATGCTTTTATTTGGAAGAGGGAAAAATAAGCGCCAGCCCCGGCATAAACACATTGGCACACATATATACTTTCTGCAAGCTCCGGTTGGTTGGACCCACCGTCATATTCACGTGGATGTGCCTGTCAGAGAGAATATGGGCGGGCGCAACATGGTGACGTGGAGGTCTAGAGAGAGGCGCAGTTGGGTGTGCGCAGGCAACAGCTGAAATGAACAGAGAGCGGTGTAGTGTGTGTATGCCTCTGGATCTAATATCACCTACCTGTCCTTGTCACTCTGATAGTCAGTCGAGGTAGCCGCTGTTTACCACCGATGCTACTATGGCAGCGCTCAGCGGTCTATTTTAAAGCATTTTCCAGCTAAAAAAGAAAGAGGGCTTCATCTCAACCGCAAGAGGAACCGCTCTGCTGTGCGGGGTTTTTATTTTTTATTTTTTTATTTTGGAGAACTGAACACATTCCGCCGAGGGAGTTGCTGCTTATCCTTGTTGTACTAAAACTGGGACTTAATCTGCTTTTGACAGCCAGTTTTGTGATCTTTTACCGATGAACTCTATGAGGGATCCATTAAACATAGACCATCACCACCTAACAGGGAATAAACTTGCCTCCACACACCACACGGCTCTGGCGATGGCCTCTAGTTTACAGCCGCTGCAGCGGTCTGTGGACTCTAAACACCGGTTAGAGGTGCACACGGTCTCGGACACGTCCAGCCCGGAGTCTGTCGGTAAGAATCGCCCCGGGGATGCAGATGTTCTCGGCGAGGCAGATGTTTTGATATCAAAACAAAATAAGGCTCCAAATGATCGACGTAAGGGGAATTTCACGTGCATGCATGCATGCATACGGGCGATTAGAGCTATCACAGAAATCACAGATAATTAGTTTTGGCAGTGTCCAGAGTGCCGTGAAGTGAAAAGTTTCTGTGTTGTGTAAATGGAAGACAGCTTGTCTTGTGTCAACTTCAATTTCTGTGGGTTTTAATGATACACTCAGTGTCAATATTAAATCAAAAGGTCAACTAAAAACTAAAATTAAAGAAAAGAAAACAATGAAAAATAATTGGATTTATTTTATGGCTCAGATTCTTCCTCAGTGAATCAGGCTGTGAACAGCTCATCCATTTCCCAACAGTGTCATGGATTCAGTGATCTTTTGTTCTCCCTCTATAGCACGCAGGCCTTAATCCGCCTGACCCCGACTCAATCAATTTCTTTTCCTCTTGACAGAAAAAGAAAAGATCCAAACTAAAAACGACGACTCTTCAGATGATCCTTCTAAAAAGAAGCGGCAGCGGCGGCAGAGGACTCACTTCACCAGCCAGCAGCTGCAGGAACTCGAGGCTACTTTCCAGCGGAATCGCTATCCGGACATGAGCACAAGGGAGGAGATAGCCGTGTGGACCAACCTCACAGAGGCCCGGGTCAGGGTGAGTATTCCCCTGAGTGCAAACAAAAACAATTTGTCTTGTATAATTTTTTGAGGCAATTTGTGCCAATTGTCCGGTTAACCTATAAATATCCTAAACGTTAATATTGTTACGCATGGGCACCAAACTTTACGCACGGCTGAAATTTCCTTTAAAATAATGTAGGACACAGTTTTTAGCTGGAAAACAAATAATCAGAGTCTTGTTTAAATACACAGCTGGTTCAAGTTAAATTTAATTAGATTGTATATGTTTATCTAAGAGGCTAAATATAATTCAAATCATCTTCACGCAACGCTAAATAAACTGTTTAAGTTGCGGTGGCCGGCAAGTTTTAATCTTCTCAGTAATTTCATAATAAAATAGGACAAACTGTTTGTTATTTGCCCATTACCTGTAATTACACATTATTATGTTGTTAACAGTTGAGGCTATTGACATTTGTCGGTGGCAGATACCAGTCGTGTTCTCCTGTCCGTGTGAAAGAGGTGCAAAGCTTGTATTTTGCGATTGTCGCCCTGGTGTTGTGTGATTAAGGTCAGCGTGTTTGTGGAAGCCTGCAGAGGAATACACATCCTCTCCACGTTAAGATGGTGCAGTGACAGCCCAGTGTGTATTCAGCTCAGATAATCTGAGCAGTATTGTCTGCACAGGAAAGCAAAGATTAGGAAAGGGGAGTAATAATTTGACGATAAAATTCTCAGGAGAAATTGTGCATGGAATTTATCACAAAATTAAAAGATGGTGTGTAATATCAAAATCTGCCCAGATTGCAACAAATATGGAGGCTATAAAAGATTAAGTAGCACTCTCAAATAAATGCTAACCTCTCATTCCCTCTGCTCAAGGTTTGGTTCAAGAACCGGCGAGCCAAGTGGAGGAAACGGGAAAGAAACCAACAAGCCGAGCTTTGCAAAAACGGCTTCGGTCCGCAGTTCAATGGACTCATGCAGCCCTACGAGGACATGTACCCCAGCTACACGTACAACAACTGGGCCGCCAAGGGCCTCACGCCGGCCTCCTTATCCACCAAAAGCTTCCCTTTCTTCAACTCCATGAATGTCAACCCTTTATCCTCGCAGACCATGTTCTCGCCGCCCAACTCCATATCCTCCATGACTTCCAGCATGGTGCCATCGGCGGTCACCGGTGTGCCGGGCTCCAGCCTCAACAGCCTCAATAACTTGAACAACCTCAGTAATCCGTCTCTCAACTCGGGGGTGCCCACGACGGCGTGCCCCTACGCGCCACCGACCCCTCCTTATGTGTACAGGGACACTTGTAACTCCAGCCTGGCCAGCCTGAGACTGAAAGCCAAACAGCACTCGAGTTTTGGATACGCCAGTGTGCAAAATCCGGCCACTAATCTGAGCGCTTGCCAATACGCCGTGGACAGACCAGTCTAATACCTACCTGCACTGCAAAAAATAACCACCTTAGCAAGTCATTAGAGGCTAGTAGTGACGCTTAAAGTGTTATTTCTCTAAAGGGAGCGAGGAAATGTGGCGGTGAGATAATGGTCCTTTTTCATGTGTTTGAGGAAATGTCTTGATCATGTGGCATTTTTTTAATACTGATTGGAATTATGAGTTTTATTTTTTTTTCTCCTCCTCAAGAGATTGCCACATGTAGCTTTGAAAATTTCCAAACATATCAAGAGATAAGTGACATTATTCCACCGCACCCTGTTGATACATTTATTGTTTTGTTTTTTTTGGGTGGGGGAGAAAATTTTTTGAGGGTGATTACAAAACCAATTGGCTTGATGTGGTGGTCATTTTTTGCAGTGTGTGGGGTAATCACAAACAGCCGGCCACAGGAACAAGAGACTACTACAACTACTTTTTTCATTTTTCAAAAAAAGAAAATGGGCACTAGAAGACTGAAACCACTGAAGCAAGCTCAACTCCAAGTCGGAGTCAAACTGAAAACGGGAGATTTTAGGTTTATTCCCCTTTGATGAGTCCAGGCCTGCTTCACACTGCGCCACAGCAGGAAGGAGGAAAAAAAAAGGCCTGTTTCATTTTTTTTTCTGGTGGATTTTTGGACGTTAATTGTTGACTGAAAAGGTTGTATATATATTTGAATTATCATCTCCTGTTTGTTCGAGGCGAATGCGCTATAACCCTCCAAGTCCTCTCCAGGTTCAATTTATCAACGCATGTGGAAGAAAAGAAAAAAAAACCCTAAAAAGGAATCATGTTTTGCTTGCAAACAAAAAGGGAATGTACATACTAAAACACCAGTTGTGTGTTTCTAACATATTATAAATTTATTATTAATGTCTGTGTGAATATCGATTTAGAATAGCAATTCTGGATTTAAAAAGAAAAAAGAAGAAAAAAAAAGAAGAAGCATCAAAAATGTTCCTGCGACAAATTATTTGGTTTTTGCTCTGTGTATACTATTTGGTACGGAATTATGTTTTTTTTTTTTTTTCCAACATCCCAAAAAAAAAAAAAAAACTATTGTGTTTTATTTAATGGAAGTAAATATATTGTTCAAAAACACTCTGATGGGAAGACTTTTATTGAATCTTTGTGTTAGCAGTCTGTCAGTGGAGTGTAAAGCAATGACAAGTCTGTCTATAGCCTTTCGATTATGTGAGGTACTTGTGCGGCTAATCTATAGAGGAAAACAATGGGCCGCTGCAATACACATAGCAGCGAGATGCTCCGTCAGATTAACTGCTGAATACATGTCTGCCTGCTCAGCCAAAGGGCCACGGCTGCGGTCACTGGTGCTTGAAATAACACGGGAATCAACAAACAGGAGTTGGACCACACAACGGTGACAAACAGTCCATTAGGGTTTGTTGTTTTTGTGTGTGTTTGAACTCAGCAGAGATGCTCGGATTATTAGAAAACACATTTAAGAAGATTTGATTTAATTCATGCTTTTACAAAAAATGAATTTGGCCAAATTTCTATTTTACGCTCGTAATTTTTTAACATGATCCAAACAGTGCAGCTTAATTATCCATAAAAGTGTTTTGTTTGGAGTTTATGTTCATATTCTCAAAGCTAGTCTTGCATTTTTTGCTTCATAAATCTAAATGATCTTTATTCAAGCCAGCCTGACTTACACACGCATCTGTTTATCTTTGCATTGTTGTCTTCTTTTGTGACTTGGCACTTTTTTTTAAGTCATGCTTCAGAGCGCGCAAATGCGCCAAAGCAAAACAAAGCTACGGTCTAGGGGAAACTATGATTCACAAGCTTGAGTAAACAAGCGTACGCAGAGAGATATATACAGAGGTATGTGGGGCCGAGGCTGAATAGAGGAGGCGGGGGACGAGTGCAGCTTCATGTGGCTGCGAGGCAGAGCTCAGACACCGGGGAGGAAAACAAATGCAACACTCCCCGCTGAAAAGGAGACAAATGAATGGTGCCACTTTGGGTCTGCAGGCTGAGCTGTGTGCACTTTTCAACCCTAAACATGTTGATCATGTGAGTTGTTTGTGTTTAGATTTTATTAAATCACTCATCACTTCGATATGAACCAAAATATTCAAGAGAAAAAGCAAATGTGAGCTGATTTAGGATGTGCTGCAAGAGGTCTTGTGGTCACCTCTCAAGGGGGGAGTATTATTATTATTATGAGGAGAAATAAATCAGTTAGTCCAGTTTTTATAAAAACAACTAAATAACAAACAAAAGAGAAGCATTCTTCTCTTTTTACATGAATACATCTGAGCTTTGTGAACTCCTCACCCTCCAGAATTAGATTTCCCTCTTAAGAAAAGGAAAAAAAAGCTGCGGGCACTTTTGTTGCACAAGTGTCACCTTTTGATGGAGTCGGTAACGCGGAGCAATAATCAGCTGACATGGGGATAAGCCTCGGCTGCTGTGTGTAGAGGCGAATACGCAAGTCTGCAGCCTCAATACACATCCACACAATCAACATGTGAACACAGGATGACCTGAAGAGAGGAGGCTTCAGTTGGGGAAATGTTCATTTGGCTGAAACGGCGCACAGGACTGCAGAGCTTTTTTTCCCCCCCAGCCTCTCCTCTCCTCTCCTCTTCTCTCCAGCCTGCACAAGGTAAGAACTTATTAAAGTTTAAATGAGAAAAAAACACCTCATGTGCCTTTTAGCTGCATGGTCACTTGTGTTTTTAATTTTTGCACCATGGCTACTTATATTCCGCTCACGTTTGTGCTGATTTATATTTAATTTCAGACGCTGCAGAGTCATTTATGCGTCAAACCAAACTCATTTTAAAGTCGAAACGCTTCCCAGGCGTAACCACGCATAATACCAGCTGAAAAATATGCACAATAAACTTTATAAGCATGTAGTTCATGTTCCAACAAAGACACAATTATCAGTCTCACTTTAAACCAAATTCATATTTGTCCTGCCTCCGTTTTTCGGACACCTAAAGCGCACTGCTACATCTTAATGTGAGATTTGTTCCGCCAGCTGATTAAAATAAAATAAAAAATGTGGGGATTGAAAATCCAATGCGAGGTAATGCACCGAGCCGACACAGCTCTCACCTCCACTCCTCTGGGAATTCAAATAAAACGCGAGGAAGTGCAAATATCCAAACATGTACCGTTACAGCTCCAATCTAAATAATTAACAGGCTGTCAGCATTCATGCAGCGGCGCGTTTGGACGAGACTGAACGCTGCATGAGAGATATCTGGGAACATGTTTTCCAGTTTCACACAAATGAAGGCAGAATTTCAACTGTTGCATTTTACAGGTTTCTGACTCTGAGATTTTTTTTTTTTTTTAATTTAAAACAAAAACTTGTGCAGGATTTTTTGGTACACATTTATGTAATAAATCAGTTATGGCTCATATTTAAGCTTGATAAATAAATATTGAATTTAGAAGTGGATGTAAATTTCTCAGCTAAAATTTACAGACACATTTAAAATTTTGTGCTTTTTTTAAAAAGTGAACTCATTAATGACATTTAAATCAAGCATTCAATTCTTTATTTCATTTAGAGGATATCAAACTAATAATTATATATATTTTTTTTTTTTGAATGAGTGGAGTTTTAAAGTTGTGGTTTTATCTGTAGTACAAAGTGTGGGAGCACTAGCTGTGGGTTATGGGTTGAGGGAATGAACACAGATTTCAGATGGTTCAGAGCATGCAGGGGTGGCTCTGATCAATAGTTTATTTTTGAAATGGGCAGTGATGCAAGAGGCTCACACTGAATCACAGCGGGACTCTGATGCTGAAACCGAGCTGCTTTCAGAACTCAAAAGATCACGACTTTGACTTGAAAGTTGGAAAATTCAGTGCATTTCAGGTTGTTAAAGGCAAATTGGTGTGTGCAAGATAACGAGTCTTTAATGGCCCAGGAGAGTGAAACAGTTTCACAATCTGCACTTGTTGAAGTTTCATGGAAAACAAACAAATATGGTAGATTTAAGGGCTCACAGTACATCCAAACACACACACACACCTTTCTTGTATCCTCACATAAAGTAAATGTATACTCACGCTAACACACATATGCAAAGTATTCATAAAAGTATTTTTTGTAGGGTTGCATGTGGCAGAAGGGACAATATATAAGTGACGGATAAATGTAGCTGCAGAGAAGATCCACAGTCGACTAATGAACACACAACTCGTCTGAGCACTTTGTCCATCAGTGCAGCGGTCAGGCAGCAGAGCTGGCTGCTGCTGTGTGTCTTGGTCTTGGGGGGAGGTGGGAGGTTGAGGGTTTGAGGGGGTTTGGCTCTGGACCAATGGCAGCCCAGCGGCTTCAGCTAAAGGTCACATGGGGTGACCTCACACATTCTCACCCTCACCTAAGGCCTGAGGAGAAGTTCTTCATAACAAGACCCATGACTGTCTATCTCAGCTGAACTCTTAAAAACCTCAAAGCAACTTTACATTTTTCCAACCTGCTGGCTGTTTTTTTTTCCTTCAACGTGGTACCAGATGAATTGTAGAAGTGGCTTTTGATTCACAGCGACAACATTCACATTTGTTTGCACACTGAAAAATGAAAAAACGTATACGTCTCTGCCTGTGGCTTTGATTTAAAAGTGTGCTTTGTGTGAAAATATTGACCTGCTGGTGTTCATTTATGCCTGCGTGCTCGAGAATAGGCCCACAAAGATATGCCAGCTCGCTCACTTATCGTGTCTGCCGCATTGTATGTTGGCTTATATGTTCATGCATGTGGATCTACATGCGTGTGTGCGAGTTGTGTGTCAACCCGCTCTCTCTCAATGGGGGCTTGGTGTTGTTTGAGGGCAGGCGGCTGGCCAGAGCGTGTGAAAGCAGATAACCAGGGCGAATTTCATGACGCACACACTTCCTGCTCTCTGAAGTTCTATTAAAGAAGGATGAAAACAAAACACACATCTGTGATGTTTTCTCTCCAAATCAATTTCTACACATTAAGCATGCTGAAAAGATCAGTAACACGGCTCTCATGGGCCTTGAAATATAGCTGGAGAAAAAAAAAAATCATCACGAGAGACTCAGGAATCTATTTGACAGAGGAATCATGGTTGAAAAAATCTTTGAATGCAGTTTACCTGTTTGATGTTGTGCATTTCACTTAAATTTAGCCCCCATAGGTCATGTTCTGGAGCCCCTGAAGAGCTGAAATTTAAATATTTGAGGCATCTCTAAGTTATTTTGCTCCATGAGGTCCCTAATTGGTCAAAAATAATACATAAAAACAGAAACAAGTAGTGAAAAGACAGTCTCTGCTACTGGAGGTCCCAGATCTGTCTGTGTTTGTGTGAGGCATGCTACTGCAGAAGAAGAGCTTACATGCTCAAACTGTGTGGATAAAAATGCCATTCAAGCGGCATTATTTAGCACTAAAGCTAACTATGGTAGACCCACCAAGCTGGAAGAAGCACCTCTGTATGTTGGCCACATGAAACACATCCCGTAATACAGCATTATTGCATCTTTCATGAATGTTCAAAGAAAATAAAAAAATTAAAAAAACACATAATTCATAAATAGGTAGTCTAAAGTCTTCCTCATGCCTCTTCATGTTAACCTGACAAGTCTAAAGCTGCTAACATTTTAGCCTTATCTGAAGCATCGTGTTCAGACACCTTCAGTTTACACAGTCTGCCCCAGATGGCATCTCTCAGCACTGTTTTCTTTAGGCCTGTCATCTACTGTAACGTCTTAATTGACGTTTACCTCTGTTCGCCGCTGTCAGCCACCCGGAGTCTGTGTCTGATGAGCAGCCTGGCAGAATAGTTTCCCAGGCTCCAAACTTTAGATAGAAAATTACACCTGAGCGCTTTTGTTTGTTTTAGTCTTCTTTTTTTTCTCTCCTTCACTTCGTGTCGTACAATTTTCCCCTCACACGCAGGGTGAATTACAAAATGCTGTGGAAATTGTCAAAGTGTCTCTGTCTAGCGTCTACCTCATGCTTACATTGGTTCATGTTAGTTTAGGGTCCCACATGAAATCCTGGCTCTCCATACTATCTTATCTAAATTAAAATTTAAAGATAACGTTTTGTCTTTACAGAAGCAAACTGGGAGCTCCAACTGAATCTCAAGACCTTTTTTTAATGGCAAGAATTTGAAATTTCTCTGTTAAGGACGATTTCTTCAATGTGCTTCTCAAAGGCCTCCATGTAAAACCATGCACAACATACCAATAATGTGGATACCTATATGCAGCACAGTTTAAAGTGTGAGGTTTTTTTAAGTCCCAGTGGAAACAAAACCCTGAACACTTGCAGAGTTAATGTCATACTTTACATGTGGATCTGTCTAATCCGGCTGTTCAAACATGGCATCTTTGGGCATAAAATGCACAATATTATGGAGAGGACCACTTAGGGAGAAGCTTTACATCATTTATCCCTCTAATGCCACGTTCGGTTCTAAACTAGAAGTCAGTAATTAGTGTTTCCTCAATAAAACCTCTGTGCTTTTATGTGGACCAGTTATGTGGGGGGAAGAGGAAGAATTATGGATACCCACAAGATTTAAATTATACAATGTAATGTGACAGTTAAAAATATTTGACTTAACTTTACTAGCTGCTACCTTGCCTTTTAAATATATGTTGAAGTGACAAGTACACAGGTGATTTCCATAAATCTGAGCTAATGCAATGCTAAATATTGAACTAAACTGTAGTCTAATGATTATAGCACTGTTAAAAGTAATCCTGTGTTACATTTACAGTGTACACCGCTGTGATTATGTAACCGCGTCTCGGAAACATCCAATGCTGCAGTGCACTTTAGAAACTGTATAGTGCCACAGCAGACGTTGGAGTTTGTTGAAATATTGTGTATCCAACCAGATCCATCCGGCATTAACTGCAGTTAACCAATGGCAACAATGAATTTTAAATCCCGAGTTATTTTCTGTCTTCATCTCCCGTCTTATTTTCTGTAGAAAGTCACATCATTATTTGTTAACTGCTGAAAGTTATCTAGCAGCTCTAATTCATTTTGTATCCATTAATTGTACTTCTGCACTTTACTTTAAGGGGCTTTTGGCTTTCTTTTAATAAAGACAAAAACTATAAACAGGTTACAGCTTTGCAAAGTTTATGCAAGTTAAAATATGGCTTTATATGTGCAACCAAGTATTTCTGCGTCTTTTTCCTTTCCCATATGTGTAACTGTGTCGGGGACAAGCTGAGGAAAAAAATCCAATTCATTATCACCCCACTAAAAAACATCATTGTGTTTTTAATATTTTAGATTGTGCCTTGTGTAAAAAAAATAAATATAATATCATATAATTGTGTGCCCTTTTGTTTTGAGACAAATCTTAGAGCTTTTCTAAGATTTCACTCTAACCTCTTTGTCACGCTGCATTTGTGCAGTCTGCCGTCTTCTGTTAAAGCCATCACTGGAAGTACATTTTAAAATTTGGCTAACAGCAACTTTAACAGTCTGTAAATCACTGAATCTGCACGTTTATTGGACGTTTGCACTACACACACTTTTGCTGTTCTGGACCAGAGACAAAAGAAATGCAAAATTCCTGTTTAAAAACACATTGCACATTGTGTCTTAAAAATAAATTAAATAATAGCTCTCAATCTGCTGTCCTTGTCTTGGATTAATGTCCGAGTGACATCTAGCAGCCTGGCAGTCAAATCAAACCCTGCTTATTAATAACAAAAGTCAGCCTTTGTTTTTAGTGCCGAGAAACAGGCTATTTCTTACATAGATAAATTGTGTAATTCACTGAATTTTCTTTGTTATATTACACATGGCCTGAGATCAACAATTTTTTTTGTCCACTGCTTCCAGGGCCAGTTGCTGCTCGTCTCCATCCTGCCAGCAGCAGCTTGTGGTTACCAGTTTATAACTCACAACAACCAACACATCTATCGACTTACAAGCTCTGCCTGTTCAGTCACTGCAAGTCACTCTGGTGTTGGCTGAAGTGTAAAATGTTTACACCTTGTAAAAATATTTCTTTGGATTGCTCTCTTATTAAAGCCAGATGTTGCTCGCTCGTCCCATTTTCCCTGGTGCAAATGTGAAGCTGTTTTTTCCCCTTGAATTTCTGGCATTCACTTTACTATCTGTGCACAATCCCAGTGGTCAACAGTTATGCGTGGATTTATTTTTCTGTTGATGAGCAGCTGTTTTGAAACAAGCAACTATTATATACAGACAGAGGTAAACTATACAAACATCTCCGTGTCCATATTGTTCAAGTTAATTACCTAAATATTGATTTCTCCTCGTGTTATTGTTGATTTAATCTGTGCACGTTTTCCATTTGTGTGTAATGTGTTATTGTTTTATGGCAATCACTGTTATTGTCAAGTTAGAACTGAAATAGTTTCACATTTTTCCATTATGTTCTTTAGATACACTGAAATGAGTGTCATTAATTATTCTTTTCATTAAATTAGGGTGTATTTAAAGAAAAACAATCTATTGCTGTAGTTCAAAAAATACCAAAACAACCAGTTAATAATTATTATTCTGTTATTATTCTGTTAGCACTAGGATGCAAAGTCTTGATACAATTAGAGAAATAGTTTGACATTTTGAGAAATGCACTTGAGTTAGATGAGAGGCTTGATACTTCTCCTGTCTAGCTTGTCTTGTTTAGCACAAAGACTGGAAACGGGGGAAAACTGCTAACCTGGCTCTGTCTAAACACGAACAAAATCCACGTGTCTTAGCTTAGCTCATACAAAAATCAATGTGTAAAAAGACATATTACTGTTACCGTTGTTTTATGGGGTTAATGTGCCAGATTATTTTGTGCGTTCAGTCCATGCTGGTTGCCTGCCAACCTCGCATTGACAGCAACAGTCCAGGAAGTTACTGTGCCAAACACGTTAGTTAGTTAGTTAGTTAGTTCCCCCTGTTTTCAGTCCTCATGCTAAGCTAAGCTATACTTTATTCAATACCTGCTGTGGAAGACGTCACTGGCCTTGCTAACATGGTGAAGCTCCGTTCAACACCGTGCTAGTGCTAGTGCATGCTAGTTGTAGTTGCAGCAGTGGACCAATCACACATTGCGTTAAAAACAATATTTTTTTTTCTAGATCTGGCTATAAAAGGAATAATGCTGGTATTGTTTGATTAGAGAGTTTCCCATACTACTTGGTGCTGGCTTATTTAGGTCAATAATCGTCAAACGATACCTGCATATGATTGTTTTTAATATTACTTATACAGACCCAAGAGCATTGATTTTCTCATCTAGCTCTCGTCAAGAAAGACGGCCATTTGGCCATTTTCCAAAAATGTTGAACCACTCCTTTAATTAATACCTGGTTTATAGTCTAAATACAATACATAATCCACGAACCATCACCATCATTTAGTTTCTGATCCCGAGGAGGGATCATCCAGGCGCTGATGACTCATAGCCACACACAAGACAAACATTTTCAGGATTGTTTTTCCTGTCTTACTTCTTGCTGTGTATACTTGAATATGTGTACAATAAGATGACAAATAACCTCCATAAATGAACGAAACAAACAGTGAAAATAAGCAAAAGCGAATGCTCCAACTGGTGTACCTTGTGGCTCCACTCAGCCAGCTCTCTCCCAGCGTACAGCATTTCAAACCCAGCAAGAACAGTCGGTGGTGACTTATTGGATCCCACCCAGCAGTGACTTATACGCTCAACCTATATGTCACAGATGGTAGGATTTCAGTGTGGTTGATATAGAAAATCCACCCAAGAGTATTGATCTTTCTGCGATCTGCTCTCTCTGCCTGATCTCCACAGGATCTGAACATCTGCAGAGACCTGGAGGGGAGCTGAGCCACGGGGAATCTCAGTCTACCTTTAACGGTTAAAGTTGATGTAATACTAAGTAACATTTCCAAGCCAGCTGATTACATTTTTATAGTTGTTGCTCTAACCATTTTGTGTCTGATACAACTATTGAGAAATCTTTAAAGTAGAGGAAATGATGTTTTCAAATGGTTTTCAATAAAGCAGAAGAAGAGCGGGGCAGTTAGCATGACTGGCACTACCCACCGTGTTTGTACAGAATAAAGACAAGAATGCCACCTACAGTAACTCTAACTGTAACAATACCACAACTGTAATAATCAGTCTGCACCAAAGGCGTTGCCAAAATGAAAAGCAAGAACCTTGCAGATAACCTCCTTTAAGATAAAGTTACACACAGCCTAGAGTCAGATTTCACTACGTGAAGTGCCTTCAGATTCTTTCAAGAGCAAATGCAACTACACAACGCATCAACTGATAACATCACAACCTCGATGCCTACAAGCTATTTTTAAGTATCTGCAGTGAAAAGCTCATGTCACACGCCATCAGTGCTTATGCTATTCATGATGAATGGCAACTTCAATGTGATAAATTAAAAAAGTCTTTCTTTATCATAGGTGTTGGGTATCTAGCTCAGGCAAGATTCAGATCAGGCAGGGATACCCATACTCAAGAGGAGTAAATTCTTTGTACAGTTATCGACTGATCTTGTACCTGTTCAAGCAATGCCCAGTCCACTGCTGTACCTGTGTGTGGCTATATCCTGATGATAGTGATTAGCATGTGAATAAAGAATGTAATTTATGTTTACCACTGTTCTGCTGTCTTGATATCTCAAAAACATCTACACCGACAGACAAAAGACTGGAGGTTTTTTGGAGGTTATCCACATCTCAAATTTACAATGTTGGAGAATCTATTTGTATATCATTTTTTAAGATAAAGCCATTAAAGTGTATAGTGGTTTGAGTTACAAATGTAGAGTAGAGGAAAGGGGAAGCCGTTTATCTGTTCAGCTATGGGTGCAGGTTTGCAATCTCCAAATGCCCTCTAGTTAAAATACTGCACTGTAGTAACACTTAAAAGGCGACCTTCTCGGTCATAGTTTTCCTTTGATTTTCTGGACTGTTAGCCAGCGATTTTCTGTTAAATTGCACTAGCAGGCTGCTGGAACAAGTGCATAAAGCCTGCTAGCCCCTTCTCTCTCTCTCTCTCTCTCTCTCACTGTGTGTGTGTGTGTGTGTGTGTGTCTCTCAGACAGTTTTAATCTCTAGTAAGACAGTCACGTCCAGATTTGTCGTCTGCCGTGTAAACTCTGGTGGAAAGCGACTCGCCGCCTGTGCTTCCAGTCTCCACAGCTCTCCTTCATTACTGCACACAGTGGAAGATCCAGAGCTCCCAGGGTGGTAATCCCTGCTGGAAGGCGTCACCATATACTGTCATTAATGAAACGGAAGACACACACACGCATATGACCTACACACACACGCAATTACCCACAGCCAGGACTGGATGAAAGATGAATGGTTGCAGCAGCAGCAGCACCTTGTAGACTACAGCTGAAGGTTTAGATCTCTCAGCAGGAGATGGTATGGTGGCTCAGATGTATCCCTTGTAGTGAACCATCTTATTTGTTGCAGTTAGTGTCATTTTTATACTGTTCAGGTCTAATGCGGTTTGCTTAGCTCTGTGTTATGCTATCTAATTATATCTAATTATGTATGCTTTTGTATTGCTTCCTCCTACAGAAAGGGGTTTCCAACCTAACTCAGATTATTTTATTTGAATTATTTTTATCCAATATGTCACAGGAAAAACAAAGATGATCAGAGAGTCTGGAACAGTAAACATTAGGTTTGTGTAGCAGAAATAGGATTTTTTTTTTCTGCTTCTCGTGAATAGTCTAATGCTATTATAACTGTTATGTTTGTACATTTTAAATCACATTATGTAACTTTTATTACTATAAAATTCAAGATTTAAACAGATATAAAATAATTTTGCAATCAGGTGAATGGTGTCTCTGCACCCTGTACACTTCTACACTGTGTAACTTTGTGGTCCAGGCACAATCACCCGCAAGAAGTATCTAACTCTTTACGGCATCAATGTACACACCACCAACTATTTCAATGGTGAAACTGGATCATATTTTATATGTTTTCTGCTTTCTGCACAAAACCTCCCTGTGATTTAGAGAGTTTCATGATGGACAGTGAATGTGAATTACAGCTGCTGTGACTCATGCTACCTAATGTTAGCTCAGTTTGTTAGCCAGGCTGCCTGGACTGTGAGTTCAGAGCACCGGTCTTTAGTGTTTGTACCGCAGGTGTTTTGGACCACTTGGAAGGGTTCAGGCCTAAGGCACGGGGGAATGCAGACAGTGTCGTTCCAGAACCAGAGCTGGGCAAGAGGTCAATGTAGCCAGGCTCAGAGGCCTCTATGGAGATGATGACAAAGGAGATGTTAACCGAGGATGTTAAGAAGAGAAAATGAGGAAGTGATAGAGCAAGAGGTCGAGAGCGAGAGCTTGGTGAAATAAAAGGCTGAAAGACAGACACCGAGCTGGGTAAATAAGTAATGTAATCATAACAAATACTTGAGTACAGCTGTCCATATTTACCACAGTGGGATTGCATTCTGAAACTGAGGTGGGCACTAAACTACAAAATACCAATTTATAAGCATGTTGCTTTAACTACGTTGACTGATATTGACATATGTGATGTCCAATACTTAAATTTTGCGCCTGAGACTGTGTAAATCACACACTTATCGGTGTTTCTATGTGATCTTTTTTTGAAAATTAATGTTTGATGTTTGATAACTGATGTGGGCCCTGCCTCCTTTCCACCTCTGATTTAACATATTAAAGTTATGATTCTGGTGGTTCCCCAGCAGATCACCTGATAGAGTGCGTGCCCTATGTGACCATGTGATTAACCACAACAGCACAGGTTTTTTTATTTTTATTTATTTATTTTTTTAAATTATTTTTTGGCCTTTTCAAGCTCCATTGCGATAGAGACAGCCGAAGAGTGACAGGAAATGCGGGGAGAGAGAGATGGGGAACGACATGCAGGAAAGAGCCACAGGCCGGGCCCCCGCAGCAAGGACAGAGCCCCTGCACATGGGGCGGCTGCTCCACCAACCGAGCCAAACACCGCCCCAACAACAACACAGGTTTGATTCCAACCTGTCGTCTTTCCCCTTGAACATAGTATCTGGTCCTATTTTGGTCTACTATTGAAGTTTTGTGATGTTTTGTATCATTCTGTCATTAAAATGAAAATTTATTATAGGCTCATGGCTGTATTTATAACCATTTCCCAAAGGGCTGTGAAATGACTCCAAGGTCTGATAAATAACATATGAATTATATTATTATTATTATTATTATTATTATTATTATTATTATTATTAATTATAACTTTTCCATTACGATTTGTCAGTGTTTGGATGGAGAGTGCACCATCAACTAATAAGCTCGCATTCATTCATTCAGTTGTGAAACCAGCAGAGGGCGCCAAAGATAATTAAATTGATTAAAACACTGACATTAAAATCAGGCTTTTATTCTTTAATTAATAAAATTCAACATCTGCTTTGTCTATACACATCGACATAATGTGTATCGATAACACCAATAAAATAATAGATATTCAAATGATGACTTGAGCTTTATAGTTTGCTACTTCATATCTATAATTTTCTATAATTAAATGTCTTTAAAATATGTCCCAACACATTTAGGACTTTAAGGTTAAATCATTATATATAATTAAACTATCTATACATGTTCATCATTGGGTTATTATTGCTTTCTGTAATTGCGACCTTACAGATTGGAAAGGTCAGAGAAAACATACAGTACTTAACAAAAATAAAGTCAATCAGACAGTCTTACTTTTACATCAAGTGTAAAAAAAAATGAAGAGCAGAAAAAAGAAAAAAAACTGCAGCTCCGTCCTTCCTCCTGACACCAGCACTGTATTTTCCTCAATTTATGAGGTATCATGACAGGTAATGAAGCGAAAAGGTCAGGGGGAATGTGGTTTTATCCGCTCCAAACCAATAGGTCAGGTTTCCACTTTCCACACCACAACTCTGTGACTGCAGCTGCTGCCCTTTCAGGTTAAAACAATACACTCACCTTGGCCACTCATACATCATATCACCAATTCTCCATCTTATTGGCAATGTCACACAGAGGGCCGGGAGATATTACAGAATAGATTTACTGCAAGGGCTCGTCCACAGCCTCAGATATGATATAAACGCTGTGTAATGTAAGCCATGCATTATGAATCCAATTTGTTTGGCAGAGACCAGATATCTGGAGCGCAAAATAGATCTAGGAGGTTGGAAGTCACACTGGGGCCACTAGATGGCAGTATGCTAGTGAAAATAGAGCTGATTACTCTGATGAGGAAAGTTTGAATGTGTTTTTCTAGAAATGATGTAGTTATATTTAAACTGCAATGAGAAACTGAAACTGTATCACTCATTAAAGCATCAAAACAAGATAATTGATTACAAATGTGTCTCTTAAATATGTAAAAGGATTCTACAAGATGATGACTGCAAAACTCTGATAAGACCTGATAATACTTAGTATCACATTACATGGTGTTTCTTATTCAAATCAATGAACCATTACTCCCATCATGTCCTCATTTACAGTAGATAGTACAGAATTATTGAATGTTGTTCTAATAAGACACAAAGAAATCTCATGTTTTGCTTTTAAAAAGGACAAAATATGAAGGAGATATGTGCAATCTAATCTGAAACACCACACATTCTGTGAGTGGCTCATGATATTCTTTGCTGTGTCAAAGAAGTGCTGATTAATTTCAGGCTTGTACTGTCGTGACGCATTATATATAGTTATATTCTAAGGTGTTTAGATAGGCTATGGGAGGAGGCACAATGTGAGATACACAATCAGCTCATAAAATATAGTTTCAAAAACTATCATAAAGCTTTGTGACCTTTCTGACAAGTATCAACAAAAATCTATTGTAAACTCTGCAGGACTGTTGTATTAGATTGCATTAGACCGTACAGTTGTTAAAAATGTGCCTGTTTATCAAGGAAGAACAGACTCTGTTCAGGTGGTGGTTTTTTGCTTCATGGACATCAAAGACATTCAAGACAAGACGAGACAATCAAGTAGAAGCCCTGACAAACAAACGGAGGTGCCAGTCAAGCAGCAGGATTAGTTTAAGATGTGTCATTTATGTGAGGTACTGAAATGGTACATAGTTCAGATATTGCTGTTATTTTCTGTTGCTCTATTGCTCTACTGTGAACACCACTTTGTTTTTCATTGCTGTAAGTCACATTAGTGTAGAGACCAATTATAATATCTGAATATAATGGTAGTTTTATGTAGTCTGAGTATAGCTATTACATTTATGATTTCCTTATCTCTAGTTTTCACACTCTTGGGAAGAACAGAATGTGACAATTACAGTTGTCACACTCTTCAGGAATTGCAATAAATGTAAAAAGAATAATAATAGTGACAACAGAAAAAAAGGCTTTGATATGGTGAGTTAGTTTAAAACTGTGTTAGCAAAGTCACATATGTAAAGAAGAACTTCTTTCAGAAACTTTTATTATGCTGTCTTATTCACCCAACATTTCTTTATTTATTCCAATGGCATCTTATTCTTCTGTTTTATATTTGTGTGTCTCATAACTCTGCAGGTCATCACAATCGGCAGACATGTTAAAGGCTACCAGTACTACAGTCTGCGTTTTCCTCTGTAGGCCGTCCTCGAGCAGTTATAAAGTGGCTCCGACTGTAATAGTCACCATAATAGTGGAGTTATTGTTGGCCACACATCTGAGGCAGTTCACACTATGATACAAACATCGAAGGGAGCACCAAAAAACATGTCTCTACATGGAAGAACTGTTGTTTGTTCAGTCATTTTAGGCTTGTTAGATTTATACAGTACGGCTACAGCTAACACATACTGCAATTATCAACTTTTTTATGGGGGGGGGGGGGGGGGGGGGGGTTATTTGATTAATTAACTGTTGAACCATAACTCCATTCAGCAAATTGTGTAAAATTCTCAGAAGTATTTGATTTACAGTTAACTTCAGTAACTTGACCGATTAGCAGTATTGTTGTCACTCCGTACTTTTGAATTGTTTCAACACCTTTACACTTGCTTTTACTGTGAAGGAGGCATTAGGAGCAACTGCACATACACTTCACACAAGTACAACATTATCATAGTGCGAGCACCTCAGCCCACCAGATGGCCTATGAAATATGTTAACAAACTTTTTCAAGACAGATGTGTTTGCGCCTCAAGGACATGGTGTATTTAAAGCACACAGAGCAAAACAGTAGGAACAAGGTGTTATGTGGTTAGGAAGTGCTGATTCTACAGAGGCACAGATACGAGGAGGGAGCATACGTCATGTTGATGGATGATTCTGTTTGGGAGGTGATCATGGGGAAAACTGTTCTCTTCCTTTAGAGGAAAACACTACAGTAGATAACATATAACATTAACACTCCGTGCCTCTAACTGCAGTTCTACACAGATGAACATCAGTAATTTATAGCACAATATACAGCACAGGCAAGAGGTTGCTTCATGGTCATGGGTTCTCTGGTAAGATTACTGTAACTGGTATCACTGCTCCTCTGTGATGATCTCGCTCTGATGAGGAGTGGCAGCTCACAACAGAAGCTAAACCAATCTTGGAACATATTTTGACTGTTATACTCAGCTAAAGTTCAAGATGTCCCAGTGTTTTTATACATGTTACAGATTATTAGAACATCTACAAACTTTGGTAGATATATACAACACAGGACTTTGGAATGATGAGATGATAAATGAGGAAACTATGAGGGTAAAGGGTCGTATTGGGACATAACTGATATGACGCATTGCAGTTTTGGGTCAATTTGATGACGTTTTTATAGCAAAGGTACAATTCAAGCTCAGTCAGGAGGGTTGAAAGGTCTTTCTATGTAAAGCTCATTGAGGTGACAGAGCGTAACTTTGGCTTTAAGTTGAATCAAATTAAATGTGATGGACTTTTGGACCTGTGCTATACTCTGAGTTTAAGTATCAAAATCAATAGCAGGGAGGAAAAAAAAACTTAGATCAAGCCATCTAGAATAAGCCATGTGACCTGTAATGTAATGGACACTTAAACTCCTACTTGATAAATCATTGTGAGTCATGTGGAAAAAGAGCATCAGCTAAATATTAAACAAAACCCATTTCAAATAAGCAGTCTGTGTGATTCTGCTTCAGGGCTCAAGAACCTCAACAGGGGTCTTTTGAGGGAGCGTGAGCTGGAACATAACAGCAGGACAGAATCCCTCATAGCATGTTTGAACATCTGTCAGGATCCAAGTTCCAAAAGAGGGAAAAGGAAACTTCAAATCAGTGATTTTTGACACTCTGCAGCAGAATATTGTGCTGTCTGTCTCACAGTCTTACATTTAACAACCAAAGTCAGCGGATAAAGTTAAGGAACTGTGAAATCTCCACAGAACCTCCAACCTCAGTCTGTCCATCAGTCCAAACACTCAGAGTGATTTAATTTACAGCAAAAGAACAACAACAAAAAAAAGATGTGAGCGCTCATAATGGAGAATCTACAGCCAAATAATCAAATAGTTGCAGGTTTACTTAATAAATTACTTAAAAGAAATAATCAATTAGCAAAAATCTACATTTTCTGTATTGACTAACTGATTTCAGCACAAAACAAAAACACATTTATATCATCTAAACAATAAGAACCAAAGTACAGAGACAGAGAAGATGCTCTGATTCAACGCCTCTCCTCGTGAAATCTCAGCACCAACGCTGACGATAACCTTTCAGTCACCCCCCCCCACACACACACACACATTCCCTCACACATTCACGAGTGACTCCCCTGATCACAAAAGGACACATCTCATGAATGCACGTACTCTCTGCAGCCAAGATCCAATGAGCTATGCTCCAGATGCCTGACATGCCTGCCAAAACTTCACCCACAAGGCCACTCACTCACACTCATGAAACACAACAGACACGCAGGTAGGCACGTGCAGTACATAGACATGAATACATTTACACGGCCCTTCCTTATATGAGTCCCCAACAACACTTGAGATTTATTGGATGTGGAGACAATGAAGTGGAGTAATGAAATCCCAGCTGATGCTATAGTACACCCGGTCTCAGCGGCAGATGCTCCGCTGGGAGACTTTAAGATGATATGTTTAGACAGGCAGGTGAGAGTTCACCCCTCTCAGTCCTGCAGCAGAATTACACTCAAGAGACCCAGTGGAAAACTAATGATGCCATAATGAAGTCTAAAGGCTGGATATTTTGGGAAGCGTAATTAGGTAACAAGGGAGGAAAAGAGCAAGTGTGAAAAGGTGCAGGATATGTATAAGTGCAGTTCAGTCAGCCGGCTCAAGTCAAACACATTAAGTATGTGAATACAGAGTCCCAGAGTCCAGTATCCAGGCTGTGGTCTCATCAGTGTCTGCAGTCATATAGCTATGCACAGAGGAAACTGTGGAGTCATGATAATTTACTCCTGTCCCCCAGAAAACACAGTCCACACAGTCATTATGTGAAATCATATTTACGAGCAATGGCTGCTAATGCTATGAGTCCATTTCCAACAAAGCATCTCAAACCGCAGTGGGGAGTATACTCAGTGGTGTAGTGGTGCCTGGGAAAGTCGGGGATACTCTTCATTTAGGTACACCAAGCTAAAACAAGCTAAAACACCAAGCAGTTACATGGAGGACTATTTTGCTCATCTAAAAATGCTTTATATAAGATAATTATTGACTTGTATTCATAATAAAATCACTCACATTAACAACTGCTGAAGACAATCTATGAATCTACTCAGATGCCACTTTATTATGCACACCTGGCTAAAACTAAAGTCTAAGTCTCAATACAACAGCTTTGCATTAAGTCCAACCTGCATGGAGGTTATAGTGTTTATAGGTGTTTATTTTATGTGGGTAGAATTCATAGCAGGACTGGTGCAGTGAACCAATAGCCAAATACTTACTGTGAAATATCTCAGGGGAAGGTTGCAGTGAGTGTTTCCAGGCTGTCCACAGAACTTCCGCTTCGGTTTTAAAGTGCGCATTCAGTCAGGAAACACCAGGAGGGACAGCTGATGGCGCCAAACACATATTTCCTCCACAAAGTCATTCTGAAGTAACATGGAGTTTGTTAACGGGAGACATGAAGTTTGTTCACAGGTGACATGGAGTCTGTTCACAGGTGACATTAAGTTTGTTAACAGGTGACACTGGTTATGAACGAGCAGGAATGTTATGGTAGAGTTAGCTAAAGAGCAGCCCTACAGACCCAAACAGTGAACAGGCCATTACTGGTTTAAATGGACCGCCATACTGTGGAAGGGTGCGTTGATTTTAAGCTACAGCGCGCGAAGACTGTTACGTGACAATTTAGCACCGCGCTTCGCTTGAGTCGCAGACTGTACGTAAACTACTACCTAAACATCTTCAGCCACTTCATTAATCTTGTATATTAATGAATTAAAAAGTAAGATCTTTCAGGAATGCCTTTAGCAAATGTGTGACAGCGTAGCACACATGCTTATTGCTATTGGTTCACTTTCCCTGAACACATGTTGCCCAGTCTGTCTTTGACTTAAGTTCCCACAATGATGAAATAAAAGTGACAAATGATGGTACGGCAAATAAGGCAAGACTTAAATGAATAGTTCAGGTATTTTTAAGTGGGGTTTCATTAGGTATTTATTTATAGTAAGTGTATTACCTACATTCGACAGCAGTCAAAGCAAATGGGAATCCTGACACAAGCAGAGCTATGCACTGCTGTAGACAGGGTCAGCAGAAAAACAGATTTTAGTCACATAAAAAAAGCCTACTTCAAAAAATGTCAGTCTAAGTGTAGAATATTTTCACCACCTGTTATCAGACGTTTTTACCATATTCCTAAGTATAAGCCCGACTGCACACAGATTAGCCGTTTAGATCAGAAAGTCGTGAGATCAGCCTGAAATCAAACTTGATTGATTGAATCTGATTTGAACGATTTGAAAGATGGTGTGCTGGAGCTGATCATGGCCATTCTCCACAACGTGTTTTAAACTGTATTTTTGCACTGCTGTATTGTTGCTTTTACTTAAGTAAAAAATCTAAATACTTCTTCTATCACTGAGGCAAAGTGAGTTTTCATAATTAAAGACAGCGTACCTGATGTGATATACCTGTAGTGACATATAATACAAATCTCACATACAAGTACAAAAAACAAAACAGCAACAGAAATAAATTATAAAACTATTGTGATGTCTTGGGGGATTAAGCCTTTCAACAAATAGTGGAGCAACAGGTTTAAGGATCAGGTTCTGCAGTCACTATTCATGCATCTTGTTCTATTGTTTTCTGTTCATACAGCTGGCATTTCAATGGACATTAGAAGCAAACATGGTTATACTGTTGTGTGTTATGCGTTGTGGTGTGTATATTTAATGGCCTCCTTCAGATGTGAGTGAGACCATTTGCTCCTGCACAGATGTTCTGCTCTGAGAAGCTAATAAAGACACACTATTGAACTGGAAACTTTGACTCATTGAGTTGTTCTGAGAGACAACCTTAACTTGCCACAGTAGTGTTTCCCACCCATGCCAAATTCACAGGTTTTTATAGATAGATGAATAAAGTGGAAAGAACCAAGATGTCCAAAATGTATATCCAGATGATTTGCACAAGAAATATGATGATGATGTAACCTGAAGAAAAAAATCCATTACCTGCAACACGTGTTTGAATCAGGGAATTTTTGCCCCAGTATGTGTGTATGAGATCATGTGCTGAAAGTCCAAGTCAAGTTTCAACATGATCAGACCACCATCCAAAGAGCCCAGTCAGCATATCAGTGCTGAAACTGCACAACCTTCAACCAAATGTGGAGGAAGCATCATTGTGTAGTGTGTGTGTGCACATGTATGCATGTGTCTGTTTGTCTGCAGCCATGTCCTATCTAGGGGAAAGTTCAAACAGGTGCTGCCAAAAGGACTCTGCCTGTTTGGCTTTTTGTCAGAGAAAATATCCCACCGGTTGATAAAGCAGCCGTTACAAAAGTATTTCAACATGCTGGGAAAAAAGCTAATGATTGTGCAACAAAGTGCCACATCATGAGACAACTATCTACTCAGTCATATTGTTAAAGGTTGGCTTTTAACCAGTAGTGTCTACTTAGTTCTCTCTTGGTTGAAATTTGCTTTTGTTTATGCAGGTAGATCATGTCTGAGAGCACTGTGGCACAATAGTACACTTTTACCATCTATCTATCTATCTATCTATCTATCTATCTATCTATCTAGTTACAGATTGGCACTTTTTCTGCACAAATGTTATATAAATCACTACAGAGACTTTAGAATAATAGCAGACCTACTGAACAGCCAAATTCAGCAGTCAAATGTATCTCTCATATGTTGAATGTATAAAACATATGATCAGCAGGATTTGTTTCATCTAATTTCATTTGAAATCTATGGGGCTGCAACTAACCTTAATTATCTTGATTAATCAATTCATCCTTTAGTCTGTAACATGTCAAAACGTAGTGAAAAACGCCAATCACCAGTTTCCCTAAACCCGGTTTGACATATTAGAATTGTATGCTTTGTCTGGACAAAGTTTTCAGTCCTATTATAGAAGGCCATATCAGAAGTTGTTTTATTATTATAATTGAAATTTTGCTTTAAAAATATTTTCATTTTCATTTTCTCTTAAAGGTCCAGTGTGTATGATTTAGGAGGCTGTATTTACAGAATATCACATATCACATGAGAGGGAGTGATAAAAAATGCAATGTTTTATATGAATAAACTGACAAGAAGACTGTCAACATATGACATCTTTGTCCATGTTTCTAGTGTTATGTGTTTTCATGGTTATGTAAGTGATTGTTCAAATGTCATATTTCTTAAAGGAGTTTGGTGTGATACTTTTCCTGGACATTGCCAGGAGCTTTTGTTTACTTCAGTCTGCTAATATGTTTGTTTTTTAACATTCTGTCAATGCTACACAAACACTACGACAGATGATGACTGTTAATGTAACGTTAGTCGGTCATTAGAATATCTGTAAAGCGTAGTGATGCTTGTAGTCCCAGAGTTTTAGTGTTGTGCTTCATATCAGCACTCATGGAACGCCTCTCATCCAATCAAATGACTTGGTTGGAACTAACCATTGTATAATAGTGTATAATCACCAGAAAATAAGAATTGTATTATATTGCATTATATTATATTATATTATATTATATTATATTATATTGTATTATATTATATTTTTGTTACCTCTTCTACGAAGTCCAGCATTCTACAGTAACCCGAAACGAACAAACTAAACACAAGGGACTTTCGCCTTTTTTGGTGTAGGGTTCAGGCACATGCTCACAGGGAGCGTAGCTGGTGTTGTGCCAGAACCTGAGCTGGGCAAGCAGCCAAAGTAACCACTCAGCAGCCTCTATGGACATTATAACAGAGAAGAAAAGTCAGAAGGAAACATTGACAATGGAAGCTAATTAGAGAAGAGGAGAAATTGACTTCTTCTTGAGAGCTTGGTGAAATAAAAGGCTGAAATACAGACGTCAAGCATGACCTTGCTTGATGTCTGGCTGTTAGCAAAGTTGTCACTAGATTTTGATCATAAGTAATACAGTCATAACAAACACATGTGTACAGCTGTCCATATTTACCACAGTGCTATTACACTCAAACTGTGTGGCACTAAATATACTAATTGGTTATTAACTGATTACTATTTTTTTCTGTTCCAGTTCAATCTGTAAAATGCATTCTATTCCAAGATGACAGAAGCATTTTGTATTTCAACACATCAATGTTCAATAAATAATTTCTGCAAATTTTCAAAACATGATTAAATTGAATCACCAGTGTGTAGGATTTAATGGCATCTAGGGATGTTCTTGGTGATTGCAACCACCTCCCCTCACCCTCTCTTTCTTAGTGTGAAGGACAAACTACAGTGACCATGAAACATGAAAGGCCCCGTCTAGAGCCAGTTTTTAGTTTTAGCTTTCTGGGCTACTGTAGAAACATGGCGGTTCAACATGGCAGACTCCGTGGACGAGGACCCGCAGCACCTGTACATATATAAGGCTCATACTAAGCTCACAAAAACATAAGGATTATTATCTTCAAGTGATTATACACTTATTGTACACACAAGATAAACATAATTATGAATTTTATATTTCATTACTGCCATATTATGTAAATAGAGCCCCCTACATTTTACACACTGGAACTTTGAAATGCATTATGATGACAGAGGAGGCAAAACGCTTCGGCGTTAGGACCCGGAGTTCACCTCTCTGAGGAAGAGGGCGTAGGCTCGGTCAGCCGGTAGAGGAGGAAGGTGTCGCGACTGCCGACTCCTAGCTGCCCGCGCACAACTCGCGAGGTCCTGACAGCAACACGAGCGATGCTAGACAAGGGTTGCGAGGAAACCGAATAAATAGAAACACCTCGGCCGAGTATCGTCTTGTTTCAAGCAGTGTGAACAGAAAGAAGAGAGCATGTCGGTGTTAGCTCTGCAAGAGTACGAATTCGAGAGACAGTTCAACGAGGACGAAGCCATCCGATGGATGCAGGAGAACTGGTAAGGCTAAAACCGCGATGTAACGTTAGCGTAACGTTTTTTTTTTTAATCCCACGTTACAGTAAACGGTTAAAACGCGGTGTGAACATGTGTAACGGTGGCTGTGACGGCGCACATGCATCAGCCTCCCCTCACTGGGATTAAAACCTCGCTCGTATCCTATTATATCGAGCTCTCTGTCATCATCCGCAAATTGCCGCTTGTGTTTCACAATATGAACAAATTCACGCAGGCCTTCGGGCGCGTGCAGCCGGATGCTTTGCCGCTCTTCAGCACATCGCTGTCTCATTGTGCATCTCATAACGGGGGAGGATTTGTCCTTGATTTTCCTGGGATTTATTCTCCCGGTATCAGTTACCGCGATACTATTGTAAAGGTCATCCACAGCTGCCTCATTCATTTACACAGTCATTGGCCCAGTAGCACATTGAACCAAAGCCTTGCCCGAGGCTGGTAAACTGCACCCCCACCCCCGCCCCCCTTTAGCCATGGCACGGTCTCCTCCTATTAAAGAGCTGCTTTTACCGTTATTTCACTTACAGTGGGATGTTGCAGCTTGCAGACATTTTGAAAAACTCCGTGGTGTTAGGCAGGAAGAAGAAGAGGCAGCATACTGCACGTTGCTGTGAATTTACCCTGAACACTATTATGAATGTTTGCTTTGCTCTGCTAACTGTGATTTTCATTATCTGTTGATTATTTTTCATTAATCATTTAGACCACATGATGTCAAAATGGGAGGCGGGCCTTTCCACGGTTTCAGTGCAGACTCAGTACATGGACAAATATTACATTAGCTATCAAAATGAGATTGCACAGAAAAGCCTAAATGTGTGTGATTTGGTTAAAGAGATAGTTCAGAGATGCGGTAGTTTCTTTTTCTGAGACTAATAAATGCATTAGGACAGATCTTATTCATGTATTTGGTGTCTGAAGTGTCAAATAGCGACATTAGGCTATCTTGTGTTATTGTTGAGTGTCTATGGGATCAGATAATATAATTATGATCTCATAGGCAGCCAGGAGCAAGTGCTCTAAGCAGAGGGGGGTGAGGCCTTTTTTCCAGGCTTTGTCTGAGGGGAGGCTCACGGTCTGATTTAGACTTTAAAATATATGGAAAAACGAGACAAGTGGCCATCACAGGCCTGCAGAGTCCAAGGTGATGCATTCATTAAAGTATGCACAACAATAAATCCACATATTATATATGGGGTGTTTTTTGTAAAAATTCAAAATAGTCTGCTTCAGTTCGAAAGATGATAGATGTGTTTTACATAAGATTAACTTGTTTAATTATATACAAGCCCCAAACCTGCAGTCTATTTCATGAATCCTTCTCGCAGGACCGTGACTTAAGAGAAAAACTCATTTAAGACCTGTCATTGTTTGCCCAGGGCAGTGTCTGCAAGGCATTACACAAACTGTAACACTATCTTAGACTGATATTTCACTCGTACTACTGGGGTTGAGTAAATATTGCTTTATGATTGTGTGCATTGATGCATTTTGTACGTAGATCTAATCCAAGTACCCATTGCGTGAACTCAGTGAAGGGTCATTATTGTCCAGGTTTGTGCCAGGTTGAGCAAGAAATGGCTCGAAGCAAAACGAACTGAGTCATGCGTAAAAGTTTGCGTAGGGTTCATTAAGCATTCAGTGCGATTGGAATTGTAAAAAGGCAGCACAGGGTGAGCAGGCTTCTTCTATCGTGTGTAGAAAAGAGTCACATTAAGAATATTATTTTTAATACAAATTTGAATTGAACAGTTTTATTAATATGAGATTAAATGTGTGTGTGTGTGTGTGTGTGTGTGAGAGAGAGAGAAAGAGAGAGAGACAGAGACAGCATGTGTAGGAGCTGTCCTTACCCTGGTACTGACCACCGGCCAATAACGGTCATCTTCTGATGTCTGCTGACAGAGCATTAGCCAATCACGTTGCAGCTGATCTGTGCTGACTTCTCTCTGCTGCTCCTATAGTGGAGGATGTCAGACTGGGTCAGCGCACATGGCTGATAGATGCAACAACCGCACAAAATGGGATTTGATAGGTTGTTTATTACGTTCGTAATGTTCAGGGAGCGAGTGACTAAGCACGGCATGTTTTTATGACTTGAGGGTGAGACAGAGGAAGAAAAAGCAAACAAACAATAAACCAGATTGAAGGCAAGTGTCATGCAAAGTAGAACAAATATGAAGCTGTTGTTTAACGGTTAGCCCAGTGGGGCACTTGAAAACCAGCTGTAATGCTTTTTCACCATGCAGTGACATTAATCACAGACTAGCACTCCACACCTTTATTTATTTATTTAGCCAGGGCTAAGGCACCTTCAACAAAGCTCTACTGAAAGTTACATCAACTAAGCCAAGGTCTACAAGGGGTCACTTAGCACTAGGTTTGGGTGTTCAGTTTAACACTAATAATCTAATAAAATTCAGTTTTTGTTATATTTGAACAAAAAAGAAACCAAATATGTTGAACTTAAAGCATACCTACATTTTCAAGCTGTCAAAAACGGTCAGTAACAAATGATAACATATTTTCTGAATGAATGTATTTATTTATTTTATTAACAGTGTTCATTTATACTATCCTGAGTGCTGGCTCTGGCCCGTCACATTGTAAACACCACACATGTGCACTGAAGTAGGCTGAAATTCAATCAGAACTACTGTTGCGCCCAAATCAGTGAAGTGACAGCAGGTGATTTACCTCTGACCGCTGAAGAAAAGCCCCGAAAGGGGTGAGGCCGGAGTTGCGACATCATTTTGTGTCTGAACCAATAGCCCAGCACTCAGTAATGTAAGTAAACAATTGCCTCTTTTTCCCGTGGACACACCCACTGTATAGTGATTATATATATAAAAAAAAGTTCCAACCAGGTTTGAAATTTGCTGTCAGGGACAGGATTTATCTGTAACATAATGTATGGTATGTAAGGTTTTGAATATGTCACTGTGGAGCCAGAGCTGATCACCAGAGATGGAGGATCTGTGTTGATAAATGACAATCAAGAAAACAATTCAGACTTCAAAGGTAAGACAAATGTATGATATATTTCTTTTTGGAGATTTTGTCTGAAATCTGTCTTTTACATTGACTACTGTAGCTTTTAAGTTGTTTATTTGTGCTTTAAAGCATCTGTGCATGACCAAGACACGATTACAGGGGTGCAATCAGTTGCACTGGACTGTTTGTAGTACAAGTCTTCATATCTGCGGTGCACCTGTGCAGATGAAACAGTGCATTGTTCAGCCTTGGTAATAATACAAGCCAGGTAGTGGCTGATCTGCGTAGATTATCTATTCGAACATGACTATCAGAAGTCATCAGACTCCAGGGTAGCTAGCTGAAATAAGCTGGAGACGATTACTGCTCTCAGCAAGGTCCAAATGATATTGTTCCATTTCTATAATCTTTTATTATCACACTGTCAAAAGAGAAGAAACTTGAATTACATAACATACAATCTGATTTGTTAATGAGCTGTTAAATAAGTCAAGAATGTCACTTTTAGAGGTGATGCATTTGTGTCTAAAGTAATGCATGCGTTTGATTGCAGAGACTGTGAGATGTATGGATGCTGTAAATACACTCTGTAACGTGTCATTGTTTTACAGGGATGAATGGAGACTGGTACACTGATCTGATGTGCTCTGTTAAGACCGGCAGCAGACAGCCCAGCATTGTGAAGCAAGGACAATTAAATAAGTAATTGAAAGAAGACAAGGAAAAGGAAGAGGAAGGAGTGGACATGGACCTAGATGCTGTTGTTTAGCAACAACACGTGCATCATCCTCTTTCACTTCTATAACAAACAGCATAAAAGTACCATTAACACATAGGTAGTGGAAGAGCATGACAATATAAATGTGCTATACAGTTGTAAAATATGCAATTTCAACTGCCAAATCAAAGTAATCTAATTCTAATAAATGTTGTCAGATGATTATTGATAGTGTTCTAAGTAACACGGTAGTTTCTGCATACAGAATTAGAAAGGCAGAAAGAAATCTTTCCTCTACATCAGATGTTGCTGTCGTCAATGCTTTCTTGTTATTTCAGAGGTGTCAGCAGCATCACATAGCACCTACGACCTGAGAATCAAAGTGCAAAGTTGGGTACATTTCTGAACCTGGCTTGTCAGCTGGGTGTTATGAATACGCTCTGTTCAACATAAGAACAAGATCAAGATAAAACAGTAGTGTATAGAATTAAAATAGCATGCTTGGCTTCTTTCCAAGTTTTGATTTACATACGACAGGAACTGTTATTGGATACTGCAGAATTTAACAAATTCTGCTAATAGGTATATGTTCTTATTTGCATTTCCTCTAATTAACAGAGTTTAGTATGTTCAGTTACTGAAGATTTATCCAAAATCTACTGATTGCATTTAGCTCATACATTTATTCTTCTGTCAAAGCCCACTGTATTGCATATATTTACAAATGTAACTGTTATATGTATTGTGATTTATTAGTATGATACGAAAAAAGTGGCCAATGTCTGATTTTTTTTTTTTAATTTTTTTTTATTAAATTGAACATCTAACATGTAAAGGTTGGTGCATATGTCATTTCACTTCAAATTATACTCGTCATACATAGCAGTTTCTAGAAATACTTTGATAATATTTAGACCGTAGTCAGTTCTATCATCTGGCATGTTGCTTTATGAACAGAGACCTATATCAACAGCTCAGCTGCTTCACTGCATATCTTGCTGGTGTCATCAGTATAGCACTAATGAGCAGATGAGTATGTTGAAAAGCAATCACAGCAGAATTAAAGCATGTAATTTGACAAAGTGATTGTTCACTTTATAATGCGATTGAAAAATGTCATTATGAAAATAATCTGTCTGTCTGTTGTGTAATATACCATTAAGGATTATGTATGTCAATCAGAGTGATCATTTGCATTGCCTAATTGCATTTGGGATTTGTGTTTTGCTCCTGTAGTAAACATTTGATGTGATTGTGTGTGATGGCTAAGATCTGCTGCAGTTCAGAAATGGCCTGTCCTGTATGGTGATTGCAGTATTTTTCAGTGCGGCCTTACGATCCAAACGAGAGCTGTTACCCTCTGTCATACACACATCTTTAACCTGCTGAATCACTCTGTACTCTCACAGACGTCATCAGTCCTCATTATTATTCAGGTTTCTCAAATCTGTGTTCTCCTGTTTGTGAGGAGCCTCTGGGGTAGATAGCATCCCTGTGACGCTCTGCACTTTTGATGGATCTCTGGTGGTTTTGCCTTGGACTGACAGCAAAGGATGCAGAGTCTGGGAACGATGCAGTGAGAATGAACAATGAGATCTATGCTGTGGTCTGTGTAATCTGTCTGTTAATGTTTATTCTCTCTATTTATAGGACTCAGTAGCTCTACTCTTTTTGCATTTTAAGTACTCTTGTTTTCCCAAAATGACATCGTTCATAGTTTTTGAAACCTTCTTTGAGGAATATAGGAATGTTGCTTTGTTCTAATGGTGATGCACATTCAACTTCACTTCAACTAATCATTTGCTTTTTTGTATCAAGCAGAGGTAGGATAGCTCATTGACTAATCTTGACGGTCAGGTTCCAGTTGTACTTGATGAGTTGAGAAGATAAGTCTCTTCCTTCCGAGTCTCGTGTTACAGTCCAAGAGAAGTCTGGCCTGTTGTGTCTGAGCTGTGAAGTATTGGATGGATGAGACCAATGGATACACCCGTCTTAAATTTGGCATTAGGGTATCATTTCAGTTGTCATCATTACCCAACTAGTTTGCTTTTTTTCCTTGTAATGGATTAAGTTAAATAATATTTGAAATAGAGATACATAGTGGCTTACATTGATGAGACAATGGAATAATACATTTCTAGATGCCATTATTATATAACCTTCTAGGGGAAGCTGTCCAAACCACAGTGATTTGAACCAATCAGCAGAAGTACTGGCAGCTACAACATGAGCTACAGGCGTGGTTTAATGCTCGGTGTTGAAAACAGCAACGGCAGCTGCTAAGGAGGTTAGCGCTTATATCAGATATCAGTTATATCAGAACTGTTGAGTATTTCTTCATTGTAAGAAGCTCAAAGAACAGCACTGAAGGCTTTTCTTGATGGATGGCATGGTTGGATGGTTTTCACTGTTCTACAGACTGGCTTTGGTAAGCGTTAGCATATAACCAAAAAGCGTTTCCGGGGGTCGTAAGGGAATTTTCCCCTAGTGGGTTTTCACCCTTACTTGCATTGTTGTTGTGTTTAACTGTTAGTGGGGATTTGATATCCCCATAGGATGGATATGTTGTGTTCTGAGTGATACATATATACTTTTAAATGTAATATAATAAAAGCACACACATAGACACACAAAACACACAAACATACAGATGAGGTAATATGTTCAGGAAACACTGCTGGGAAACATACTGCCAGTAGTAAATGTTCCTGTTCTGCCAGATAACATTCAGTCAGTCTGTTTTCAGGTCGCCTTGACCAGATTATGGAGAAGTCAAGCACACTTCCCAGACTTCCCAGTCAGCGCACTCAGGTTAAGCAGTACAGGCAGGTGACTAACAAAGGATGCATAATTCAAAGCCACAGTGTAGAGGATGTGAGAGAAGTAGTTATAGTTAATCAAAAGCCATTTCGAAATATTTATTCTGTAATTATTTTTCAAATGTCAAATTGGGGTAAGGAGTTCAGTGTCAGAGGTTCCTCTTGATGATCATGCTGCTGCCATTTTAACAAGGGCAACGTATGATGATGCTGATCATTTCTGACCATGTTAACCCAGAGTCCACCCCAGGCTTGATGTTTGCTAGGCTGCTCTCCTTCTTGCGACTGGTGAGGCCCGAGATGAAGATGTGGGCTGGCACCTCAGGAATTGAGGTCTGCCTGGAGTGCTGTGCTCTGGTTTCACTTTCAAATTTCCTGAGGCTGTCGAGGAAAAGCTTGGACGCAAACAAAGAAATGAGCAGTTCATTGTACAGTCTAATTTATTTTTTTGTATTTTATTTTAAGTCACCATGCATGTCAGTTAAAATAAACCAGTAAATATCTTGACATTCAAGAGATGCATATAAGATGCAGACCTGCTTAGATAGGAGGATGACATTGGTGTGACTAGGGATGGGTATTGATCAGATTTTATTGATACCATCAATTCTGCTTATTGGTCCAATTCTTTATAGATTCTTGATGAGTTTTCAGTGTGAAAAGAAAGTAGGCCCTACACAGGTTTGCAAACGCTTCATTGTTCAACAGTTTCATTTGGAATCGGTTAGCCTGAGAGCTAGCTGTAGAATCTGTCATCATCTAAGATGAATAAAATGAGAGAATATTTGTACAGTATTTGTTTTCCTTTAAGTTGTCTTTGTCAAAGAAAAAAAAGCTAAGCTAAGCCTGCATGTGTGGTGCTAATGTTATTATTACACAGGATATTTTCCCTTGAGACACGCCTCTGGGTTGGAAAGCAGTGGCACTCGCGCATGGAATGGTAAATACACTGCATTCCTGAAATGAAATTCCCATGTCGATGTTGTGTAGATAGATATCCCAGCATATTGCTGGTTTTTCCACCCTTACTTGAAATTATCATATTAAAGACATTACAACTAGCGCTGTCATTTCTCTTTATGAATTGAAGCCATGCTTTTGATTTCCTTTCCCAAGTTCAGCAGCATAGGACATTTGACATGAAAACTGCTGCTATCAACAAAAGCTTAGACGCATAGAATTCCAATGAATAAGACATTTTGGAACCGGTGCTTGATTCTCACAGGTAACAAAAATGTAACAATTATTATTTTCAGGCTAAGGAAAACATAATTATGTATATTAAGTTCCATTTCTGCAGTAAATAAATAGAGCCCCCTAAATCTGACACACTGGACACACTCTTGTGCTTGACAAATTTGGGGACCAGTTCAGTAAAACATTAGTCAATAGCTCCAACATCCAAGGTAAATAACTACTGTTAGGAGCCCAAACCATTTTGATTTAGGTAACATGGCTTTTTCTTGTGTTTTTATTGTCAGCATTACATGGATGCCTGAGAAAGACAGACATCTTCATCCTTAAGTGTAGTTACAGATTGTTGAGTAAAATAAATATCTTGAATAAAATAAGTGCACAGTATATAGATTAGGGGTGTGCCAAAATATCGATACTAAGATATATCGCGATATTTCATCTTGCAGGACGTTATCGATACACTGGCGCCAAATATCGATATTTAAACAATAAACATACAGCCGCTCTAAACAGATTCTCTCACAAAAGCCTGCTACAATTTTGATTTACAGCGTCACTACTTCAAGCCTCCACATGATGGCGCTTAGCATGAATGAGAGTGGGTGGAGTCTACTGCGATACAGAGAAGAAGAAAAAAGGTAAACGAAAAGAAGAGGGAATGTAAAGCTTCCGTCTGCATCCCCCAGGGCTGCGAGTATTACCAAGTCCATTGCGTGCTTTATTTGTAAAAATCTTCGACCATATAGTGTAGTCGAAAATGAAGGCTTCCGCTGAATGCTACACACACTGGAACCAAGATATGACATACCCTGTCGAAAATACTTCACTGAAAAAGCTATCCCTGCATTGTATGCAGAGACGAAAGCAAAAGTGGAAAATGCACTTCAATCTGCTGAGAGAGTTGCACTTACGTGCGATGCGTGGACTTCCAGGGCCACAGAGTCCTTTGTGACAATTACTGCTCATTTTATTCACGAGTGGGAACTGCGCTCCTACGTTCTCCAGACTCGGGTGATGTCTGAGTCTCACACCGGTGCTAACATGGCAGAAGTCTTATGGAATGCTACGGTGGAGTGGAAGCTTACAGGGAAAGACCCAGCGGTTGTCACCGACAACGCATCTAATATGACTGTTGCTGTTGAGCTGACTGGATACCAACACATTTGGTGTTTTGCGCATGTACTTAACCTCGCTTCACAGCGTGCCCTGAAAGTGACAGCTGTTCCTCGACTCATTGCGAGGGTCTGGAGGATTTCCACGTTCTTCCACAGAAGCACTGCAGCCGCCAATGCACTGAAGATAAACCAAAGAATGCTTGGACTTCCACAACACACGCTCATCACAGATGTTGCTGTGCGGTGGAACAGCGCTTACGAGATGCTGGCCAGGTTTCTGGAGCAGCAGTCTGCGATCTGTGCTGCCCTCTTATCTCCTGAGGTAGGTTATTTATTCTAATTTAAGCTGTAAAACGTTTATAAAAATTATTATGTGTGTATCTGTTTTGTTTGTACATCATATAGATTCAATTACATTTTAATAATGTTGTGATTGTGAATGAATGATATAGCTCATAATTTCAATATTATCTAATTATTTCTTTAAAGTTCTGTGCTGCTCTGTTCTTGCATTAAGGCATAGGCAAGTTGAATTTTGATAAATAAATTAGATATAATGTGTAATCAGAATGTACATTAAATTCAAGTTTTTAATGAAAGTTCCATTCTGTCCTGTGTTCTTTCATTAAGGTAAGAAAGAGTACCACTGACATCTGCACCATGAATGAGACCGACATCTCAAATGCTGAACAGGTTGTGCAAGCCCTCAAGCCAATACTGGTGGCAACAAATATCATGTGTGAGGAGAAGAGCCCAACAATCTCCATCATCACTCCGCTCCATGCCCAGCTTTTGAGTGACACAACCAGCTCTATTCAAGATTCCTCTCTTGTCAGAGAGATCAAGACCACCATCCACCAAGACCTGTCCAAACGATATGGCTCTATGAAGGAGAAAAACATTCTGCACATCTCATCAGCCTTAGACCCCAGGTTTAAGTCTCTGCAGTTCCTATTGCCACAAGACGTTCAGGACACGAATGCCAAATTGATGGAATGGCTGCTGCTCTGAAGGTATTATTAAGATGATTTTAACAGTAGTAGGTCATCTTCTCTTAGTTTCTTTCTCTTCTTTTGTGCCTTTAAGTACTGCTAGATGCCATATAAGCATTATCTTACATGCACAAAAATAAATATATAAAAATCTATATAAAATAAATCTATATAAAGTTATTATTATTATTATTATTATTATCATTAATAATAATAATAATAATAATAACAATAATAAAACATGCATAAAATGTAAAATTGATAGTAATAGTTGACTTGATATGACCTAAAACATGTTTTTAAATAGTAATGTTAATAGTGTGTCACTGTCCATTTTCTTACAGGAAGATGCAGAAATGGATGAATCTCAAGTGAGCCCTGCTCCTACTGATGACAAGGAGGGAAGCACTGAGCGGCAGACTCCAGAGACCAATGCACACACACCAAAGAAGAAGAGGAAGTCTGCACTTGGGATCTCCTTGGGCAGACATTCAAGACCACCCACCATCAACTGTCGGCTACTTCCATAGCTGAAACGGAGGTCAAGCAATACCTAGATGCTCCACCTCTACCACTGACTGATGACCCATTGCACTGGTGGAAATCTCATGCTCAAGCCTACCCACTCCTTGCCAAGCTGGCCCAAAGACATCTGTGTGTCCCAGGGACCAGTGTACCTGCGGAGCGTGTCTTTTCTACTGCAGGTGACATAATCAGCTCTCAGAGGATCTGTCTCACCTCTGAGCATGCTGACCAGTTGCTCTTCCTGAAGAAGAACATGCAGTTTTGAAACGTGTGTGTGCAGTACAGGTTTAGGTTAAACTTTACACAAGTTGTTAAGTACTAAGCACAAGTTAAATGTTCTCAGGTTTTAAGGTTTACAAAGAACAAATTGGTATTAGTATTAGCACTGAAATGTATGTGCAGTCTGGTTTATGTTAAACTTTACACAGGGTGGTTAGTACAAGTTAAAATGTGTTCATGGACCACACAGTTGTTGAGATTATAATGCAGTTTTCATAAAACAGTTCATGTTTACAGAGAAGTTGATAATACTAGCACTGAAATGTGTATTTTCTGCATTCATTTTGTTTTTTAATTTTATGTTAATTTGCACAGACAGTAGCAACTTCGTTTTACTTGGATGTAAAAAATGAAATGACAATGTTTTGTAATAAATTTTGAATTTCACAGATATCGTGATGTATCGTGGATGAAATTTCTTACAATGTATCGATTATCGCAGAATCGCTGTATCGTGATATTATCGTTATCGTGGGCAAAATATCATGATAGTATCGTATCGCGAGGTACCTGGTGATACCCAGCCCTAATATGGATGCAATCATGGTGCATGGTTTTGGTGAAAATGCGTACGTTGTGCTTACACTGCTGAGTGCTTCCTGCAAGCCAGTTGTCTTGCTGCTTAAAATGAGCATGACTCAAGATGTTCTTAAGCACTTAACAGGCTGAAATAATTATCAGTCAAGAAAGAAACTTCTCTTTCCTGAATAGATGAGTTGTCCTGTGGTTTGGGCCACCATATGCACAATGAACTAGACCAAAGACTGACAGTATCTTAAAAGGATGGTTATTTTAAAGACTTACTAAAAAGAGCATGCACTAACTAGGTGTGTGTGTGTGTGTGTGTGTGTGTGTGTGTGTGTGGGTGTGTGTGTGTGTGTGTGTGTGTTGCTAACTGGATTATATCTGGGTGCTTCCTGAATGACAGATTATTCTGCAATAGCACGGTCTTACATACTAGCTCACTGCTCGTGCTACACCTCAGCACAGTAACTCTGATTGCCTTTCCGCTGTTGTAGATACAGACAACAGTGCCAGGGGACAGAGTTACACCCTGGACTGAACTGAGTGGCATTGTGTGTGTGTGTGTGTGAGTTGCAGATGCATTTGTGGCACTGTAGGCACACACTTTTGCTGAGACACTAACTCACTGGCACAGGCGTGCAGACTCATCCTCAGACTGCAAATTCAGGATTACATAAGGGGTGAAATCTCTTGGTCCAGCTAATACAGCAGGTTATCCAGCAGCTTTATGCAACGCTGTCAGGGGGGGAGGGGAGGGTCTATGGGATCATCACCCTTATTACTGTACTATGTAGGTTACATGCAAGTGCATGGACCATCTAAAACCACAGTATTACTGTACTTTAAGCTGATGTCTGGACCTGCTACTGTACAGTTGTATAGGGGGTCTTTAATCTGTTATCAGTGGGAGTTGTCTGGATGTATTTTTTTAAGTTAGAATAAGCAAAAACAAACAAGCTTGCTAACCAATATATTAAGTAGATCCCTCATATCGACATTTACGGCCGTGGTTTTGTTAGAATAGATTGTAACTTTACATTTTTTACTCTGTTCTATATGGACAGAGTAAAAAAAGAACGCTTTTTTTTGGTTTCCCTCAGATACTCGGCAAGATTTGGCAAGAGCACAAACTGGGCCAACGCCCAGTGTCTCACACAGCTTCTAGGCCTGTGATAACAATTACACATGAGACAAGGACATACCAGAGATGTCTCACCTAGATATCTGAGCAGCTCCTGCATATTTTGGGCTGTGCACACTAATCATGATCTTTTTCTCAATATGTTTTAATAAAATAAGGAACAACTAACGTGATGACAGTACATATTGTATGTGGTTTATGTCATGACCCTGAATTCTCTGTTAAAAACAGAAATACGCTAATTGTTTCAGATCAACCTTTACAGACATTTAAAAAAACACAAATGTATAATTTATTCATGCAGTGGATGTGGGGCACCTATCATCATTTTTCCAGTCATTGTTATTTGGAGGAAATCTCAGCTGGAGCAAAGCAGCTAGTTTTCAACCTTGCAGCAAGAAAATAATCTCTGCTGATTCTGTTACTGCTCCATGCTGATCCTCCCCAAAAGAGCTCCGACGTAGTAGTTTTTTTAATTTATTTTTTTTTGTGCAGCCTTGGCCCGCTGACAAACAGCACAGCCAAGCCTCTTGCCACACCCCTCTAATATATTGTCCCACATGTAGACATAAGTCAGGATAAGTAGTGTTATCTCCAGTTAGTGTTTTTTTTTTTTTTTTTACTGCATGAAGCTTTGTTCTTTTTCTTATGGGCTTCTTCAGTGGTGCTGAAGAAAGAAGGGAGTGAAAATTATGCACCTGCCTGAGATATTTCTTAATAAATGATGATTTTACTGTTTAATCTACCATTCATTTTTCATTTTATTGATTAATCATTTGGTCTATAAAACATCAGAAAATAGTCAAAAGTACGTAGTGCATCATCCCAGAGTCCTTTGTGACATTATCAAATGTTGTTTTTTGTTCACCCCAAGAGTCCAAAACCCAAATATATCAAGTTTACAATACTCGCCATATTGACAAAAGGTAACCAGAGAATGTTTGGCAATTGTGCTTAAATAATTATAGATTTTCAGATGAAAATTACCATTGATATCAGTGGATTATCAAATATTAACTGCTGAATATTCTGTTGATCAACTCATAGATTGATTGATGAATCATCATAAATCTAGTGACCTATCATTTGTCAGTTCATCAATTCAGAGCTTTGAAAGCAGCTCTTAGTCATTTTGGGCTTTTCTCAACAACTCACCAGTGGAAAACCAATGATTATGAGTCATTTCCATCCAAATATCTCTCAAGTAAACCATCCACACTCTCATACTCTTGAGTGACTGTGGACTGTTATTTCACAAATAAGAATGAAGTCTTCCACCTGTCAACCAAAGTGGCCACGCTGTTAATTATGCATAACTTAATATAATTTGAACGGGGGAGTTGTATAAAAATTCACTCTCAGTACAGTTGTCATGAGCGGGGAAATTTGCTATTAAACTGTTCTTTGTACTAGGCTGTAAACATGTGTCTTAATGCTGTGAAGTTGGACATTTTAACATGGGGATTACCATCGTTCTGTAGCCAGCATCAAGGGGCCGGTCAAGGAACTGCAGTTTTTGGAACTTGTGCATAGGCTTTACTTCACAGCCATGGAGGTTGCCGCTTGGTCTTGACTCTAAAGTTGGTGTTTGTTCACCATTTTGTTGGTATCGATCAGATGTGATCTCATGTGCCCCACAGATAGTCAGTCATTTTGCTTCTACAAAGCAGGAATAATATTTCTTTTGGTCCATAGGTCATTAAAAAAACACCCATCACTTGCATTTTATTTTAAGAGTGCAGCTTATAGTAGAATATCCAGTTTGAAGTGATATTTTTGGGTGAATCTGAACACTTGAAGGTCAGGAGTAGAGCTGTAGAGGCACCGGGGAGCGTGACGGGATGATGTGAATTCACACTGAAGTCTCAAATAGATTCCTGTGACTGCAGACGAGGCTTAGCTGCAGCTGGCACTTCAGAACCTTTGCAAAGACAACAGCAGCACCTCCTCCACCACCAACTTGTCAGCTTTGACCATGCCCTTGGGCTTTCTTTGTCCCGTGTTATTTTTTCTGACAGCAGTGTAATCCATCTTCTAAACACGCTGCAGTAGGCCACGCCATCTTACACTTTGCCTTGTCTACTTGTATGATGATAATAAAACTGCCCTCCAAATACTTTTGTGTGTGGCCTGGACAAAAAATACACTGTAACAATCATGTGGGTAGTTTTTTATATCAGTAGTCCTTGCCCTGATATTTCATTTCAATTTCATGTTTAACCGATTGATATTTGTTATGTTGTAATTTCAATTCAATCAATCAGTCGTTTATTTAGTTTTCATACTCCCTGCAGCTAAGGTTTATCTTAAAAATGCTCATAGTTAACACAAATATCAAAAGACTTTGTCACCTTTGTGCACAGATACAAGATGAGAAATGACAAAACCGTAATGAGAGTAATTATGAGGCTATAATCATATGAGTACATGAGCCTCTAAAATAATAACAATATTAATAGTCTTGACTATTATTATGTAAATGAAGTATTTTAGTAAAACAACGAGGTAGGTAAGGGTGTGATTGGTTCAGCTTAAGGTCAATGGATTATGTAATCACAACATCTATAACTAGTCAATTAAAACCAATAATTATCTTTCTAATTTTATTCTATTATTCTATTTCATTAATTATTGTTTTCAATTCAGTCAATTCCTTGTAGAATATCAGACGTGCTCAATGGATAAATGTCTTCAATAGTTTATTTTGTCCAACCCATAAAAACTCAACGTATTAAATTCAGAATGATTGGAAGTGTAGCAGAACAAGCAAATCATTGAGCTGGAAAAGCTGAGACCAACATGTTTTAAACTGTTACATAATAAATTACTGTAGCGAGCCTACAGTGTGCAGCTTTTGGCTGAAGGAGGACAGTAACATGATAATGGTAAATGCTAAAACATATTGTAGCATTATATCAATATCATTGATACACTAAACTCGATGTGATAGTTTGCACACATTAGCTAACACTAGCCTCTGTGAGCTACTGGCTGTAACAAGGCTGTAGCAGCAAAACTGCTGAGTAGATTGAATTTAGTGAGTGTGTTTTATTGCTTATGAATAAAATAATTTGTTTTTCCTTCTTTCAGAAGTTACATAGTCTTAATTTAAATGATGAGTCGATTTAATTGGACATGGTTTGTCCTTGAGACACTGAACAGTAAATGAATGTCATACATGTGCAGGGTATCATTAGATGTGAAACATGTAGTGCACACTGTGAATTGCAGCTTAGTCCATATATCACTCTGACCTTTGACCTCCCAGCTTGGCCAGCGGTACAGTGAAGGGCAGTGCTGAGATTGCTCCTCTACAGTCCTCCCAGCCTCACCACAGTATGTAGGCCACTGTGTTTTCTGTGTTGCTTTGTTCTCCCCTCCTTCGTGTGTAGCCGAGAAACAGTGATGTCATTCTGCAGTCCAACCCTGTTGTCATTCTGTGAAAGCAGCTCCTTTTGACTTTGACTGGACTGCTTTGTCCTTTGTTCTGTGGAGGTGGCCTAAATGGGTTTGCGGGGCATCCTGCAAGAACAGAAAGGTGGCATCCTTCATTCTCGAAATACCGACGCACAATGAAGCCCATTATTTCAAACAGCTCGCTCTGTCATTGCACTTTTGTTCCAATGTTTATTGACTCATTTGATTAGTTACTGTTGTGACAGCAGACGTTTCAGCTTGACATTCTGAACATATTTTTTCTTCCAGCAAGTAGAGGTGGAGAAAGAATGTGAGTGGATTCACTATATTTGACATGTTCTGAAAAGACAGGTGGGAAGTGGAGAAGCCAGTCTGCAGGATTAGTATCAGGCAGACCTTGAGCCACAACATAACAAACCAGGAACTTCACACTGGATAAATGTTTCTGTGGCATAAAACACTTGGTTGCATGATAATGAAATGTTTTCCATTTATGTATTGTCCAGTCTCTGCATATCACAGAGCCAAGTTTATCAAGTGTTTCTTTTTTCTTTTTTTTAAGTGGCTAAGCAAAATGCACACTTTCTTCTTTTTCTTGCCTAGCTACACACCTGATCAGCAAAACTAAGAGCAGTTATCGTTGCTATGCTCTGCTGAGGCTGCAAAACAGAACAGGATGGATTAGTTGTAAACAGGTTGCATATGTCACAGCTCCGTGAGAAATGCTTGTGTTTGTAGTGAGAGCTGTGCAGACCATTTGACCAGTGTAGTAGTGTGCTATTGTACTGTATATTACAGACAGTTGACCTTGAATGGATGGTACTATCCAGAAGCCAAAATACTCTCATTTTCAGGTTCATATTTCTTTCTGTAATGGCGTGCATGCTCCATTGTTCAAAAATCACATAATTACTGGCCATTGCTGCCACCCCTCTGTTCACCCTGCTGCTGGGTGCTAATCAAAGTTACATAATGTTGCCAAGTAAACAAATTCTGTAGTTTGAAGTAGTTTGTAGTTTCTTTTTCACACGTAGGTATATTGTTCCCTTCAGGGCATGTCTCTTCATTAAATTTACATACAGCAACAACACACACACACACACACACACACTGGTCACACAACAGGCTAGTGTAGAACAATAAAGCTAAGGCTAGCTGAACTAGCGCTGCAGGTGTAAAGTTCAGTTTTCTCTTGACTGTCCCTCAGTATTAGTCCATCATCATCATCCCAGCCTGTTAGCCACATTACAACAACATGCTGGCACCAAGGTCAACAGGCTAACCTACAAAATGAACAATTTAACAACATAAAACATAGCAAAAGTGACAGCTTCCAAGTGTGACAGCCGGTATCGATCCATCCTTGAGCTTGAACCGCTTGAAGTGTGCCAGCCTTCGTAGATAAAGCAGTCACATTTCCATCAAAAATAAAGTGAACCCATTGCGTCGTCTTCACTTCTTCTTACTGTATAGTCGAAGTGGAGTTGCTCATCCCTTCCACATCGAAATTACAATGGCAGCTGGGTTCCATTGGGCAAGCGCCTAGCTAGGTCACCTAGTTGGAGGCGGTGCTGCCTTATATCATGAAATACAGAAGTAATGGAAGAAAAGTCTGGAATACAAACTAGGCATGTCAGGAGCAGTGTCGTGTAGAAGACAGTAACTCCCTTTGGCATGGACTTTTTACTTGACCTTTGTATAACACAATATCAGACACTCAAGGCTTAAATAAATTTCAATCCCCTCCACTGAGTCATTTGGTGATTAATTTCAACGTCATGTTGTTCTCTTTGTATAACCTCCAAACAGCACTGAATTGGAACATGACTCCTTGGGCTTGTTTTACGCAACTAACCATCCCCAGAGCTATCGGTCCCTGAGCTCCCAGAATGCCTCTGTGTGACTGCGCACTGTCCTCTGAGAGCAAACCTGATATTTTTTTTTATTTCATTGGTTTTTATCCAAGGGTGTTTCTACAGCACCACCACACAGTCACACCCATGGCTCTGGCTACACCTACAACCTTACCTTCCTTAAGTTTATTCTCCCTAACTTTTTTTTGGCTAATGCTGCTTTCTCTGCTCCCTGTCCAACAGACCGAATTGGGCAAAGCCGCTCTAGTTTTAGGCAGCATGCTCCAATTTTCTGTTGGGCCTACTCAGCATCCAGTCTGTCAAGTCAGACCACCTGCGCTTTGTAATTGTGCTGAGGACTGGGAAATGCTTTTCTTTAGATTTGGCCAGGCCAGGTGGTGTTGCAGCATAAATCCTCCACTTCATGTGGCACAGTAGTGATCTCTGACAAATCAATCAAGGCAAACAGGGATCACAGGATGGTGGGAGCTGGACCTGAATAGAAGCAATAACTGTGAACTGAAAGCTAAGCAATTAGTGACAGTTGGAGCTGGACTTAAATCACTAAATCATTAGCTCGGACATTGCTTGTTAAGTCTGAACGCCTATTGATTGTGTTCTGTACACAGTATATTGTATATTGTATGTTGTTGCTTGGCTGAAAGAGGAGCAGTTAGAGACGTTTGGTGGTCTAAATTTATATTCAAACCTATAAATTTGGGGTTTGAATGGACGTAAAAAGGTGCTCACTACTCCTTTATTAACCACCGTCAAAACACTTTTATAGAGGAAAGTGCATAAGGCATGTATGGACCAGCGAACGCAATGTTTATGGTGAACTATAAATTTGTTGCTTTTATATATTTATCTACTATTTTTGTTACATTTCTTAGATTTTGTCTTGGTGACTTACATTTGTTGCAGTAGGTGTGTTTAGCAGCTGACAATAAGCTGCCCCAATTATTGTGTTTGAATGAATATTGAGCCGAGCATTGCTGAAAATGACCAAACACAATCGGCACGTTAACATGTGCGAGTAAAGACATCGAAAAGCTGAGAAAGGGTTCATGCTAATCTCTTTGCTTCTTTTGTGTCGACAGGAAGAAGTCCTTTCTCTTCGCTGCACTCTACGCTGCCTTTATCCTCGGAGGCCGCCATGTCATGAAACAAAGGGAGAAGTTTGAGCTGAGGAAACCGCTGGTGCTATGGTCGCTCACGCTTGCTGTATTCAGGTGAGACAGCTGTAACATTTTAATGGCAGCAGATTAATATCAAATTTCGAACATGAAGAATAACCCTAATTATTCAATATGAAGGGTGAGCCATTTAATCAGTTAGTGGCCTCACACCGGTCCTGTTTCTGCCGTTTTCTTAGACTTAGTAGTTGGTCATTGTGGGGAATAACTTAGACCTGCTTATTGCATCTTTAATTTGTTTTATTTAATATTTTTTCTATCCAAAGTGCAGAGTGGGTCTGTCACATCAGACTCTACCAGCAGGGGAGTCAAGCAGATAACACAACATTGTGTAGAAATTGGTGATTTAGCGACCCCAGTTTCAGAGTGTAATCCCACTGTCGTAAATATGAATAGCTGTACACATGCGTTTGTTCTGATTACATTACTTATGATGAAAAACTAGTGAGTAGACCAAACATCAAGCAAGTTCAACAACACAAGACATAGCAGCCAGCTAATATTACTCACTAGTCAAACAGCAGTCAGCCCAGCTTGTTGGCTCTCGCCAGTGACTAACAGTCAGTCCCAGATTTACTCTTGTCCTGAGGCTTTCTGCTCGGTCATTCTCTACTTTTGTCTTCTTAGCTTCCTCTGTCAATGTCAGAGGTTTGGTCTATGCCATTAGCTATGCCTATAGAAGTTGCTATGTCCAGTTACATTGCCCGTTCACCCAGCTCTGGTTCTGACATGACACCAGCTCCGCTCCCTGTCTGCTTTCCCTCACACCCCAGCCCTGGAGTCACAGTTCGGGCAGCCCAACTAACAGACTGAGCTAACAGCAGCTATAGTTTGCAGCAGTTTAAATTAATGTCCATCAGGAAACTGTAGAGTTGGGGCGAAGCAGCTTGAGGACATCGGAGTGAAAACCAGAAAACATTTCACCATAAAATATGATCCAGTTTCACCAAAATCAGTGAAATGGTTGTTGGTGTGTGATCATAAAGTGTTATATCATCAAAGCTGCAGCTGACACCTCATAAAATTACAGCAATGAAATAAGCACATTTTTTTGTCCACTCCAATGATTTCTTATGTCTGTTTTGTCTCTGTCCTTGTAGTATATTTGGTGCCATCCGTACTGGGAGTTACATGACGTACATCCTGATGACAAAAGGGCTTAAACAGTCAGTTTGTGACCAGAGCTTTTACAACGGGCCTGTCAGCAAGTTCTGGGCATACGCCTTTGTACTTAGTAAAGCACCAGAACTGGGTAAGTCAAGACCTCTTTATGACATGTCTTATATTGTCCTTGTACTGGGTATTATATATTGTTAAGTGAAAGAACAGGCCTCCATGTAAAGATTTGTTCTAGATTCATGAGACCAGTCAAACCTTGAAAAGTCAGCCTGAAGTGTCTCTGAAACTGAGACTATCCAGGTGGATTCATGGACTAAACTCTGACACTCTACCTGTTATGTTCTTTCTTTGTTTATTTCATGTACCCAGCTTCTAAATCTGTGTCTGGCTCGCGAAATTTACGCTGCCAAATTGTGACAGGAAGAAGTTTCCGTTGATTTGTGTCTGATGGTTTGAGACAGAGAGAGGTAAAAAGCGAGCTTTAGTCAAGAGACAGAGACAGTTATTGGCAGCGAGTGAGCACCAGCCTCGATAAAGCCGGTTAATAAGCGAAATAAAAAGTTTCTTCCTGATTGTTTCACAGTGGTTACGTTCAACACAAACAGACACACCCCTGGCGCCCCGACCCCCCTCACCCCCACACTGCTGCACAACCCCACCGCATTTCACTGCAGCACCCGATCCTGTCTGAATGTGGCAGTTAGTGACTGTTAGTGAACTACAATTATTCAGCCATAAATCAGTTGTAGTGTAACAAAATGTTGGACTAAACAAATACACATTAAGACGATACAATTCCAAGCAGGCCTATAGTGTGCTGCTGTATGTGTAATCTCACATACAACTTTTTTTTTAATTTTAGACAATATTTCTGATGAAACTTCTTAAAAAATCTAAAACTAAAGTTCACTATCAGCATTGTGAGCTCATGTTTTCCTTGCAGAAGTATTTTTCCTAAAATGGCTTCTGTCTGCATTTACAATAACTGTACTGGTAGAACGCAGTGTTAGCATTATAATGTGTAATGCAGTAAATACAGCTGTCGCTGTCACGTGTGTTTCTGATCATTATTTCACGAGCAGCCAGTTAAGTTGTTCAAACATTTCAGCACTACACTGTGCCAACATCTTTGTGGTTTCACATAGTTCATTTCTCCAACATTTTCTCCATATTTGAGAGTAACTTGAATGACTGCCAGTAATTTTCAAAAAGGCCATTGTTAATGATTCCTTTCCTTTCCTTTCCTTTCCTTTCCTTTCCTTTCCTTTCCTTTCCTTTCCTCCTGTTCCTGTCCCTTCATTCATTTCTTTATCCCTCCTCCCTGTCCTCTCCACTCACTTCCCATCTCTTGAACTTCCTCGCTTCCTCTATCATACCTGCAGGTGACACTCTCTTCATCGTCCTGAGGAAACAGAAGCTCATCTTCCTCCACTGGTACCACCACATCACCGTGCTGCTCTACTCCTGGTACTCCTACAAAGACATGGTGGCCGGCGGCGGATGGTTCATGACCATGAACTACTTGGTCCACGCCGTCATGTACTCTTACTACGCCTTGCGGGCGGCCGGCTTCAAGCTGTCACGCAAGTTCGCCATGTTCATAACACTGACCCAGATCACCCAGATGCTGATGGGCTGTGTGGTCAACTACTTGGTGTACTCGTGGATGCAGCAGGGCCAGGAGTGTCCATCCCACATGCAGAACATTGTGTGGTCCTCCCTCATGTACCTCAGCTACTTTGTGCTCTTTGTTCAGTTCTTCATCGAGGCCTACTTCGGCAAGTCCAAATCATCGGCCACGGCTGTCACAAAGAAGAGCGAGTAAAAATATGCCATGAGTATGAGAAGAAGGGAGATAATTAGTTGGAAATGGAGAGCAGGGACCAGTGACTTGAGAGAATTTGTTAGGGTTTGGTAAGGGTTGTTGGAATGAAAGATGGATGATGATGATGAAGAGGTAGCATGGTGGCTGGGGGAGTGGGGGGTGGGGTGGGGTGGGATGGGTTACGGGAGGGTCAAGAGAGATGGCTGGTGTTTGTGCTTGAGCATTACAATTAATGTGCAGATCTAAAACACCTCAGTGGAGGTGAAGTCTCCGTTGAGGGATGCTGAGGAAGCAGCGCCGCCATGATCAGAAGCCATCACAAGTTGTCTGCCTGAAGTTTAAAAAGCCCCTTTTATGAATTCACCACGAATAATTTTTAAACCCTAGAACATAACAACAAGGACAAAATCACCACATTAAAAACAAATACATCTGCCACAAGCATATGTTTACCTGATATTAAAAAAAAAAAGAAGAAATTAATCGTACATATGAAGATGGATGGAGTCGGCGTTACCTTAAGCCATCTGAGTATGTTTTTGTCCGTCTGTCGTCAGTGTTTGTCGTTTTGTTTTGATCTGTCAAAGAAAAAAGTTTGAGACACTGGTGTGTGTGTGTGTGTGTGAAGCGGCAGAGCGTTGGCGGGTTGATGCGAACTGATGGGGTGAACGGCACTGTATCTTCTGTGTCTTAACATTGCAAAATGCGATATTTTCTCAGGTCTTAGGTTATCTTTTTTCTTAATATAATATGCATATCAAGACAACGTAGACATGTTTAACATCAGCACCGGTTTACAGTATGGCTACAATTCATCCAGTAAAAAAACAGAAAACAAACAAAAAAAAAGTATGAATGAAGCTGATTGGACTGGCTGACTCAGATGATCACACTGCTCCTGGGCATGATGGGAAACAGATGCTGACAGTGCCCTGCTTCACCACTTGTCATGAACTTGCAGAAGTTGCCGACCACACTTGGAAAATGACTTGCCATTGATTTCCAAACGCTTCTCCGTGTTGAAGGGTCCCTACCAGTGAAGAAAACTTGTATGTTGGACACTGAAGGCTTTAAATGGAGGACAAACATATTTATGTTTAGCAAAAAGAAAAAAAAAATCAAACATGCAAATTGTTAAAATCTGCTGTATTGACTTTAAAAATAGTATGTATCCTTAATGGTGTCTGTTGTGCTATTGTGCATTTGCACTGTATCAATGTCAAAAACAATTGTTGCTGAAAAACGTAACGTATGAACAAAGAGTGCAAAAATGTGACACGTGCCTGTGGTGTTTATTTTTTTTGTCTCAGCTGAGACCTCATGGCATTGCACATACTTCATCCTGTTTTGTTGCTGAACCTGTGAAGCAATTTTAGGGGCTGTGTGACAGATTTACAAGCAGCAATATTCAGAAAAGCTAGAGGGTGATTATCACTTCCAGATATTCAGTATATCTGTTCAGCTGTTTACATGAGCAGACCGTATGCTTGAGTGCATGTCGATCTTGATCCAGTGGATCTTATGTAGCAGTAACAGTTCTGTTGCATATCAGTGCGAGCTCTTTCAGCGTAAGGCTTCTACTTTCTGCTTTCACCTGAGTCACTCGAGTCAGTGTCAACAGTGGATAAAACTGGCCGGGGACAGTTATAAACAGCATACGTGACTTGAGTAATTAAGCTAACGGGCTCAACCAAATTACCTAACCTTCCACAGTAACTGCTGGACCTGCATTTAGAAGTGTTCAGACACATTGTACCAGGCCTTTCCTAACAGGTGTATCTGTGCAATAAAGCTTAATAACTGAGACAAACTGCATTTGTGCAAAAATATATCAAGATATACAGACAGATCTTTAACTTTGAGTAATGACAGATTCTGTTTTTTTTACTTTGATCGTCTAACAGAAGGTCTTTCACTTAAATGCCATATTGTATGTGTTAATGACACCACAGTAAAAGACTAAAGGCAGAATTGTTCTTTAAACACATGCAGGGTGGAAAATGGCACCCCAGACAGAGCAGGATCCTGTTTGATGGCTAAAGCAGTAGAATATATTCCAGATGGTCATGTTTGATTCTACTACAGCCAGAGCCTGGAAACCAGACTAATCTGCTGAGCTCATGTTTCGTTTGCTCTGACAGATGCCAGGTTACTATAGCCACTCACGCTGAGTGAAAATTTACTCAAATAAAATAGGTCAATTCATATGTGTACTAGACAGACAAACATGAATGGTTACTTTAATTCATTCCCTTGTTTTAAAAACATGGTAGCCTCTCACCTCTTGTGCAACAACAGAAATATGTCACCTCCAGGAAACCATTATATATTATTATATATATCTTATATATATAGAAATATTGAATCTAAAATGCATAACTATGTTTTCATTAGTGTTTAATCACCTGAAAATAAGAATGCTTTTGTCTTTGTGACATTAGTATGAGCCTTTTATATGTACAGATGCTGCGGGTCCTCTTCCACAGAGTCTGCCATGTTGATCCACCATGTTTCTACAGTAGCCCAGAAAGGACAAACTAAACACTGGGGCCTTTTGTTTTTCGTGGCCACTGTAGTTTCTTCTTCATGCTAAGAAAGAGAGGGTGAGGGGAGGCGGTTGCAATAAGCAAGTACACCCTTGGACCTTTACATATTGTACGACAGACAGGATATTTTTGGTCTGTTGGATGTCTTTGAGGAATCTGAGTCTTCAGAACCTGAGGTAAGTACTGGCTGACAACCTGCAAGGTTTTTCAAAAGATAAAAGTCAGTTAGCTAGCTAATGCTAACATTAGTCCTACTTATGACTGCAGATTCAATGGTACTATAATATTAAAATATATGATATTTTAAGATGTAACCTAGCACTTGGAAGTGTCTATAGAGAGAAAAACTGATTATAATTCCCCATAAGTTTGGCAAAGTTGACACTATGTGACCATGCTGTAGTCACAGCCGTGGCTAATGCTTTATGTTAACTAAGTTAGTTTTGTGGTGCCAACATGTACCTGTACAGAATGAAGTTGCTTATTGTGAAAGACTTATATGAGCTTTTCCTAATATTATAAAATCACACACACTTGAAGAATTGCATGCAACATATTACACAGTCTGTGATATGTTATGAAATATACTGTAAGCAGCCACAATGGACCATTTTCAGGGCACACACTGCACTGTTCCTTGCAAGTGTTGAGCCAATGAGATTTTCACAATGTCAGGAAGCTCTGGAAGTGGCGAACATAAATGGAATGCGGCCATTATTAATGATTAATAACACCTGTGCTTTTCCTGCTATGACGGGTCAAAATGTCTCTATAGGTGTTTGGGTCTGTTGCGGGGATAGAAGACCTCCATGAACTCTAAGAAGACATAGTATGTCATACTGAGTGAATGAACAGTTTTAGTATTACCGTCTATTTAAAAATCCTGCAGTGCTTTTCACTGACGTATTTATGATACACATTTTTCTTTTAAATGAATTGCTGACATTTTGATAGAAGCATTTTATCCCATCATATTATCCTACTGAATTTCCCTTAATGTGTTGATGAAAAAACATCAATCATACATACATGATTATTTATGTTATTATAATAATATGTGTATTATAAACTAAAAGTAGATGGTTTTAAATGATTGAATAAGTACAGTTTTTATTTATGTTTGGAGTGGGGATAACAAAATTTAAAGCACAGGCATGTTATTGCCAGACAGAAACAACATGGTGTTGATTGATCAGTCTTCTATTTCTCACATTTCATTTTACTGAGTGTTGTCACTCAGGGTTTACAGTCTGTTCAGTCTTGGATATATATATATATATATATATATATATATATATATATATATATATATATATATATATATATATATATATATGTCATCATCATCATCATATCACCCTATGGGTTTCACTCCCTGCAGGGTTGTGAAATGATGTATTGATTACAGCAGACATATTTCTGCCAAAAACGGTCAGTTACACACAGTTATGTCTGCACAAGGTGCTGAAAATACATACACTGGATTGTATCACTTTGTTTTGTTATGCATCAACGTGGTTGAGTAACACTGTACTGTGTCTGAATAAACAAATAATAATAAGAGCTGTTCTATGCCACAAAAGGGTTAAAGCCCAGATAATCCCATCCAGTACTGACAGTTATAGTTTAGTTTATTGTGCTGACACACATGTGCAACACTGCCAATAGGTGCATCACTGTACTGTGCGTTCCTCATCTTAACTATGTAAAGTTGTGAGTGTGAAGTGATTGATCTAACAGTTACATGAAGTCGTCTTGTCAAACGTGATGAGAAGTTTATGACATGAACAAAGGCTTTCATGAGTGACAGACCAAACAATCATTTTTTGATAGATTGCTGTTACTAATATTGATAGAGAATAGAAGAGAAGAGAACAGAAGAGAAGAGAAGAGATACTTTATTAATCCCTCAAGGGGGAAATTCTTTTTTCACTTAGTTTATTTACATGCATTTTAACACCAAACACAAACAAGGGCTCATAGACATGCAATGTGGAGAGAGATGGTGGAGTGATGGTGATAATGTACCTGTTACAGTTTCCCATGGTTGACCTTTTAAACGTGGCTTTCTTGAAACACTGTTGCCATCTGCTGGAACAAAGACTCAAGGCTCAAACATAAAAAGTGAGGATTTTTCTTCTTGAGCAACAAAACACAAAACAAAGTGGGCATGAAGTTTTCTTTTTTTGTGTGAGCATTCCTGATCAATCATCCTGATGTTCCTTAATAATCTTTGTAAGAGTGATCATGTAAGCTGCAAGAACAGCTGTATTAATTAATCCTCTCTTAAATATTTGTTTTTAGATGGTAAATGTGGTCTGCTACTCTTATGACGATGATGTAGTATGATGGCATTTTCACCAGGACCGTAGACCAAAAATCAGACATTTATTTTATATTCCATCTGTGTAAACAGCAGAAGATGGGTCACCCATATGACTGAACTCTTTAGAGTTCACTGACCCGTGATAATCCCAATATGTTTCCAAAACGTTTTTACTCTGACAACAAAAATACAGAAGACACAGTGAATGCTTGTTGGAATTTGTTGAAAATGTTTGACTTTAAGCATAATGAATAAAGAGTATTAAATATTATGCATAAACAGTTTCAGGACAAAAAAAGGTAAATGACACGTTTTCTAAATGAATATATAATATCCTGGTTGAAATACTTGTCACACACAAATACATAAATACATCTGCTGTTCAAGTGGTTATTTTTGAAAGGGCTCCAGACATTTTTAACATTTTATGTTGCAGTAAGGCTAACATTAATTAATGTACTTTAAGTTGGGACTGGCTGCTATAAAAAGGCCCAGTGTGTAGGACTTAGTGCCATCTAGTGGTGAGGGTGCAACTAACTGAAAAACTAACCTTCCTCTTTAAAAGAGAAGAATCTTGTACAATTCTGAACTGAACTGATTCACAACATCCAAAAATCACTTTTTAAAAAACACAATAGTAGATGCATGATATATTAGAATTATCAACACATGGGACATGATTCTCTCAGTAGTAGTCACTTAAAATGTATTTTCTAAATGTTTCTTTATCGTCCCCATGTCCAAGTAATTTCTGCATCTCTGCTGTTATGGTAATGTAACATTACACCATGCTCTCCGGCTTCCTCCCACAGCCCAAAGACATGGTGACTCCTACTCATGGTAGGTGTGAATGTGAGCGTGTATGGTTGTTTGTCTCGATGTGTCAGCCCTGTGATGAACACAGCGACCTGTCCAGGGTGTACCCTGCCTATCACCTAAGCTCATATGCAAAGGATAGGTGATTATAGAAAATGGATGGATGAATAAAATATTGAACTATTAATAGGACATGATTTGGGGTGAAGTAAGTAGTCAAAAAAGAATCTTTAGAATTTTCAATTAATTAGTTGATAGATTAATTGACTATCATTGGATTGAATCATTGGATTAAACTGATAAACAATTGAGAATTGATCAATCAAATTGTGAGATATCAAAATATTCACACCCCTATACTCTTCATTCAAGCATGTAGGAGAAAATATGTTGCAGTGAAACTCTTGAAAACGATCCAGTGTTGGGTTTGTCCATTCTGGGTTAGTATAGAAACATGACAGACTCAGAGGAGCTGCTATATGAAGGGCTCATTTTTGTTTTAATATGATTATACATATAGTAAATACAGCATACTTATATTCCATTTCTGCCAATAGATCCCCTTAAATGTCACACACTGGACCTTTTAAGTCAAAACATATTTCAGACTTCTTTCACAACTGCCCCCCAGGTGACAAAACTACCAAGGGAGCTCCCAGGTTTGGCGTTGTCTCTCTTCTGTGGTGTACCCATAGATTCTGGCTCATATGTCAATGTCCGATACATGCATTAGACCGCTTCCCCTTTGGCTTTAAATCTGCCCAAATCCTTGCAAACTAGTGTTACTAGGTCCTGCTCAAGAGCTGGAGGGACCAAGTACTGACCTGAAGGATCAGAGCAAAGCCTATAAGTGGGTAGCTAATTCCCTCTTTAGCCCCCATCAGCTGTCCTCCAGGCTGGAATGGAGATAAGTGCAAAAAAGCAAAGCTAGCCCCATCTGGCAGAAAAAATACAAAATGAGCTAACAGAGAAAGAATGAAATTATTGTAGTTACTTGTATATGTTTTTTGTATTCTTAAATGAAGAAAAATGATTGTCCAATTGTCCAATCTCAAGTTTTTTAATGAACTTCAATGAATGAATGAATGAACTACAGCTGGGCCATCGTCCTGTTTTTAAGAACATTGCACATTGTTCAGATGATATGGCCATATTATAATGTTTGTGTTTACAGCTGGCGATCAATGCTGAGAAAGAATCGTTTCGTTACTTTAAACTCCATCAAACAGGAAACTAATACACGTGTTACTGATTGATCCACATGCTTCATTTGGTGCATAGAAAATTTTCACTAGTAAATCAGGGAAGACCTATGACTCTGTTGAAGTTTTCAAGACTACAAAAACACCCAGTCCACACCCATTTGTGACTGCACAGTGGTGTTAAAGAGTGAGTAGTACCTCATGAACAATCTTTGGCTGAGTACAGGCAACAGCTCCGGAGAGCAAACAAAAACACAGCATCCGAGTTGAAAGTTGGCCTGCCATCAAGTTGCTCACTGTATTAACAGCTGATATGATGTGAAATGACAAAACACAGTTAAGTACAGTAAAGAAGAGAGTGGATTTTATTTTAACTCATACTGATCCATGACAACATGCCTGGATCAGGCCCTGATACCAATCCTTGGAATCGCTCGGGACATCCCTGCTAAGAAAAGTTGAAGGGAACAAATTTCATCAGGTGTTCTGATTGTTGGTTACTGTTGAGTGAAATATTTCTCCACAAACACTTTGTAGGTCCTCTTTGAGACAGTCATCTATTGATCTGTTAATAATTACATGGAAGCACATACTGCGTATGAAAAAAGCCACGAACATTCTGTCAGTTTTGGTTGGCAACAGCTATGTCAAACGAGTCAGAAGTCAAAGATCCTGTAGCTGCTTAACATCAGCAGGTGAACCACTCAGCTCAGCTTTACTGACAAGGCAAAAGCAACAGAGCTGAATGGATCCTGCTTGTGCTTCACAGGAAACGTAGGAACATACATAAATTAAAGATATTTTTTTATTTAGTCCTGTGTCCTCATTAGTTACTAGCTTTGATTTATTCAAGTAGATCGGATAATTTATTCTTTCCATATTCATTCCAAACAATAATATACCATGCATGCATAAGAAAGAGTAGATGTACTTTTGTACTCTTGATCCAGATAAGTGACATCCATCAACCCAAATGATGAGGTTATTATAAACATCAGCTGTATGTGTGATTAGAAAAGAGCAGCCGAGCAGAATCACTTGTTGACCAGCACAAAGAAATGCACCTCTGGTGTGAACATGTCCGACTGACTGACGGGCATTTTTGCCTCCTGTGTGTCCCTGATGTCAGACTGCATTAGCTTTAGGTAGGTGTACCTAATAATCAGCCAACTGGGTGTATATTTCTAATAACATTTAAAACAATGCCACCTCCAAAAATAATACAAATACACGACCCTTGAGAGCCCCGTTACTTACAGTGTCAGTGACTCTATTGCCCCCTGTTGCCCCAATTGAGGAGTAATACAAGATAAATTGACACTGGGCCCAATTTCATCTTTACTTGAAGGCTGTTTAGAGTGGTGCCATAACCTATCTGTTAGCCCTAATGGAGGCCAATATATAGATAAGTGTGTCTTGCCAGGAAAATCAATATCGATGTGCCCCCTGATGGTTTTTGAGTTAAAGTGCTTTGTTTTCTGCCAGTGCCTCGAAACAAAAGAGGCTGTGGGTCCTTCTATTAACAATTCCCAGTCAACCTTGAGAGTGAGCCAGAGACAGAGATAGAAATAGAAATAGACAGATGGGGTGCGGCGGCGGCGGCGGCGGTGGTGGTGGTGGTGGATGGTGGGTGGCAGCATTACTACCAACATCACTAGAGCGTTAGATTTGGTGGAGGATAGAAAAGCATCATCAATGGAGCGAGAGCTTTGAAGAGTGTGATGGGGTGTAACAAGACAGAGATGAGCAATGAATGGCCAAAATAATCTTTCAATTATAAGAAAATAATGTCATTAGAAAAGTGGATGGTAAAGAAAAACTTTTAAATCGCATCGACGTAATGGTAATAGTTACAGCACATTGTTTGTGGATATAATTTTATTGATAAAAACAAGCTTCATTTTCCAGTCATAGTACATACGTGCAGAAAACAAATCACATCATCAGAGCGGAATACGGAGTGAATAAAGATGCTCAATGGTGCTTGTGCTCGCCAAATAAATTTATATTACCAGTGTTGTGCTAGTTTAGATATAAAAACAATATTTAAGAAGTTAGCAAGATACCTTCCCTTTCCAAACCAAACAGGTTCAATCAGTTTCAGTTTACCATCATCTTATTTCTAAAAGTATATTTCTAAGTAGAGCTTTGGCACAAAGAAACACACCTAGATCTTTGTATAAAAATAAATATACAATTTGCTAACAGTGTCACAGTTGCCAGGTTAGTTGAGTTAGTTAGAGTTCTAGTTGTCATCCTCAGTTAAATGGTATCAGAGCATGTGGTGCATTTTCAGACACTGAATTCATTTGATTGCAGGATGAGCAACAAATTGTCGAATATTAGTTCAGTCAAATGTTACACCACACCTGATAAGGCCCCTCATGGAAAAATATACTATCCATCTTTCACATACATTTATTCCATGAAATATAGAACAAATTGGGACAAAGTAAGTGATAAGAACAAAACAAAACACATCCCTTCATAAGACAAGCAAGCGGCTACTCTTCATCGTATGCTCTCCTGAACCCGATTAATCCCAGAGAATCGTGAAGGGTGTTCAGATATTTCATCATTAAAAAAATTGTAATGGTAGATCAAAGTTTATTCAGCAGATGAAATGTTTGGGCATATCAGTGCTCACATAAGAAACATTGTTACGTTTATGGAAAAGGCTGAACAAACAGCATTGGTGGGATGGTGGCCAGCGTCAATTTTTCATTGGTAAATGAAATGCATAGAAATATCTACATCTTAAACAAAGCAACGTCTTGAAACGTGCAAAACAGCTGGGTAAGTCTGTAATTTTGAGCCAAAAAATAAATACAATAGGCTTGGCTTGAAAAATAAAATGTGAATTTTGATATTCATGCTAGGTTATGCTTTATGCTGGACAGGCAGAAATCAGACTGCTTTTCTGAAATGGCCCATGACAACTTGACAAGCGGTACTGATTCTGTATTTTATTTTGAAAAGCAAACAGTATGAGCAGATGTTCATTTCATTTTATTGTCTTTGTTTGCTTGCTTGTCTCAGTTTGTGTGTGATGTGTTTATTTATATATTCTGCCTAAATTAGCTTTCACAATACTTGATAATGTGATATATATACTCAGATCTATTTTGGAACTTTGTATGAAAGACATACTGTACATATGTATTTTGCATAACATATATGCTCTTGTCAGCTACAAGATCAGGTACGTTAATGCAGGTAAGAGTTTCATTCCATATAAATTAGTCCTCTAATTGATTCCTTGTCAACTATTAAATTAATCGGCAACTATTTTTATAATCGATTCACTGTTTTGAATCATTTTTCAAGTGTTCAGATGTTCAAATTATGATTTCAGCTTCTGAAATTGGTTTCTGGAGACATTTGAGGACATCGTGGATTTTGGAAAACACTGAATGTTTTTCACCATTTTTGGACGTTTTATGGCTCAAACCACTAATCGATTAAGAAGATTATTGCTAATGAAAATAGTAGGTAAATGTTCTCCAACTCTGTTAAACAAATGTCTGTCCCTACATCTTGTCACATTAATCTTTTTCTATGTACCCCATGATTTATTATGGATAATTCTACCAGATACAGGTATTTACAGTAGCTTTTATAGACTAGCTGGGCATTAATAAATTGTGTGTATAATTGACATTTTTCATTTCTGACGTATTTTATTTTGGCATGAAACTCAGCCAGATGTTACAGTATGTGTGTGCGTTTAACTGTACAGCTGTGTCAGTCTCTCTGGTAAACTAGGAAGCAGGGGACTCTGAGCTCGGAGTCTGGGAGGGCAGGGGTGGTTTAAAGGTCGTGCAAGTATACGAGCTGGACAGTGATGAACATGAGTCATGGAGTGCGGGCCGGGTGGTCTCCATGGCAAATGTTGACACCATGGAGCACTCGTACGCTCGGTTGTGATTGGACAGTGTTCCCAAGTCTTCAGACACAGAGTTTTCACCTGTCAAATAAAAAAGCCTCATAATTTATAAATTCATTCACAAACAAATTTGTCTTAGTGGTAAGTAGAAAAAGGAACAAGGTGTCCCAGAAAAACAGTTTGAGGTACCTGTTTCTGAAGAGCAGGACGGACAGGCCGCTCTCCTGGGACAGCCCGTGGCAGGGATGACCATTCCTTCCACACCATTTTCTACCATCATGTAGAACTGCAGAATCATACAGTAATAACCACCAAGTTGGTTTTAAGTTCACATAATACTGGCTTCTTGCTCTTTAGAATTGAAATGAAAGTTTAGTTGGATTTAATTAACCAGAATTTGTATTTTGGCTTGCTGTTTGTAGTCAGAGTAGTACCGACCAATCATCCTTGAGTAGGCTTTGGTTGCGACAGTCTAGGTGGAGCAAAAGAGGGGGAATGCACTGCCCAACATGCAAACTCGTGGCTCTCACAGAAATGTGTCTCTCTCATCATTCTTGTGTATCAAGCTGCAAATTGGGCTGCAGAGAAAGTCCTTCATCTGTTTATCTGACAATGATTGGCGTTTACAGTAGCCAGTAGTGCTGAGTGTGCGTTACATCCACATTGCTATGCATTGCACGTAACAGTGTGATCTAGTGTCAGACATGGACAGACCTGCTGGGACCAAACACAACCTGTGAAACCAGCTGTGGCCAGGTTGGCAGGGAATGCAGTAGCCTACCGAGGTGGTTTTCTTGCCGGGTTTGGCTCCTGGCATCCCAGCACTGAGTCAGTTCAGTTAGCTGCATGGCTGACTGAGGTAACGACAGCTAGCTGTTTGCTACCAGCTATCTTTCAATCCGGAAAGTCCATAAATCATGCCAGTAGTGTAACATTATTCCCTGTTGTTCAGAGGTTATGTTGCTGTTTAGCTAGTTAGTAGGCTAAAGAAACTCTGTAAGTCACAAAGAGTTGAAATTCAGCTGCCGGAGAAAATCAGAGAGAAAACTAGCATATATGTTTTGGACAAAATATGATCCAGTTTCACATAATCACTTAATAAAGTTGTGCTTTTGTACAGTTATCAGTGAGGCCCATCCATAGATGCATGTAGCATGTAACCTGCTCTGGCAGCATGATAAGAGCGAAAGTGTTTCATTGGACTAAAAGTTGGAATATGACCCAGAGAGCTGGATGAGTCATCAACTCGATTATTAGGAAATGACAAGCTCTAAAATATCATGAAGAATACATGAAAATGCCTAAAAATGACTTGTCATTGTCGGGCCAGAAAGTAGACGTATGTGATAAAAACTCTTAAACATCAGTTTTGACTTCATGGGGACTTTATAGGTGTATTTTATAACAGAGCTTGGTGATGATGGTCTTACCCGAGGCACGCTGGACGTAGTGGACTGCGACATGCTCTCATCTGTTACGCTGGTCTCACTCACATTATCCACCGAGGGACGTTTCTGGAAGAATTTTCTAGTTCTGCAAAGAAGACAGTAATCTTGCTCAAACTCACATTAACACATAAAATGACTTGTAAATATTCACAGACTTCCATGGCATTTTTCATGGTTATCAAGTCACGGAGGTGGCGCCCTCACAGGAAAATTATATTATATAATGTGTGTGTCTGTGTGTCTGTGTGAGAAAGAAAACTAAACCTCCAAACTCAAAAACTGCATAAGTGCACTTGCAGTCAAGTGCAGAAGGCAATTTGAGACAGAGCTATTGGTGGCCATGTAGCGTTTCCACTGGGGTCATACCTCAGTGGCTCCATTTTGTAGCTGAGAAATGACCTATTTTTATGTGTAATTGCTGTAGAACAAGCTAAACCAAGCATGTAATTGAAAGCGTGCCACTTCCACAGGGGAACCAAGACTCCAAACATTAGGATGTAGTCGGTTTAGGGGAGGGGGTGTGCTTTGTGAGTCAAAAGAGAGCAGGATGCCAACAGCCTTGTCCGTAAGCCAGCGACACAACCGTAAAACAAATCAGCTACTTAGAGACAGCTCAGGTGGAAATAAAAGGGAGGAGGGACGGCGGTGTGTAGTTTACGTATGCTCCTCTATCAGCTAATCAGGACTGCATGCTGCCATTCGTTCCACATGTGATCTCTCACCGACCCCCTGCTGTCATGCTGAGGCACCTACATTACACGGCTCATGCCACCCTGGGTTTGATAGACACTTCTAAATACTGTCAACTCATTCATTGCTAGAGACGCTCCTTGATGGCTATCTGTGCTGCCCTGTGCTTCCTGTGTCCAGAAGACTGAACACCATAACGCCTGTATTATGCATCTTTATTGGAATGCATACACTGGCACACACATACTGACATGTGCAGATATAAAAATAAAAAAAATCCCAGATTATTATTATTTGTTTGCCATTAGGGAGAAAAAGCCTATGGAATCTACTTAAGACCAGAAGGTGTCTCTTACCTTTTTTCATAAAATAACTTGAATTCTTGGTGGTGTTAGGTTGGTTTTACATTATTCTAAGGGATAACCGATTGGGCAAATTGCTATAAATGGAATGTAGCTTTGAACAAATGGTTAAAAACTGTCCTGAGACTAGATTTATAGAACATTTCAGCAGGGAAAAGATTGCACGCTTGTCCCTTTTGCATTGCATCTTTCACAGTAAATTAAACATTCTTGTTTGATCAGATTTTCCTCCCTTCTCCAGTCGTTTCCTCTGTGGCTCATCTTCCTTCCTTTCTTCTGTCCATTTTTTTTCCTTCTTTCATTTTTGACTTCCTTTCCCATCCAGCTTCCTCCCTCACTCCCTCCATTAGGCCTTGCTATGTATTCCTTTCCTCCATTCCATGCTTTCTTCCTACTTTTGACTTTACAAAGTTTTTCCCCTTTTCGCTCTTCTCTTCCACCGTTCCCCGTACTTTCTCTCTATCTCCCTTCGTCTTTACATTGCAGTTTTGTATGCCACGGCTCCTCATTTACCACATTTCCTCCTTTCTCCTCCTCTCACCCGTAGCAGTAGGTGACACAAGCGGTGATGGAGAGCAGGGAAACGAGGACCACCATGCAGGCCGCAATGACTACGTTTCTTCTCTTCTCCTCCTCGGCCTGCTGAAGCTCCCACCACTCCAGGTCGCTGAACTGACAACGCTCCCCCATGTAGCCAGCTGCACAACTGCAACAGGTTCAACAATTTAAAGTTAATATTCCTTAAAAGCACATATTTTGTGTTTATATGTGCCAGCCATTTCTTTCTTTTTATAATTTTGCAGGTGTACATGGCACAGCATTATTATGTGGTTCATGATCAGAATGTAACATGGAGAAGAACTAGGGTGTCACATAGATATAGAAATAATAATAAAATATAGAATAAGAGGAATAATTAGATTGATACATGTCTTTTCAATACATCATGAACAAAGGTTCAGTTCATGTTCTGACTGACTTCAGTTATAAGAGGCTACAGATTTCAAAATTAACAGAAAATTACATGTCACAGTATCGTAATGAGCTGTAGTGCTGAACACTGCAAGGGGGAAAAAATCCTGGATATACTTTAATAATGTAATTTAAGATCAAGTTAACAAAATGTTGCTGCTCGTTTGCTCGTAGAATGTTCTTCTGAATGGCTGAACTGGCTTTAATCATGGAACAATAGTGACACCTACTGCTTATCAGCTGTAATAAGATGAAATAAGGAGAGATAAGCTGATAAAAGAGAAGACACCAGAAAGCAAGTAACGTGTGGTGCAGGAGGTTTTCTCATACTTTCTAACAATTTTAGACCTTTATATTAAAATTTGATTCCAGATGTGTGAAGTTCTGCTTTTAGAGGAAAATACTTCCCAGAGAACACTTAAATATTCTTGTGAGTACAGTTTTAGTTACTGCCTGCAGATGATCAGTGTAGCTTCTATGAAAAGAATTAAAAGCAGCTTCTAATTGAACTCTTCTGCTTTAGAACAGATTGATGTCTGTTTGGGAGAGCGAGCATCATTTACCGTACACCTCAGTACATCACAGTAAACTGGTAAACTTGGAGGTCAGAGGTCAGACAGAGGAGTTACACAGGAGGGGTTATTTACTTGCAAGCATAGGACTCCATTTCAGGAAAGTAGAAGCAGACACCCTGGTACAGACAGTAGGACTCATGGGTGGAGGGGCAACTCTCTATTGAGTTACTGTTGTGGTGCTGGGTGGTGACATCGGCAGGGCCAGCAGTCGTCAACCATGGTGACGTGGTCTGAAACTCTTGAGAGGATTGGGGATATAATTTCACTATATTACAAACCTGATGATACAAGAGCAAATGCACTTGAAAAACACCTTTTTCTCTCCTAATATCCTAATTATAATAACCTTTGTACTGAAAATCATATCGAGACACACCTTCACATGTTTTTCCATTGCTGTGGTATCCAGCTGGACACTTGCAGAGGTATTTTCCCAACGTATTTTGGCATTCTGTATTTTTGTCACATTTGTGCATTCCCTGTTTACACTCATCGATATCTAAAACAAAAGGAGAAGATACGTAGATTTTTACAGTCCCTAATGTGAATTTTTATGTTACCAGCTCATCAAAATCATTATTCATTCATTTTCTTTAGCATTAGGCCTGCACCTCTCTGGTATACTGGTTATTTTATCCATCAAATTAGCCACCACTTGACTGCTGTATACAGACAAAGCTAGCTAATACTAAATAAACTGATATTCAAAAGAAATAATGATATGAATTATTTGAAAAAAATACATTTTTAGACTTCTTAGACCTCTTAGGAATGTTGGCTATAGCTCCTGTCATTAATGTTTATCTTAAATGCTGTGATTAGCTTTGATTCCAGAGCAGCTCTGCCTCTATGAAATAGTTTTTATATCTAAAAACTCAATTCGGTCTCATTCGTGGTGCCAAAATGTTCAATTTAAACCTCTACAACAGAAGGTGAAATAAAAGTGCTTCTGTATTAAATGTAATCCTATCAGCTTTCTGCAGGATGTGTTACTTCATCCCATAAACCTTTGCAGTAAACAGAAATACTCACCCACACACAACTGTCCATCGCCTGCGAAACCTTCTAGACATAAACAGGTTAGGCTGCCAGCGATCATCAGGCACTGTGCATTTACATCACAGCCAAGTGAGTAACACTCATTCTGGTCTGACGGAGAAGGACATATGGAATCATAACATTTAGTTAGAGTACGATCTTGAATGCAAAGAGCTACCGATAATTTGCTTTTAAGGGTACGCTGTTACCTGAAACCATCGTGTCTGTGGAGAGAGTCGGCTCAATGCGTACATCAGTGTCTAAATTAGCCTCCACTTTATCAGTGGACAGCCCAGGTGTCGTTGTCAGGGCTGTGCTCTCATCGTCGAATGTTCTGTTTCTGAGAGTTGAAACGATGGATTCACTGTCTCCAGATTCTGCGTGGTGAATTCATAGAGTGAACATAAGTGCTCATCATTAGAAAGTTCAAGTTCGTAGCATGTACAGATATCTAATCATCTTACAGTAAATAAGATATCCTAAAATAAATCACCTGTTACTCCTTTTAAAGCATCAGCAGGCAAGCAACTTTTTCCATCAGCTGATAGGATGTAGTGTGACAGACAGGAGCAGCGAGCGAATCCCAGTCTGCTTTCACACACCTGGGCACAACCTCCATTCAGGTGGAGGCAAACTTCTACTCCTGAGGATGCAGTAAAAGCCACAAAGGGGCAGAATATACTTCACTCAATGGCCAATCTCTCAACTTGAGTTCATTTTGTGATCCTTCCTTTGATTTTCCTTGTGCTAGAGTTGTCACATGTAATGTTTCTAAACCTCATTATATTATTTCTGAACAAATGAATCTCTAAAGTAATTCCGTATTGTCTGTTTGTACCTGGTTTAGCAAGGGGATGAACCACCACAATGGATGCTGGTTGGACCATGTTGCCATGGATACGTTGCAGCTTTTTCCCAGTCCGCTTGTGTACGCTCCTCAGCTGCTGGTGTTCCTGATCAGATATCCACAACCTGTCCTCAAATACTGCAAGATCAAAGGGTCGACCTGGATGAATCGGAATAGAGAGAAAGAAGAACAGAGTTCACTCAGTGTTTCAAAGTGAGAAATATTGTATATGTTGTGTTCATATTATTGCAGGGACTGCTGAGAAGGCAGGGACACTGGTTAAAGAGAACATATTCATAACATGTTCTAAGGAAACAGCTGAGGAAAAGAGTGGACACTCATTTATTTCTTGTCAATGCAGTGCACGCGTGTGTCACACAAGCCTCACCTACATGGTTCTCTAACAGGACCTGTCGATCGGAACCATCCAGGGCAGCAGTCTCCACCAGGCCCCTCCTCTGGTCACACCAGAACAAACGATCATCGGTGAAATCAATGGTCAGGCCGCTCGGTGACACGAGGTTGGTGCTAGCAATGACGACACGGTCTTTCCCTTTCAAAGAAGCACTTTCCACAGCAGGGCGGCCGCCTATATCAGTCCAGAACAACTTCCTTAGAAAGATGAAAAGAGAGCATTGTGTAAATTATTATTTATCTCACATGAAGCTCCAGTGCAGGGCACATAATTGGCACCATCTGCCAACCAAATGATGGTAAAATATTTAAGTGGCTAAGTGGTAAGTGATAATGTAAATGCACCATGCATCTCAAAGCAAAGCCGCTACTGAGACACTGATAAAAAAATATCAACACTGCTGTGTGTTGGTGTTGGAGCAGATCCTTTGAGGTGACTTGATGTTAGTTTGCTGTTTTAATTTCTGAAACTATCATACACACATAACCACGCTCACTTTGCCAAAGGATGAACTGCGATTCCTCTTGGTTTTTCCAGCCCTTTCCTTACAATGGTTTCTCTGTTCAGTCCAGCCAAGGTACTGCAGTCAACAGTTGACTGGCTGGAGGACAAAAACATGCAAAAGTGTAAAACAGAAAACAAAAATCATGTTAAATCTGATAATATTTAGAACATAAGTTACTTAAAAATACTATAAAAACCAACTCCAAAAATCAACTCTTAAAACGTCTTTCTCTTTTCATGAACGAGCCTCAACATTTACTTAAACACCACACACCTTTTATCTGTCCAGTACATCCTGCGGTGAACCCAGTCAATGGCCAGTCCTTCTGGAGAGTCCAAACCATCAGAGACAAGAACGTCTCTGGAGCCAGTGTTCAAATCAACCCGCTCAATTGTCTTCTGGCTTGTACTGGCAAAGTACACCTTCACAATACATGCACAAATGTTAGTTAAATAAAATAGACCAGCAGTAAAACACTGAAGAAAAGATTGTTTTTCAACCCATCAAATTACAGTGTCTGTCCACTAGGTGTCACTGCATGTCTTCAGCAAATTCTGATTCTGGTCTACCTAAATTCTGTTACACCAGAGGACTCATGAGGCCTTAGAATAGTATGAAACATACTCATAGTGTGCTACTAATGCTTCTATTGGAAAAATGTCAAACATAATGTCAATAAAATCTGAAAATGGGTTTTCATCTTACATTGTTCTGAACAGGGTCGTAGTCCAAAGCTATGATTGTTCCTCTGGGCTCCTCCACAAGAGTTTGATCTGCAGTGCCATCAGGATGAATTTTTCGTATCTCCACTAAATTTGCGACTAGTAGATAAGGCCGTGGTCCTGAAGAATTAAATTACAGTATCTTAAGATCCAATATGTGAACCCACAAAACTCCTAATTTGCATTTGATTCATTTATTTCAATGTCAGAGTGTGTTCATGAAAGATTAACAGTAAGATGGACACAGTGAATGAAAGCGTTTATCTGTTTATCCGTCTCAGCTGACTGCTCCGCCATAGTATGACTCACCTGAAGCAATGCAGCGCTTGCCATCTTGGTGGAGCTGGTAGCCAGGCAGACAGCCACACTGCCACCTACTTGGGGTGACAGGAGTACAGAGCTGACTGCAGCCCCCTCTGTCTGCAGACGAACAGCCTGCAACAGTGAAAAACTGTGTTCAGCATGCTCACATAGATAAGCTTCTGTTCTTCACACAGAGGCCCCATTTTTAACAGGACTTGTCCTCATGCAGTATATTGTATAATCATATTTTATATCTTATTACCAGTTTAATTGTTTGCATTATGTTCATATATTTATGTGGAATGTTTACAGAAAATATAAACACTTTTCGTGAAAGGATAGATAAACAGGGAAGAATACACTTTCTACACTGGTGTATTTTCCCAAACTTTTTTTCACTTCAAAGAAGAAAAATATGAAAATTATGAGAATACGTTGCTGATACACTGTTACATAGTTCATACCAGTACACGCCTGTCCATCCTCATGTAGTACAGACCCCTCAGGACACACACAGACTGCACCCTCATCTGTCGTCAGGCATCCATGGCCACACTTGGTGGCATTCCCTTCACATGGTATGATCTCTGTTTGTTTTTGAAACCCACATGAATGAAATAAGAGATTTAAGGAAATTAAAGACTGTCATATTACAACTTTTTATTAAAGGCTAAAATCAAGATAAAAGAGTTCCATGTTCAAAATTTTTCCAGGTTATTTTGGGGCTCAGTAGGTTTTAGGTTTCTAACTGAGCCAGATGGACTACAAGCTTCTTAGGCTCTGCTCTCCTGAAATCCCTTTATGAAGTCAGCGCTAACCCTATCAAAATAGGTAAAAGTGTGATGAGAATGCAGTCAAAGCCCACACAGTGGTGAGGGGTGATGTAATGTTAGCTCACAGTAGAGTGGTATCTCCTGTACCTGTTAATACGGGCCAGGTATACAGAGGCAGACCATACAGATGTGAATCTAATGTGAAATATCTGTTGCCGTGCCTCTGACTGTTAACTTTTTTCTTTCTTTTTTTTTTTTTTTTTTTTTTTTTTTTGAAAAAAGTAAAAAAAAAAATGCCAATTTGTTTCTATAGAATCACAAATAAAAGCCTGACTACTTCCTCCTCCGTGTAATCTCTGTCGTCTCTGTCTCCATTGTCTAGCCTGTTGCTTGGCTGCATGTTTGTTTTCTCCTGGACCTTGGCAAAGGTTGTCTGCTAACCAGCTTAGACAGACAAAGCTGCTGACCAGATATGTTCCCTATTGCAAATGTCACCTCATCATCTAATCTCATTGTGCATGTGAGCCTCCTCTGTTCGCTTGGCCATAGCCGCGAGATTAGAAGAGAAGAGATTAGGATGCGTCCATAATGTGTTTTAATATCTTATGAAGTTAATCACTGTGGTGTCAGGATAAACGAAAAAATTTGGAAAAATGGGAAAAAAAAAAAAAAAAAAAGATATAAATAAACAGAAAAAAGTCACTAAAACCTTGACAGAATATGTTGCTTTTACCAGTTTGTTTGACTAAATAAATATTTTCTATACATTACCTCATGACTGCAGTGTATGTTTGTGCCAAAATATTAGATTGTCTGAGGTATCTGCTCACTAATAAAGAATCTCTTGTTATGCTGGCAGACAACAGGCCTGCATTATGGCAGAGAGGAATGACCAGACACTGACTGACGTAGGAACGCTATATGGAATACTCGGATTGGTGAAACAGTGAAAATGTCTCCAAACAACAAATGTTTTAGTATAATTCTTTTGGCAATTATTAACATAACACTGACTGTATATAACACTGGCTGTATATATTAGTCTAATCCTACAGCAAAATTGTTAAAAACAACCTTTTCTGACTTTAATGTGACATCCCTGCTTCAATCTACCTTTCACAGCCCCTCCATCTCAGCACTAGGAGACCTTTAGTGACAAAGTGTCAGTGTTTTGACCCAAGTAACCTAACACACAATTGGCAGCTAGCATGTGTCTAGTCTAGTACGTATAGCATATGACCCAGCCTTTTTATTGGCTCTGTAGGGTCAAACTAGTGTCTAGGGGACAAATGCCACCTTTCATAGCACCACAGAAAGAGGAGGATCTGATGTGAAACCAGTGCAACATTCATTATGCTGGCCAGAACAAAGTGCAAGTGTTGTCACGTTTTAATGAAATCTACGAAGATTCTGCAGAATGCCTCAGGAAAAGAAGAAAAAAAATTAACTGAGTTGTCCTTTTTCTAGTTTATTTGCTGTCCTGCTTCATACTGCACTCAACATAGCATCATATAAAGGACAAAACTGCTTCACGGTATAATTATAAAAGCGTGTTTTTATAATATTTAAAATGAGAATGTATGTTTTAGTTTGTCGCCAATGAACTTATAAATCCACAGTTACAGCTCTTGCTAACTTCTATTCATTTATTTGCTCTGTGCCATGAATTTGTCATACTAGCAATAAAAACCACTATGGAATTGAAACAAAGTTTTTTTTTTTTAAAGAAATTAGAATGTCATACAATATATAATACACATAATATAAATAGGTTATATGATCAATATAATAAGAATAACATGTTTCTACCATACCTTGACATGTCTTCCTGTCTGGAAGGAGAGCATATCCTTTAGGGCAGGTACAGAAATAGGAGCCTGGGATGTTTTCACAGCCAAGAGAGCAGCCATGGTTCCAGAGGGCACATTCATTCACGTCTAGGGCACACAGAGACAGATACAGTCATTTAACCTTTTAATGGTATTTTAGCAGATAGTCTCTAAGTCTTGACATATTTTATAAATGTGTATGTTGTTATTTGTGTGACCTCTGGAGGAGTGTATGTTGCAAATTTGTGAGATCCATGCCAACTTATAATACAGTAAGCTGTCAATGCTCTGGCTTTTTTCACTTAAATCAATTAATATTGTGAAAACTTTTTCTCCTACAAGTTCTTGTGTTCTAAACTCACAAATCTAAAAGTTGTACATTTTGTTTATACATTTTTAATTCATGATTAAATGGCATTGATACCAACCTTCACAATGAGTGCCTTCCTTACTGAGAGCAAAGCCTTCGCTGCATTGACAAGACCCTTGCTCGGCCAGACTGGAACACACATTCACACAATTTCCACTCTGTTCGTCACAACCTGTTTGAAAGGGTTAACAATAATATTTTACTAAAATATTAATTTTATTCATATCTAAAATAATGTACAAATAGTAATTAAGTTCAGTGGTAACCTGGAAACGATGATTCAGGGTCTACCATTGGCTGGTTGAGGGGATGTACCACCATAATGTTAACTGGAGGTTTTGCCATTGGTTTTATGTTAACATTCAGCGGCTCTCCACCAGTGTGCTTGTTTACTTGTTTTATAACCCGAGATGCAGTGTCAGTGTAGTATAAGTGCTCCAGAAAAACTGATATCCCCAGTGACTGCGACCTGATCAAAGGAGAAAGAAAGGAGTGTTATCTCCCACATACTAACAGAAATAAGAGGACAAATAAGTACTTGGAACACGACAGCATGCTCACCAAAGTGGCTGATCTATGATGTGCAAGACTTTCCCGTTGTAATCACAAGAGGCAATGGCACTTTCTCCTTGCAGGCCAAACTGAACCCAGAACAGTCTTTTCTCCTCTCGGTCAATTGTCAGTGTTTTCAGTTGTTCAGCTATTTTAATAAGTGTAGTTTTCTTCTGACCTTTCGTATCAGACCGCTGGATACTCGGAGTCATCCCACCAGACAGCCAGAAAAGAAATCTGCAAAATATGTTCTTTGAACTGAGAAATGGCTTTGCAATGACATGTTTCCCATGATTTTCCACACACTCTTCGTGTGTTTGTCTGTTACAAACGTGCAAATTAAGTAAGATGCTTCTACTAATGTCCCTAGTTGGACATTTTTTCACATGTATCCTAACATCCCTCTCAAATTAGGATCTATATAATCTTTTTGCCTGGTCATATTTTAGTAACTTTTAATAAATTGTATATAGATAAATTGTGTAAAAGTAAAAAGTCATTTGAAACATGCCCTTGGCATTTAATCCTCATGGAGAGATATCCTAAATTAACTCGACCAAAAAGCAATAAATCTTTGACCAGAGAGATTTGTAGTTTGTGAAAGTCAGTCTGTCATTTTGCTCCTCTGTGTCACCCTTTCTTGATGGGGAGAGATGAAACATTTATAATACACACACACACACACACACACACACACGAAATGTCATCATCTTCTCTGCTTGCAGCTCATCTTTTCATTTAATAAATGTAATATCATTGGACCCCTTCCATAACCTGCGTACATAAGAAAAGTGGCCACATGACAAACATAAAAAGGTAATGAGAACCGGGTTACCTATTATTGGGGTCAACCGTTATGGAACTTGGTTGGGTCAAGTGTCTTAAAAGAGTCGTTTCATTTTTCCCATTTATGTCCATTCTCTTGATTTTTCCCTTTTCTCCACTTGTCCAGTATACACTGTTCCAAATCCAGTCCACTGCAAGGCCCGAGATATGTTTGTCAGATGAGTACAGTTTCTGGAACACAAACATTCAGATGAACCCCAGACCAGTCAATGCACGCAAGTGTCGAAGAAAAATAAACAATAGATTTGAGTTTTGGTCATTTCTTTTTAGAAAGGATTTCTACAAGTTCTCTACAACTTTAGAGTAATTACATAATCACCTGTCTGTGTGCTCCTCTCACTGAGGCTTTGGAGATGACCCCTGTGTGCTTGTCAGCCCAGTAAACTCTCTCTTCTCTGAAATTAAAGTCGAACAGGATAGAACTTCCCACCCCAGCCACGAGCCTTTTGTGGTTCTTCCCGTCAAGGTCCATACGATGAATGGCTTTACCATGGCCAAATATCAGGAAGGGCTGTGAAGCTTAACAAAAAACATCACACGTCTTTCATGAATAGCAGGACTTGAACTTATTTCAGACACTAAAACATACAACATGTTATTCCAAAGACTTGTGTTTCAATCAATTATCAAAATAGTTATTTTTTTTATTGAATAATCGACTAACCTTGCAGGTCTACATATCACTAAAATACAGAATCTTGTGTGTAGTATGTTTGATTTTCTTTTTGCAAAAGTAAATTTTTTTACTGATCAGTATTTATATTCTTGAATTTGAATTACCAGTGCCATTGACAGACCAATTAACACGTGCAGCTATTTGCTACAAAAGCTGCTATCATGTACACTTTTTCTCAGTTTGACCTCAGTGAATCCCAAGGACAGGTAGGTAACTATGGCAACATTTAACATTTCAATGGCTGTGTCTTCCTCCTTTGTGTCATTAAACTAGTCAAATTAAATGATTTAAAAGCCTGTTCACGGCTGAAATGCGATGAAGTTCAAGGCAAACTGCTGCTTCTGTATAAAACATTGCTTAGCAACGGTTAGCTCTTGTCCTGTTCTTTGAGTCTGACAGTACTCTTCAATTAATGTAGTCAAAGGCTACAAAGTACAATAAAGTTCTGCTAAACATGAGCAGCAAAATATAAAATCGTAATATGTAGAGGTAGCTTGCTCTGCAGCCTGTTGAACTTTGATAAACTGTGCTATAAGAGGAAAACAAATCTGTGTTCGCTGTTTGAATTGCTATTGATAGAAGGTGTTCTGGTCTATCATGGTAATGCCACGGTCATGTGCAACCATGGATACTGCTCTTAACTCTGTGGAATGAAGAAAACAATGAGCAACACAAGACAAACAACATAATGAAATGTATGTCCCCTAGATGGCCACTGGCGCTCTGTTGCTAGGAGGCATCCTGATGAATCATTCATTGACAAGTTCACATGGTGGTCAACATGATTCTTGACCTGGTGAGCTCAGTTTGTTGGATGATATTGGGAAAACTTACTTCCAAACTAACATTTCCAATTTTACAATAAAAAAAAAATGGGTAAGTGCTTTTTTAATGTGACAGCAAAGTGACACAAAAACAGGTGCTCTGAATGCACCGCGCAATCAATGTGGACATTGATTTCCCATCTCACATTGTGTTAAAATTCGTTAGGGCAGCTTTAGTGGCCATTTTGGATGCTGAGCCGTTTAATTAGGTTAGCCAATGCAATCATGTTGCTCATCAAAACAAGCAATTGCTTCAGTATTTGAGCTGTGGGTGTATTGTTAAAGCCTCAATAAGCAGGACTGCTTTATGGCAGTATTGGATTTACAGGCTTGTTCCATTAACGCGTTGAATTGTTGTGACTATCAGATATTTATTTATTTAAAACATTTTGTCTATATATGAATTCAAAGTTGAGTTAAAAGATAATCGCTCTATATTGCTATATGAAATTACATATACAGTTACATATCACCCACCCGTATTGACAAACCTCAGTATATGTGAGGAAAATATAATGTTTTATTAAAGCCTTATTGAACACGGCTTACAGTACGTGGCCTCATGAAGCTCTAGTGGCCAGAGGTGTGAGCTCAATTATCGCACAGCGTGCTGCAAACTGGAAAAAGGTCTTGAGTTGGATAAATACATTTTCATTAGGAGCAAACTGGTATGATGTTATAGCCATCTGTGCAGTTCTGTTGCAGGCACAGAATGTGCTGCTTCAGGCTGGTAGGTTCCAGCTCCTTGAGTGAAGAAATAAAACCAACTCAAAGGGTCATGTTCTGTAGTGACCTTTGACCTATAGAAGACACAGAATAGTGACGAGAATTTCTCCCTGGGTGATTACACACTAATTAAAACATACAAAAATTCTGATAGTGCTGTATTCTGTAAACAGAGCCCTTTAAAAATCTAGTTTAGTTTTATCTCAACAGAGTGTAAACTTAAGGTCCGGTGTCCTTAAATTTACATTCTGCTGAGATAAAACTAAACTCTGCCAATCTGGCAAGGCAGCATCCATTCCTACAAGATAACCTTTTGGACATCAGTGATCACCATCTGTGAGCTTCAACTGATGTTCTTGTGGCATCCCACAAAAAACTTGGGCTCAGCCTGAGATACACCCACTCGAGTACAGGCCAGCTTACTGTACCTTTGCTACAGTGCATTGTATTGTCTGCTTAGCAAATTTCACTTTCCACACACGTACTATACCGTGCATGACTTTTATATTATGTTTGTTTGCTGTTACTTGGTACTTCTCGTCTGAACAACTTGTTTTATTTTAGTATTTTCAATGACCAGCCCAAACAGCATAGCAGATATAGCAGTAGTTGTAATAGTACATACAAAACTCTCCACATATCAAGTCGAGGGGGCACTTTGGTGAAGAATATGACATCGAGCAACAAAAAAAAAATTATTGATTTTGTATCAAAGAAAGAAAAGTCTTACAAAGAGACATATAAGGTTATCAAAGTTTAGATATATTGACAGTATTTTGTGTACAGTGAGGGGATTGTACATCCAAATTATTATTGCTGCGTAGTATGGTGCTGTTCATGTGTATACATAATGATATAATAATAATAGTAATAGGACAGGAGAGAGGTCTCTCAAACTTACCAACACAGCTGCTGTTTTTCCCCGCTCGCGATAGGCGTTCATCCCAACATGCTGTACTGAGGGCCAGGGCTCCAGAGCTTTGCACCATTAAATAGATCAGCGCTGCTGTGATCGTTGCAGTCAACATAATCCTGCGCTCCGTTCCTGCTTCTGGAGCTGCACTTGTTCACTTTTTTTCAGGCATTCCCACTATTAGTACTGGCACACAAGAATTCCCCAAAATTAAGCATTGGCTTATGGACTGTTGGCATCCTTGTCCAAGACAGTGGCGTTTTATGTACTGGACGATGTCATACTAAGAGATGAAAAGATGGAGTAGCCAGAAAGAAGAGGATAATACTGCCAGTGCAGTGTTCATCCAAAAAAAAACTGTGTGTAGGATCGTACTCACTCCCCACTTTGGCCCCCAGGCTGCCAGTCTGTTTTGGAAGCAAAGATTGAAATTCCTGACACCCCCGTGGTAAATTTTGCACATGCTAGTCCAGCATTGGAGCAAGATCTTCTTTAAGCTGCAGTCAGTGTCTCAAACAGAATGTGGAATATGCAAGAAATGAGGCTGGGCCGAAGAAAGGTCCTACATAATAACATCATCTTACCCTCACTCCGCCCCCTGACCCATGTCACTTCTGAATGTGGATGGATGTGTCTGCTTGAGACAGAGTTTTTGTGTCTGGGAGAGAGGAACTGGGAGAATGACTATTACACTGACCACAACACTTGGATATTTTTTTATTTATAGTGACCTTTGGTATCCATTTTCAATCTATAACACCATTCATAAATGGCATACACTTACAGTACAAGTGTAATTTACACATGCCACACTCACAATAGATACTATGTTCTGTTTCCTGTGTGTGAATGAGCAGTTGAAGTTCATCTGTCTTCCGGGGGAATGAGTAATTTAAAGAGAACGAAGGAGGAGTGCAGCAAATTATCCCTAAATTGTTTGTCCTCTTTTTACCCAGGAGAACAACTAACAGACCCCACGAACCAAAACCTCTATTCATACCCTCCATGACTGGGATATTGTCAGCAACAACGTTACCAGTAACCTTGTAGAGGACCAGTAGAAGTTTTACACGGCTGAGACCGTTGCCTTGTCTCCAGACTAATGTTGGCAGTCTGAAGGGCACTAACCTCTTCCCACGATTTCACCCCAGGCAGATGACAATGCAGATGTTAACGTCTAAAAGTTTCACTTCACGTGTGCTGAATGACAATCACACATGAGTTTGAATCATCAGGTGGAGAGCATATCAAGAATACAAAGATGTAGGGGCCGCTGCTGCATTGACGTCACTACATGATATTTGCTGGAATTTAAATGGATGGAAAGTTTTTGGATTGCGGGTTTAAGATTAACAGCACTGATTTATCAAGCTGCAACGGCTTTGTGCTTGACTTTTGTTTGAAATGGGCTAATGATGAGTCTATTGTTTCACATTAACCTCAAGTTGAATGTAAATCTTACTCATTTATCTCTTATGGCACCACAATCTATGAGCAATACCTTTTTCTGGCCTTCTGTCACTACTTCTATGTGGCTAATTTTCCACTGGATTGCTATGATCATTTTCAGTTGCCCTTCCTGGATTTGTTTTCATTGACCACAGCTCAGTGGTATCTGTTTTATGATAGAAGAAGAAATCTATTGTATCTGTCTCTATCAGTGTGTTTAATGATCTATTAGTTAAGTCTGTCTGCCTCTCTATTCTCCTGCCACCCTTGCCTCTGAGAGCTGTACCTTACCCTAACCCTATGAGTCCATCTATTGTCTTTCCATCTCTGTCTATCCATTCATAGTTGAATCATACTGATCATGTCCCTGTATCTATCATTGACAGCCGGCCCCTCCTTATCCACAGTCCCTCCATTCTGTTTGTCAAAACAGCTTGGCTGTTGCCATGATAACAGCACAACTGGCATTAGAGATTACTTTGTGCTGCAGGCTCATACAGCTGGTGGCAGAGGTATCCATGGGAACAGTTTTCCAGGTCTACCCATCATCTTATCAGGATTTACGGCAGCGCCTGTTCAGATTTTCACGGAGCGCAACAACTGTGACTCATTGATTTTCAGGATGAACACGCCTGCTCTTATTCATAACTGAGTGAGCGCATGTGATATGTCTATGTACATTTATATGCCCACTCCTGTTCATAAATGACATTGATCTTTCTATAACCAGGAACAGCCCCACATGTATGACTTCTACATGGTTGTATTGTTTGATTCATAATCGATAATATCCAGATTTTTTAGCACAATCTCCTCTTTTTTGTCTGTGTCTCTCCACCTAAGCACCAGCGTCACACATACTGACATATACAGTAGACACAAAAGTATGTAAAAAGTATGATGCGGATAGCATGATGAAGGTACTACTGTATGTCGTACATGAAGTACAGTGTGCATTGTAACACTCAGATTTAGTTTCACCTGGTCTGTTGCTGATGGAAAATTCATAGAGATTATTAGAGAAACTAAAACAATTAAAGACAAACAATTAAAACATACCTTATAGAAATTTATGTAGCCAGAAAAGGGACGGGGTATTTCTGGTTGTAGTTTTGACATTGGAATAATTACCAAAATGTGGTACTCTTTGAAAAATGTCAAATGTGTTAATTTTGGTGGCATTAGGAAGTTACTGGTAAATAATTAGGGTTGGACAAGTATACAAAAGTCATAAACAACTCCTGTACAAAAGAAATTTGAAATTTTGGAAAAATGTACTTGACATATGTGCACACGTTCACTCATGTAACATAGGACAGCAAAAATAGAATTAAACAACTGTTCACTTTAATAAAAACAAATGAATAGCTCCACATATACAAAGTCATAGAAACAGGCAATGTTTATCACACAAGTCATTTTTTCTATCAAACACACCAATAGTACTTTCTTGTCCATTAAGGCAACAATCAGCTTGATGCTTGAAGCAACAATGAGGCTGTAAATGTGATGGGACGTGGATAATGACACCACATAATATTCATACGTGACACTTAAACTTTGGCAGTGAAGATAAAACACCACACACAGCTAACTGACAGGCTCTTTGTATGGTACTATGTATAAGTTCTATAGGTCCAACAAAGGACCTATTCAGACGTCTTTATCAAATATAAGGCTCCAAAATAAATAAGGACATGCATAAAAAGTCACTGACTGACTTGATTGTTCTTTTAACAAAAAGTTCTTTTGATCAACCTCCAGGGAATGTTAACTACACTTTTCTAAATCATCATAAATCTTTATACCTCAATAATTGATTGAAAAGTAGAATAAATGTGTCACACCATTCAAGACAGCAACATTTCTTTACAGCCCCACTGATGTGAAAAAAATATGTTTATAAAGATTTATAAATGATTTCTGATGATCAATAGTTGATCAGTTTCATAAAAGGCATATAAAGAGTATTTCATATAAGGTGTTACATGCATGGTGTTTGAGCATTTGCCATTAACTCCTGGCATCAGCAAAGATACTCAGATCGAGAACTTTCACTCTTATAGGTCATCTGGGAGTCAATGCTCGACCTGGAGCACAGGAGCATCCGCTCAGATTCTTGAGTCTGTCTCCTTGTCCAAAGTTCAGTTGGATGCGAGTTCAAGGTCCTTTGTTTCATTGAAATTGTCTCAAACTTGACATAGCTCTCTTTTTCAAGCTCCTCTTCATCTAAACCCGTGTTGCGTCCCTTGCAGTACAGAGCGAGGATCTTGTAGAGCAACAGAGCAATAAGAGGCAAAACCAAAACACAAGCAATGCCGCTTATGATAATGAAGAGCTGGTTCTGCCCATCATCTTCTACATTGTCCAGTGTGTAGAATTCAATGCAAGGGTCTTTTCCAGCGGCACTACCTTTGGCTACAAGGCAAACTGTGTACCTAATTCCAGGTGACAGTCCCTCAAGGAGCACTTTCCCACTGCCAGCATTAGTCTCAACTGTCCCTTTGATGTCATCTTCATCATAGGGTGAATATACAACTGTAAGTGGGGCATCATTTGGTAACCCATCTGCTGTCCAGAGTAAAACTGCAGTGTCCGTTGTTTCCTCTACAATCTTAAGGTCTTTGACAGACTTTGATGTATCAATATCACTTTTCGTGCTCTTTTCATCTGCTGCAAGCTTTCTCCCATTACCTCCATTCTGGATTTTCCCTTGTTTCGGTGAGGCTTTCTGTATCATGGGGCTGGGAGTAGTTTTTGGCTTCTTAGGGACAGTAGATAGTGTTGTTGTTGTTGTTGTTGTTGTTGTTGTTGTTTTAGGGAAATCTGTGAATGTGATGGTAGGAGAGTTGGGAATGTCCGTTGAGGGAGTAAATGTGCCTTGGCTTGTTGGTCCAGTTTCAACGTTAGGACTCAGTGGAGAGATGGTGGTACTAAAGCCACCAGTAATTGTGACAGAAATGGTGGCTTCTGCATTGCCAGCAAAATTCTTTGCTTTGCAACTGTAGTTCCCAGCATCTTTGTATAATATTCCATGTAAACTCATGATGGACCATTTGATGCCATCCCCAGGTGATTCCTGGACTATAGAGTAGAAAGAAACAAAAACAAAGTCAGCATTGATCAAGTCGTACCAAGTCTTTGATTGCATTGCATCTTTTCAAATGGTTTATGACCCCGTGGCTTAAGTACTGCACACCTTATAGCTTCCTTCAGGTAATGAAAACTACAGATAATATATAGGTTACTAAATGTGTTATTGTTTTGAATTTGAAAAGACTGATATTCTTTTCTTTTATTTGTGTATCTTTATTACAAACATGCTTTGAAAGGTAAGTATATTATACCTGTGTTGTTGACTGGGGAGCCATCTGACTTAGTCCAGTAAAGATTTGGTGTTGGAAACCCTGTAGCGTCACATCGCAGAAGAACATTACTGCCCAGAGAAGATGTGATCTTGGTGGCTGAAGTCATGACTGATGGTTTTACACAATTGTCAAGTTCAGCACGCTGAAAAAGGACACCAGACAGATTCTCTGGTCCACTGCAGGTCAGGAATAGGTCCATCAAAACCACTGGTGAGTCAGTCATTTTGGAAATCTCAATCATTTTAGAGATTTTACAGTCACAAAACCAGGGATTATCTTGTAGGCCTGTAAATGAAAAGATGAGACAAATTAAGTTCACTGATTAACATTTCAAACACCATCCATTTAAATGTGATATTACTTTAAAGCATTTTTGAACAGCACACTTGAAAAAATATAACTTAAAGAGGTAACAGTAAATTTGCAATATGACTCACTGACATTAGGTTCTAGTAGAACTTTTTTCTGGGGAAAACTTTGGATTACAGTAGTCAGGGGAGCTATGACTATGCAGGTGTTGATCTATTTTTACTCCCAAACATGAATGTATGACTTTGGGGAAGAAAATCAAGTTATCCATATTTATCAACTATCTTTGAATTCTGTTTTTGCTTTGAAAATTTACACCATTTTTACATGCCAATGAAATTAAAGGACTATGGAAATGAATCTCTCATATATATTATACTCCCTTACAAACTGATGTAAACACCTGCTGCACACAACAGGTAAGCACATGGACTGGTGTATATTAAAGCCCTTTAACCAGATTAGTTTGTCTTAACAGTAGCAAAGCACCTAATCTGCCTCTGGCCTCCCTCTAGTTTGAGGCAACACACGCCTTTCTGTTAGAATATCAATAGATTACAAACAACTTTATCACTTTACAATCCATGTGTCAGGCTTGATGTTCTAGAAAGTGTTTGTGTTTAATTCAGTTTTTATTGCAAACTGAAAATTAGATTATCAGTGAAATTCCATATTTTAATGTTTGTTCTATATTTTAAAATGTTTTTTATAAAAAAAATAAATAAAAAAAAAATTTAAAAAATCAAATAATTCTAAATCGTAAAGGTGAGCATACCCCATTGAATTCTAACAGAAAATGGCTTTAGAGTATGCTAGAAAAGCTGTCATCTGTTTGTGTGTGATCTGTTTTTTCCTACAGCCTAATCCTGTTTCTCCTTCAGGTACACCAGTGCACACAGCCAGCTCTTTTGGCACGGATTAGCTAGCTTACAGCATATAGCCTATTAACAATATCCCTCCCACTGTCCATGCAACACAGAGACAGTGAACAAACATCCAGGCTCACACATGCTAGGCTGATAGAATGAATAAGAAGATGACTTATTCAGTTACATGCAGGTCAAAACACATCCAACAAAAGAGAGTTTCTGACAGAACATTCTGCCAGTCATATTTTAAAAATCATTTTAAAAAATGTTTTCACTCCACAGTGACTTTATACTCTTTTCATGACAAAGGGGTTCCATAGAATAGGAATAAGGAACAATTAAATCTATCAAAAATGGACAAAAGTAAGATTTTTACTATTCCCACACAGTGACAGACTTTTGATAATTGTGTACTTTGACTTTGACTTTAAATAATCGATAAGTTTGAGCATCTATTATCACTGTATACTGACATACTGCCAATAGTTGCCCAAGCTGTGGATGCAGTAGAGATCACTACTTATTATCAAATGCAATCCCATCACAAGATGAATAAAAATGAATTCTGTTGAACTGTTGAAACCACAGTTGTCATTGTAACTTTACTTTGCATTACCAAAACAAAGTAAATCTGCCTAATTTATTCAAAATTAATTAGCAATTGTCACATATGTACAGGCCAAATGACTATTCTGATCTGTGCTTGATAACAGTCATGTATTTTTCAGTAGTTATTGAATAAGAATAAGCTGGCCAATACTGCATATTTTGCATTTCAATTTACTGACTTATCTCTTATATACACTCCTAACACTACTTCAGTACTAAAGAGTGCTTAAAGCTAAAGGAGTGCAGGACCTTTGGGTATGAATGAGTGCCCATTAATTCAAGCCCTTGCTAAATGAGTTCATACAATAGTGATTACCAGCATGCAAACTTCTCTGTATTTCACAGTATACTGGAGTTGTCAAATCTGGTGTCTGTGGCAATATCCCTGTACTGGTGCACCGGATGCATTTAACATCATGCAGCAATTATTGGTTCACCGGAGAAGAGAAGGGGGAGTGCAACCATATCAATGGAGTAGTCTAAAGCGAATATGAGTATGGCGGTAGTCATATGTCATAAACACGCCTTGACAGTTTTTGTGTAATCACTCTCAGAAGGGGGAGACAAAAGTTACGCAATGCAGGTATTGAGCATAAAGCTATTGCAACAACAAGCTATCTCACATATGCGAATTTATCTTAACCATAGTTTAGATAGCGGAATTCTGAATTCATAAATACAATGCTATTCAAAATTCAATTTAAAGGACAATGAGCAAAAAATGTTCCATTAAGTGTCCCAGTAACGGTGACCGTAAACCAGCATGCAGAACAGCAGGATCTCCCCAAGTGGAATGCAGCTATACACCTGTAAGCTCCTTGCTATGACTTGTCAAAATGTCTGCAGTGCAACCAGCCTATTGCCTTTAGCTAGAGAGACCTATGACACTGACACAGATATCAAACTGTGATAAATGATTGATTAAATAAATAAAAGTCACAGTTCATCCTGGCTTGAAATATGCATCTACTGTATTTCAGTTCTATTGTTTCATATAATTATTTGTATCATATAGTTTACTATATTTCATGGGTACATGTAATACAGCACACTTGATAGTTAATTAGATAGTTGACAGTTAATTGGGACAATAAATTGATAATGTACATTAAGTGTTAACTCTGGCACTACTAAGAATAAGCTCATTTGAAAGTGTCCTGGCAGTCACCACCAGGACTGGTTTGTGTTCATCAGAGCAAGTCTGGCCAGACGATGGAATGATGTCCCTGAGGTAATTACAAATAACCCCTGCACTGGCCTTAAAATCCTATAAAACCAAGCCTCACGCACGTTTTTATCCTTACCTAACACAGTTTTCTGGGAGGCATAAGAGACAGGGGCTCCATTGAAGGGGGGCCAGATATCCATGAGATCAGAGGGCAGGGTAGTTAATTTGTTGCTTGATAGATCTAAGTAGGTAATATTGAGGAGGTAGGGTATTGCCTCAGTCGGGACATTAGTGATTCTGTTGTTGTGTAGATCCAGTGTCCTCAAGCTAGGCATCTCCCTCAGAGACTCCCAAGGGAACATGGAGATCATATTTCCATCCAGTCTCAGCTCGTGGAGCACTTTGAGGTTGTAGAAACTTGCAGTATCCACAGAGGTTACGGAATTGTAAGTAATCCATAGATATCGTAGTTCCACCAGATAGTAAAAAGCTTCTGTAGGGATTCGCCGTACAACAGTTTTCTCAATGCGAAGTTTTACTGTATCCACAGGGACGTTGACAGGGATATCAGACATGTCTGGATCATTGCAGACCACAGATCTGAGAATGAAAGATAAATGAGTTAAATGGTTTGAACATATCCTGTGTCACAATAACAAAATTGTTTTGCAAAGGGTAACTGACACTTTAAGACACTCATTTCCTTATGAGACATCAGATGATGTCAGCAGATGAGCATTTTAAAAAAATAATGACAAATCTATCTGTCTATACTTCCATCCATCCATCCATCTATCCACCCATCCATCCATCCATCCATCCATCCAGCCAGCCAGCCATCCAGTCTCTCTGTTGTGAGGTGGAATGCCTTTTCTGAGATGCCTGTAGGCCATCTAAAGGGCACTTCTCAGATGGCAAGATCACAGCTAATCACTGTCATCATAAACAGTGAGTAATCATGTGGACTGACATCTACTACAGGAGGTGGAATACCTTGAATCAATTATGATCACAGATAATATCCTGTGTAAACGAGAATCATTTAATAGCTTTCAATAAAAGAGTTTACATAATGGAAGAAAAAAACTTTAGCTATTGCTTTTAGCTTTTGGTGGCCTTGACTGTTAATGACAGTGTCAACGTCATCTTTAGTACAGTCACTGCTGCCGCAGTCACCTTTTCCCTTTTCACAACAAATCAAACATTTCTCTGTTGTCCAACTTGTAAGTGGAAATTTCTTCATAAGAACAGAGGAATTTAGAATGGTATGTGTTTATATGGTGCTATTCAGCATTTTCTCGCTTTTACCTTATAGACTTAGAAAGGATAGATTAACATTGAGCTTTCTTTGTCGTCCAAATTTGACTGCAAGGAGGGGGAAGCATTGTTTAATAGGGTTCAGCACTAATAAGACTGATTATGCAGGTGGCCATTAGGTCTTTTTCAGGGATAAATGGATTGGTACCGTGCCAGGGAACGTACATTATGTCAATACAGGTCAGTACAACCGGTACAAATTGTGCTGTGGGGCATTCTGATATATTTAACTTATTTTCACCTTACATGAATAGACTTTAAATACCAAATTCAAAGCTGAATATTGTACTTGTCCTTGCATTTATGTGCTTTTCCTTCTTTTTACATTTACAAACATTGGAACTGCATTTATCCAACGTATGTTGGACCCTTTGTCCAACTTATGTTGGATAAAACTGTTTCCCAAACTTAATTCAGGACTATACTGAGGTGAATGTTTAATAGGACTTTTTTTAATTAACCCTGAGGTGTAGAGAAGGTAACCTAATTAGGTCAACCTAATTTTAGTTCTAATTTCTACCAATGTATTTTGAATGGCAGCACAATTAAAGTACAGTTTACCTGAATCCTGTTCCATCGGCACGTCCATGGAAAACACAGGTGCACTGCGACGGGCAGAAGGGATTAGCCATACAAAGGCAGCATAGGAATACATGCACATAGAGAAGTCGATGCATGATTTCATTGAATGCACCCAAAGTTCTCACGTTGAGAAGAGATCGGGAAAAAAGACATCCGGATTCATTGAGCACCTGAAGACTTATTCCTCCCCAAAAAGAAAAACAAATGGAGAATAATGAAATGGGCTTTCAAAGTCCATAGGAGACTACAGACACAGGCTGAGGATCTAATTACAGTACAGGTGACCTGTTAGATTCACTGGGTGGGGGAGGGTGGGGTGGATTAGTGAGGGATTTCTTGGGTTTGACGGGGTCACGCAAGCTCGGCAGCAGGGCAGGACTAGTCCTTTGGACATGGCGCTAATCAGCTAATTATGGTGAGGTTTCCCCACACGTGATCCAGCCACGCCTTTGTTAATCCATTCAGTTACGAACCTCACCACTGATTTAACTTTCAAGTTTTGCTGTTCATGCCCTCACACAAGTCAGATCTAAATAAAAAAGTTGTCCAATGTGGATAACAATAATCCACATTGGACAACTTTTTTATTTAAATGTCACACTATATACAGCAGGAACCATGTTTAGTTATATCACTGTTCCTTCCTGATACTACATACTGTGGTTTTGGACGATCTTTTAGGTGTTTTTTTTTTTTGCACTTGTATTCTGACGTAAGTCCCTCTGACTCTCAAGAAATTCCTTAAATGTATTATTTAGCTGGAGGCCATATGTAAGATGTGTGAGCGAGTTCTGTCTGGCACTAGGGTGCAAAGTGTAATCTTGGATGTGATTTATTACCCGACTGGATGGACCAGTGGCTCAGGAGGCCAAATTCAACATACCTGCCGATGACAGGTTCACATTAGTGTATCCTTTTCATATATATTCTGCGCACATGGGTCCAGCATGTCCACACACAGCTTATTTTTATCGGGTTTATTTGAATTTATCAGTACATGTGATGATTGTTTTCTCCTTATCATTATCGTTACACTGACGCAAATGTAATCATTGCACATGTTACTAGGCATTTTCTCACAATTAAAACATCAGCCTAAAGGTTAAATGTACAAGTATAAAGGTATTCAGAGAGTGCAAATTTCCTCCAGTTTTGGATAATCCTCCATCTTGATGTCATTTCTATCATTTATATTTTAATTGAAGTGTGACTTCACAAACATAACTTTGGGTCAGATCAATTGTAAAGTGGCTATATTATTTTCTATTTCTGTTTTTTTCTGTTCTATTAATATTAATGACATAAAAAAAGTATGGCTGCCGACTCTTTAATTGAATGTCTAAGAGAAAAGGGAGACACCTAGTGGTATGATATTGTTATTGTGTGTATGTTCTTCTGATAAACATTCATTTTCTTCCCTTCCTTAAAATAGTAATCAAAACTCACCTGGCAGCTGATCAAATGGTAGTAATAACAAATACTAGCAAAAGGACTACTAAATATATTCAACCTAAACGTCACAAAACAAAATGGACACAAGAGACATCAAGTATTTATTAACAAGTACACAAGTGAATTTTATTAATGCAAGCAAATTTGATCATACAGGTCAAATAAGCCACTTCAAGCTGTTGGCACATGAATGTACAAAACAGATTCGATTTAAAGCTTACTACTAAGCATTCGTAGTGAAATTACAAAAGACTAATACGAGGAGAAAGCAGAAAGCATCTTTTCAGATCATTACAGTTTAAGCAATGTTGGTACAAGTATTAGTTTTAAGACATGGTTGAGAGCTCATCACAAACTAAATAGACACAACTCAAAGACTACAGTCTCTAATATCAGTAGCATAACGCGGTAAGCGTGAGAGGTTTAGTACTGCACATATAAACAAAGGGTTGATCCAGCAAGACAGTCAGAAGTGTAAAAATAAAGTGAAATAAAGTAACTTTTGAGTCAATAAGACTATATTAATGCATGTCCATGCCACGAAAAACATCTAAATTCACAGTCTTTACTAACAGTACAGTTATCCAACTTTGAGTTGAACACCAATGCGCTTACATCTAGAGAGAGCACAGAAATGGTCAAATAAGTGCATGAAAGTAGCTTTTGGAAAATACTGACAAAACAAAATTTTGCCAGGCAATGAACTAACAGGCCACAGTTGTATTCGTATGGCATTGGGATGTGTAATGCAATACAGTTACTGTCATACACAAAACTACTGTGACACACTTTTCTCACATCTGATATTTCCACGGAGGAGTACCAACAGTAAAGGTTTTATGATCTGGGTTTCTTTTCGGGTTGAGACTGATTGATGCAGAGTGGACTGACCCACAGTGATCTCTTCTCATTCTCACATGAATTGTCCTTAAATGTCAGTGCTTAACATAGAGGTGATATATCAGTATATACAGTGCAGAGTTCTGCAAAAAACAGGAGTTTAGTATTTATAAAGTTCCACTTTTAAGAAATTAAAAAAGGGCTTATGAAAGCATGTTTGCATGTGCTTTTGTGGCTTGTGATTCAAAGAGAATGGAATCATTCACAGTCCTAAAATACATTTTAACTGGCAAGATTATCATAAAATAACCCACAATTTATTTTTAATCTACTAATCACGTCTTTGATATCTATCAAAGTCATTGTTTCCTGTTTAACAGGCTTGGCACATCTAGCAAACATTTATTTTACTCTAAGGATTTGGTATTTATTATTGTGTTGACTTGTTGAGTCAGACTATAGTATGACTTCAAATAGAAAAACAGATTGAATTACTTTCATGTGAAAGCGCTTTTAATCCCTGGGAATACTGGTATGACAAAGGCTTATGATGCTTCATGGTTGCATTATGAGATTTAAAATATTTTTTAAAACTAACTACCCGTTCACATACAGTACATAGTTCTTGAACATGAAATCTCCAGACACACGACATGAGAAATGTGCTTGAAAACCCTTTTTAAGCCCCTGTTGACCCTCTCAGAAATCAGCAAAAAATAAATTATGCATGAGAGCAAAAATAACACTTAGCATCAAATAGAAATTCAATAAAAATAAAACAATCAAATGCAAAGTATCGAGTAAAAAAAGCTGAAATACTACTGCTACTTCTGATTCTACAAACTACACTAAAACTACTATCAGCACTTAACAACTTGTATCAAGAATAATAGAACTGCCATAATGATAATCATAACACCATCCATGAGAGAGGTAAAGGGGCTTTTTTTCATCTGAAATGCTGTTTGTGACTGAGGAGGTTTGTGTGACGTCACCCCCCCAGACCACATTGTCATATGACGCACCAGTGACATCAGCAGTGGCGAGGGCCCTAGGCGCCATCCGCCCCCCCTCGGGAGGGGATGGTAGAGAGAGATAGATAGAAAGACAGAAGGGAGAGAGAGGGAGAGAGGCCGGAGTGGCAGGGCCAGGCCTTGTGCTGGTCTTTATGTGTAGGCATTGAGGCGCTCCTTGGAGCGAGTGGAGTGGATGTCATGAAGCTCTTGCTCCTCCTTTGACTTGATGTCCTCGTACTTCTGCATTCGGCAGGCGTCCTTCACGTAGGCCCAGTTGGCAGACAGCACCATCAAGTAGTGGATCTGTGAGATATGGAAAAATTATGAAGTCTGACAGCAATAGAAAGCCAATTTCAAATAGATCTGCCTTGTATAATCTGTGTTCATATTAGTTCAGACAAATTAAGTCCAGACCTGGATATATCTTAGAACTTAAATTAGGCATTATTATTAATTAATTTCTCAGTTTTTGTGAATGCAAATGAACAACTTAGACCTCTTTTCACAAACTTGATTTGGTAGACTGGCCCTTTTAAGTAAAGGAGGACATTTCCAATAGTCCAGCAGGTGGCAGCATAATGTTAAATGTAGTTTTGGACTTGCGTTACCATGGCAGCTGAGGTTATAATGGATGTATTATGCATTAATGACTGAAGTTGTAACACAGCTTCTCTTTTCACAAGGAGTGACAGTTTCATAGCTGCACTTCTTTTTGTTCTTGACATGTAAGGAGACCAATTAGGCGACTGAGATTCACAGAATGGAAATAGATAGGATTTGGTTCAGTTTTCAGTTTTTTTCTTGTCTATTTGATGTTAAGTCTAAATAATTTAATTTTTTAGCATTGATTGTGTTTCTGGCTCATTAATGGGATTTAGTTGTGATGAATTTTCTCTGCCCTCAGCTTTGGGGGGAAAAAAATGAATATGTGGAGGGGAAAAAAAAAGATCCCTGCCACAATTTGCAGCATCATCCATGACTAGAAAACACTTTCTGTTTCTCAGAAAATGGCTCCTCACAAATTACTGAGTGATGTTTGTAACAATCCCGGAGCCTTTCTTCTCCCTGTTTCCATGACAACGTCATGACATGCCTGGCGCCTCCGAAAGAGGGAGAGAGACAAACCCTGTCTTTTTCACTGCGCCAAAGTGCCTTCTCTCCCGTCTACAGCTATTCTCTCACAGGCAAACACAGCCACTTAACCAGCTACAACAAAACACAGATATTTTGCCAGCTACACATTTACCCACAGTTACCTTTATTTCCAAAAATGCTTGACTCCTACCACTGCTAACAGAAATACTATACAGAGATCCTGCATTCGTTTTATCTGCATTTAAAGATATATGCCACATTGATTTCTTCCGTTTTATGGTTGGTGTTAAAGATTTTAAAGACAGGGAGAGACAGGTATAAGTTCTATTGGTGTCTCACCATGGCAATAACAGCAGCTCCTGCTCCAGCGAGAGCACAGATGAACAGGTGGAAAGTCATGTCCAGCTGTAGCAAAAACAAATCACAACACATTACTCTGCCTGAAAATAAACGTATAAACATTCATTCATCTATAAATCATGTGATTATTATGAACATTATAAACACTGTGCGCTAACTTTAGGATTCATTATTTGTGAAATATCAATAAATCAATATTGGATATATTGGTCTGCTTATATTTTTAGTGAGATTATTAATTTAATGAACAGGAGTAATGTTTTACTGTAAGCCTGTGGTTCTCACTTCAGGTGGAGAAAAATATGCAGTGAGGTTTGATTGTGGAATAGGGATGTGACTTTTTTTGGCTTCTGAAGAAGCTACGCCATAAAAAAATACTGCCATGCTTTGTGGCGTGTTTAAGTAACCATGCTATGTTCCATCACACTGTAAACTGACAAAGAAACAGATCATTTACAGCCATCTGGTGCATCTAACGTGTCATCGCTTGCCTCTGAGCAGCTCTGAGCAGCTGAGTGAAATGCCTAGTTCAAAGGCACGTACTATAGGCAGTGGTTTGTGTGTGTTTGGTTTGTTTTTGTGGCTCTTATTGAGCAGCCTGGCATCTTTTGTGTCACTTGTTCAACATAACCACTTTTCCAACTGTCCAGCTGGTGTTGACATGAATTTTTATTCTTTATTGGCAAAATTAGGACTTTATGTCATCTACAGTAATAACATCTTACTTTCACCTTACCTCAGTGGATTCACACATCTTGTAGAATTTCTCTGATCCAGCACACACTGTTTTCGCCTCATTGATTGGCACGAGACCTGAAAGAAAGTGCTTTATTTATAAAGCATGAATGAAAAGTAGCAGGCTACAAAATGCAAACAAGGAACAGACAACAGCAAAGTTCTAAAGGTGGTACATATGTAGAGTTACATGATACATAACACAGACTTAAAAAATGTCACACACACACACACACATGTCTTGTTTGATGGTGACAGCACAAATGGATGTTGACACAGAAGCAGTATTAGTGGCTGCCGGTGGCTAATGGACTGAAAGAGGTGATGCTAATTAAAAGTAATGAGCCAGCCATATAAGCCACTGATATGTACCAGCTGAACATAACATTATTCTGGATCATTAAAGTTACCAGGACAGTCATTTGAAGAGAAACATTAGGTCATATATCGGGAACATCACCTTCAAATTTACAGCACTTCGTTTCTAAAGTGTCTGTTTTAATACATGCATTTTATTATATGCCGAAAATGAACTGTGAACGTTATCATATTGGTTCCTGTGCAGTGGGAGTGGTTATATGTTCTGTTACATGCCATATTTGTGAAATAAATATTATATTCTGCTTATTTCCAATAAGTTAAATTAAAGCAGCCATTTAGACAGTACAGCATACAGTAGATGTGAAAGGTGTTAAGCAGTGGAGGCCATAGAGATCTGACCAACTGAGGTCTGAAAAGTCGGGGTTTAACAAATGCAGACCATCCTTACCATACTGGCGTGGGTCCAGGCAGAGCGTGGCTCCCTCCAGCACAGTAGCATTTTGGCAAATATTCCAGATGTTGAAGTATATGAAGACTGGGAGGGAGGTGAAAGCAGTCACTCCGAGCCAAGCCAACATGAAGATGTATGTCAACATGATGAACTGCGGGGGCAACAGAGGAACACAGATCACATTTAGGTACTGCGTCAATGTAATCAATGCATGCTTTAACTTTCTGCATTTTTAAGTTAAATGATTACAAATTAGAGCGATGCACTACAATGTCTTTGTGCTTTGTTCCAGGGTATTGTGGAAGGACACACAGGACTTCAGGGATACAAATTTGTTAGTGTGAACCTGTTCCCAAGCCACTACATGCCCATTTCTGCCAACACAGTCTAATTTTGGACATTTCCATGGTCACGATTAACACACACCATCTTAATGACCGCAAATACCACAGCATAGCTTATTTCCTCCGCCTCCCTGTGGAGCTTCAGATCTGCTAAGCAATTATATCCCAGAGATAATCTCGTTAGGATTGCTGTGGGCTGTACAGGGCTCTCCGTATGAGAGTGCTCCAAATTTCTTTATTGTCATTGTGGTGGTATAATAGAATTATTTTGATAGATGTTTTTAATGTAATTTTAGAGCACTTTAGTTGTGACACAGTGTGGTATAAGTCATTTTTTTTAGATAATCTACACAAATACATGCAAATCGACAAACCCTCTAGTGCACTGAAGCATCACGTCATGTTTTGCTGCCTGATATGTCATGCTTGCTCACTTCCTATATGTTCTACATAGAACGTTTACTCGATTAGCTAAAGTAAGAATTTAGAATACTTGACAATTTCATGTAACCAAATAAAATTTAATTGATAACTGGTTTCCAAAAGCTCTTAGAGTTTCTGACAGTGTTGAGCTAAACGCAACATTGGTTTGTTAAAAAACTATACAGAAGGTGCCGGACATATTGTCACCATGGCTGAAGAAAGTGCCACTTATAGGAAGCTTCACTGACTCAGTCTTTGAGGGTAACACCTTGGGAGTATTCACATGGGTATAAGGCAACCAAAATCAAAGCTGCTGCCCTACCCAAGCGCTGACACAGCGTCCACAGGTGGTGATCTTGAAGTCTCCATACAGATCTTTAATGGCTCCACTGGTGAAGAAGCCCTCCACCATCAGCAGGATGCCGTAGACGAAGAAAGCCGAAGCGATGCCGTAGATCACATACTTGATAATGTCAATCCTGGAGAATGAATAGAGAAGCACTGAAAACATCCACAACAACACAATGTTACACTTCTGTTCTCGAATATATCACAAACTTTTACGTGAAACTGTTGCAGGAGGCTTGATAGTGGGTCAAGTAATGTTTTTCTCTCCTTTTGCTTGAGTAACATACCAGATGCCATGTTGCTCTGAAGCAAAAAAATCTAATTAATTTGGAGATTTGGTGCAGTGTGGAAAACGTCGCCAGTGTCAAAGAGAATATTAAATTCATGTTTTCTCTTCCCTCCGTGGGTATGCAAATTGGCAACTCTTTAGGGATGGTAATGTTTTCTTCAACAACTAAGTGACCCCTTGAATCCAAGAGTGATTTTTTTTTTTCTACTCACATGGTGAAGACGTCCAGTGCATCCACAGGGCTACGCACCACCTCAAAGTAGTTCTGGAGGATGGTGACCGTGCCGGACAGGGCCTCATGTCCGCAGCCGCAGAACAGAGCCACCCCCGCGTACAGCAAGATGGTGGCTATGAGAGACGGGTACGGGATCCCACCCAGGCATTTGATGCAGCACTCGAGGCATCCTAAAAACACACAAAAAGACAGAAAAAAAGACAATTAAACATCTCAAAGAAAATTCAGGATGGGTGGAAATTGCTGTCTGGTGTGCTGTAATACGAAATAAGACAGGATTCTCCTGAAGCTTTAATAATTCAGCAAAGCTTTGCCAGTGGGCGAATGCATTTGCATGTTGTACACCATTTACTTTTTGAGAATCGCAGACATTCAAACCACAGTTGGGAGGCAGCCATGCATGCGTGCTCGTGAAAGTACAGGAGCATTCAAAGCCACGGAATAGAGTAAAATATTGTATGATAATTCTACTTTATCTATGCGTCTATGGTGTCCTGGCCTCATATTTTCACTGCGGGTGCAGCATATTTGTTCTGTCAGTTGTTCAGCCCTACAGAGGATGCTGACATTTTATTCAGCACTAAAAACTCAGCCAGAGCTTTTACATAGTAATCCTGACCTTTAACCCTGTTCCTCTTTGCCCTGCTTCCTGTCCCTTGGGGCCCTTAAGGTGACTAATCACTGTTAGGCTCCAACTTCAATCTCCTGTCGCACAGATTGCTCTCAGAGAAGCTGAGTCTGTGTGTCTGTATGAGTAGCTTAGATTTATGAGTCTCTCCAGTGCTTGTGTATTAATGTGAGTGTGTGTGTGTGTGTGTTTTGTGGCACTGAGTCAGTCATTTCTCAGAGTAACAACAACAGAAGTGGAGTTTTATTTCCTTTAGAGGCCTGGAGAAAGAAAAAAAATGACTTCATAGGCTCTAGCGGTGCATTGCAGTATATTAACTGCACATACACATTTGTCACATAGCTCAGCCCATTCTCAATCAATTTGTAACTCTTCACTTCGACCTGTATTACAATAGAGAGCTGCTCCCCCTATATGCACAATTGTCTAAAGTCCAAGTCAATCCATGCATGTGAAATGTGCAAATGTAATGTATGCTATGTCATAGACATGAAAAATTCTTTCTTTATCAGTTGCAACGCCATCATGGCTCATGATTTAACTCATCTGCATTCACGTTGCCATCCTCATTCAGAAACGAGACTCTGTGCCAGCGCAGCCAGCTTTCATTGTCAGTTGTAGAGACGATAAAAGATGTCACAATCGTTCATCAAGGATGGTTTTAGTACCATCTTTTTTTTTTCATTAACTCACTGTCTTCACCTGGTTGTTGCAAAGCAGGAGCCACACCAAATGTCCCCCCTCCTCCTCCTCCTCCTCCTCCTCCACCTCAACTCTCTGCTTCTGACTGATCCGAACCTGAGTGGAATACCAAGTAGCTGGTCCGCCTGCTGGGCTTGGTGCAGCTCCGACCCTCAGCCAGACATGCCTAGATTATCTGCATTCTCGCTGATGTAATCCAGTGCCTGGCTGTAGAATTTCTATTCTCTCCTCTCTGCTTTAAATCATTTCTTTTGTCATGGAAACCTTGCTGAGAATCTATGGTGTTTCCCAATAGCCTGTGCAGCTTTTCTCAGCTACAGCTTAAAGAAGTATAGATAGCTCAGTGGAAATAGTCATGAGTTATGTTATCAGTGCTTGTCGGGCATGTATCTGTTCCTTGTTTTCAGCCTCTGTGGATAGTTTAAAGTTGGTGCATGTCTGGATAGATGGGGTTTTTTGTAGGTGATAGTGCAGGGTTGCTGTGATGCCAACTGTGTACTGTTTACAACATTCCTCTATCAATAGTGCCTTGGTATGTCTCCAACATACCCATTCTCCCAGCCCCGGGGGAGTGAGACATTACCTGGGAGGAGACATCAAATTCAAGCGACACCTCACCTTTGGTGCCTTTCAGACTATCAGGTACTAACGGTGTGATCTAATGGGAGGGACATCCACTCCCAGGTGGTTTCACACCAATTCACACCTTGATTCAGGTGAGTATGTCAGCCTGTGGTATGTTTAAATGGCTAGGACTTCCTCTCTACCTCTTGGAGGAGTAGTGAAACAACTTCATTTCTACGATTAAAGCCCAACGGTTGATGTACTTTTGATAGCTATAATGGATAATATTAATCCCCATGTAAAAATAATGAATGTCAAACATGTCATTTATTTTGACATCTCAAATTGCCTCATCGGCACAGTTGTCAGTTGTTTCCCAGAATACTTTTGGACAGCTCCCATAGACCCAGTGTGAATTTATTGATTTTAATCAACTTAATTAGAAAGAGTATCATCATTCAGCAGTGGGTTAGATTGTCTTTCTTGAAAACAGTCAAACTATTTTAGGCTATTTTACTGTTATCATTATTATTACAATCACAACTGTACTCCATATCTCTGCAGAACATCAGATTAAGTTTATTTGACCACGTATGCATGGAAGTAAGAATATAAGTAGTTTCACTGAACAGCTGTATCCAGAAATGCATGGTACAGCACCAATAGTGATGTTTTCATTATGTCTGAGACAGAAAGGGATCCTGTCACCACCCCTTCCCTCAGACTCATTACCTCGAGTTACCTTATCGTTTCAGGAGGCAGGCAGTGACAGGATTTATTGATGCGATTGTGTTTTCTGATGAGACGAGAGAGAGCAGTCACATTTAGCGTCCACGTCTGGGTTCAGTGGTCCTATTTAAGTCAGAGCAACCACTCATATAAAATACACAGCTAAACACACAAGTGACTATTCAGATGATTAAATACTATAGACTGGCAGATTATTTTGAATGTCATATATGAGCAAAAACTATTTGGGGTTTTAATAAAGCGCTCTTTTGGAGCAAAGTCAAACTTTATAGAACACGACTTATCCTTATTGGTTTGATGAATTTTGTATTGAATGGGAGATAAATGGAGATGAGCAGTGATATAAATGTTTTATGTCAATTAAATGTGTTTTATTTTTCCCTGACGTACAACAGCGACAATCAAATGAATAGTCAGGGGTCATTACTGCAGACACAAAAAACAGATCTGGCCACTGGTTTGCATTCTAATAGTTTTTGAGCTGCAACAAAAATAATGTCATCTACATGACTTGACTGAAAGGAAGTGTTGTTTCCATGGAAACAGTTAAAGATAGTTACAGGGTAAGATGGGAGCATTAGTGAGTGGATGTAACAAGAGTGATGTTTTATTGATTATCTGCTTTTAATTTTGTGGAGGGGAAACTCCTCAGAGCCAGCGAAAAGAGGTGTATTAGGAAAGGGCAGAATTAAATGAGCATGTCAGATGCAGGTTTAAATCACTACTGAATAGATGAATGGATGTTAATGTGATTTTAACGTGCAGTCAAAGCTGCAGTACCGCCTTTTCTTTTTTATACATTTCAGTCCAGTGTGTTCCTAAAATCTTTATAACATTAAAACTAGTCATTGAATGGCTGTGAATAATTTCTCAGTCTCTGTCTTCGCCGCATTAAATAAAAGCTCCTCTCGTACCAGCACATCCTCTCATTTCCTCTCTGTAACTTTTTATTGATCTTAAGTGACTGCAGATGGAGCTGGTGAAAAATGGCAAGTGGTGCGAACTGACTCGGAGAGCTACTGGATGCTTGATCCATAATTTAGAAGCGGCACAGTGCAGCAGAGCACAAGCCTCTCGCGTTAATTATTCATGCTTTCTGCTTAGGCCAACATTACCTGTGATAGAACTAAAAGATCCGCTGCTTGATGACGAGTCATAAGTATTTGAATTGATCTTGATCAACGGTCAAGTGTTGCTTGTCTTTTCAAGCACGGACCAACTGTGAGTCAAGCTGTGAATTTGGTCTAATTGACTGGCTAAGCTTATTTAAATAAACACTGATGAAGATTATATTTGCTCTTTATTGGTCACACAGGAGACATGTGGAATTATTCTTATATTTTGGACATTTAAAGTCATTGTTTACTATGCGGAATAGGTTCATTACTCACTTAAAATGGCTTTTCCAAGTATTGAAGGCTCAAGAGGTTAAAAATCTTTTGTAAATAGGTGATTATGTCAAACTGACGGGTTTAAACACTTTGTTCTCTGTGTCTATAAGAGGAACAAAATGACTAAGGGTGTTCTTCTCACTGAGTGTTAATCAAATAAATGTCACTTGCCAAAATTGAAATCTGGCAACATGAGGATTAGTCTAATGAATTTTGAACAAAGAGACAGGATTTCAGGGGAGATGGTGGGGTTTTAGATATTTTATCCTCCACACAAAAAGCCTCTGTTTAGAAGAAAAAAAAAAAAAGTGTAGCCCATGTGACCCCAAACACAGTGGTCCAATCAACAGAAGGCGTCTTTTTTAATACAAAGAGAAAGGATGACCCCCTCCCAAGGCCCCTCCCACCTCCTACTTCTCCTCCATCTGTCAGTGTCATATCCGACAGGCAAAAGGACACACACACACACACGCACACACACATACAGACTCTCACTGACCCAGTCAACATTCACATAAGGGATGAGGTTATCTTTAAATAATGCTTAGAGCTAAATTACACCCTTCAAAGAAAACATGACTGTATCATCCGGGCGACAGTTGGGGTTAATTAACGAAGGATTTCCTGCCCTTTGTAAGGCGCTAGTGAGTTCGACACTGTTTTTTCATACTGATAATTACAATATTACAATATTTCACATTCATTTCTTTTCTCACTCACTAAACTACTACTACTATATTCCTAAAGTTCATCATTTTTTTATACTTGGATTAATAATTTACCTGGTTTTTACTAGCTCACAAGAGGTCTGGTCTGTACAGTGCTTATTGGATTTTGTTTACCCTACAGGATCCGTTTACAGGATCTTGTCGGTGGTAAGATACAACATGTATTTTACTCAAGCATATTTAAAGATTTCAAGAACCACCAGAAATCTTCCAGAATATTGGATTTGATTTCTTATTGACACTTCAAGTTCAACAAAAAATGTATATGCAGTCTCAATAGCTGCTTAAATAGTGCATGATTGCACTTTTGATGTATGGTCAAAGGACATCTATTTCATGGTTTTACTTGCAGCAGCACATTCAAATAAATCCAGCCGTGATGTGTAGTGTATCAGTGTCAAATAAGCCTTTTATTGATGCAGAACTTTGTGGCCTGTCAGTAACTGTGTATTTGTGACTCAGGTGAGCCACACAAAATGAGCAGAATCACATTTGGGTCAAGACACCAGGCAAAGTGAGAAGACACAGACAGAAAGAAAGTGAAACAGGCAATATTTACACCAGTATAATATCAGCTGTAAACACCTGCCCTCCCAGGAGTGCAGAGAAAAGATGTCTGCACTTTCTTTTAAGGTTAGGAATGTACTGATATTAAATAAACTCCTCGTTTGAATGAAAAATAGATGCACTGCACTTTTTATGACCCTGTTTAACTTAAATTTTATAATGAATCTGTTTTCTGTTGCTTTTTAACTAGCCAAGCTCCAGTAACATAACCTTATCAGTAACTCTAAAGTAATTGACTTTACCACTTTAGCTTTGCTTGGTCCAGCAGCTGAATGTGATGAATCACAAAGTGAAGTTGTTTCTCAGGACTGTCCCCTTCCTCATCCCACTGAAGTTTACAGGCCTGTTTAAAGCCAATAAAAATATTTGATATATCCAACTTGTTCTATCCATGTTTTTATTATTATCGCTTTTATTTGACTGTCTTGTCCTATTTTCTTTTGCTAATTTGACATTAATAGTCCACAAAACTATTATAAAAGCGCTTGCTCCTCAGTCAGCATATCAGTTATTAAAGTAATATTTGGTTGATTCCAAATAATTGCCTTTTAAAGGTGATATATTAGCCTGTAATGATTACAGGTCTTTAATGGCGCAGCCCTAATTAAAATGCCTCTTTATCTTCTTGAAGACAGACAGGAATATTTCTAGCCACAGAGAAAATGAAGAAGATGCTCTGTTATAGAAGGACATGAAGAAAATCAAATAAAAGGGGGTGACGGATAAGAGAATGATAATCAGATTTTATGTCTGGTGCATGCTGACTTCACTTAAAGCACAAGACGTCCAATCAGACTCCATTTTTACGCATTCAGCTAGCAGTTATTAGTTCCTTGTTACCATAGGAGTTTTGTGTGGGGGAGGGGTGGCAGTGAGCCTAGTCCTAGAGGGAGAGAGAGAGAGACCTCGGTGGGGGATGTGTCTGTGTCAGTCTGAGAGTAATGGGCGTATACAAGTCTTGTTGCTTTCCTATATTTAATGTGCAGCCCCCCCCCCCCCCAAGCAAGCAGGTTTTTCAGCTACTGCACGCCCCCATCTCCTCTGCGCATGTTTAATCAACCAGTATGGTTGCCATGTCAACCGCAGCCCAAAATCTGAGAATAGATCGGGTACTTCAGAGCCGTGACCCACTTACTGTATGTCAACAAATTCAGTGGGACAATAGTGAACAAGACACATTACACAGATAACCCCTCTGGGCAAAAAAGGACGTTACAGGCCAGGTCCAAAAGCTCAGCCGCTGATTTCCTCTCTTTCTTTTTTCGCAGAGAGATGGAAGAGTCTGAACATGACTGCGTGACTGCTGAGCAGGGATGTGCCTTTTGTCTGTAGTCCAAGTTCACTCCAGGAACTGAGGGGCAAATGTCAAGAACGCAGGAGAGGAGATGAGGGTTGTTCTCTTTATTTTCGAGTTATACATTTAGAGGGTGCAGCTTGGTGAAAAGAAATGAAATATCTCCATCACCAACGTCGTGGGCAGCAAGCACCGATGGGTGTCTGGATTTAAGTGACAGTTCCTAAACAATGGAACATAATAATGGCCTGTCTTAACTATGTGATTGAATTTGACAGCAGACTGAGAGTTGCATTCGTTTTTATTCATGGTTGCCTTAACTTACCTACCTGAAATAAACCTGAACAACAAGAAAGTCTTTTATTGGCTTAACAATCATGAAATGCACTCAACCTCTACACATTACACGAATATATATATTGTAGTTCTATTATGAAAAATAGGACAATGCAGAACCACTATCATGTTAAATGGCTGCATTATCATAATATGATTTTAAGATGGAGGACCCAGTAAGGCTCTTTGCATGTTTGAACACCTGTTCTGTATCTAAAAATCTTTACTCAGGAGTCATTCCTGGAAGAACAATAAGAAAACCCAAAGAAGTTCTCCACTAATAGCCCCAACAAATTTCACAAGAACAATTGGTGGAACTCCCTCGACTACTTCTGGGCCAGGGCAGCTTACTGTAGGATTCAGAACAATGAGCTAGAGAGGGAGAGAAGGGTTATGTATTGAAGCATGACCCAAACTCACTGATTCTGAGTTGAAGCTATTATGTCAGAGTGGTTTAGCCTTGGAAACTGCATTCAGGCCATCATGGGACACAAACTCTCAAAGGAAATCTATACCAATTGAATTCTTTCAGGGTTAGCAGCTCTTTAAGGCAAGATGACCAACCGCACTCCAAGAGAAAGGTCTTGGATATGCTACTACACAGAAATGAAGGACTATAATCACAAATGTAAAACAGCTTAATAATATTTTAATGAATACAACCAACAGTCTAACCACATCACCTGTGTTCAAACCAGCCAGTAAACCAGTAAATTTGACATTTGTTATGGACGCTTTAGATTCAAAGAGCATGAACCACAGCGGACCAGTAAAAAAAATATGCCAAACTTCAGTGTTGTCATTGTGTATTGTGTCTACTAAGTTCATTCCATGTCATTTAACCAAAATTATCCAGTTTTATGCAGATAGACAAAAATATCAATGAGCTTCTGATCCTGTAACAGCTTGCCAAGTTAGTAGCCTGATCAAACTGATCAAACAGAAGGACAAGCGGTGCCTTGCGGAGTGGATTCTTGGCTCAGGAAATGCTAACAGGTGTGCCTTTCTCAGTTTTTCCATTCTGTGGCACTTAACAATACCAGTATGAACTATCTCCATAATGCTGTTTGGTTTATTAAAAGAAGGAGACGAAGAAGCAAACACTCATTTGCAGAACTTCTCTGAAAAACTTCATCATATCAATTCTGTGTTCACATTGGTGAAACCTGCTTCTTCAACTGTGGGGCGTTGGTTTGCTCCCTGTTGCTGATGGCCCCCGTGGTACATAGTGTGCACTGCTACATTTGGCTAGCAGTTGAAGTGAACAGTGCCCACCTGGTGCATCTGACTCATAATCTGAGATTTGCAGCCTCAGAAGAGGAAGCCAGAAGGGCATTAGCGTGCTGTGTGTGCACTCATTGACACCTACACCTAATTTGTGGTGGAAGTACCAATTTGCAGTTTATTTGGATGAAGAATACTGCATTTTCACCAACACAATTATATTATACTTTTAATAGTGGCATACATTTCTTGTAGATAGTGAATATACAGTAAAAAAAACATTAAAAGTCCCTATAAATGTTGACACAGAGTGGCCCTCTCATAGGTAAACAATGTTGTGTGACATTCACAAGCTTTTTATTGTTATAGTGCTTCCTTTTTTTAGAGAATCTTTGCTGTGAGCAATGTTTGAATGAAAGCTGAGTGGTTCTATTAACCTCTGACATGATCTTTGATGGACTGTAGCTTGCTCTGGGCCTACGCAGCAACAGAGGCCAGTCTGTCTTTCTTAATGCTATCCCTTACAATTTATTATTTGCTTAATTTTTTTCCTATTTTTTATTATGTGTGATTGTAAAACTGAGGTTTCTGTTTGCAGCTTTGACCTTTCGTGAAAATTAAAAATGATTCAATGGTTCTTACAAACAATTACAGATTCTTACAGGACGATAGCCATTGGATCAAAGTGACATGGAACTAAACCTGACGGGGTTGCTTTATTGTTCACCATGCTTCATCAGAGCAGTCATTGCAATCTTCTGTCTCCAATAACAAATAAAGGATCTGACACTCTTTTGATAGTCTTTTGATAAAAGATCCACATGGTTAGGTGACCAGCGAGCCCTGCTACCTTGTTCTAACATATCTATCTCACATTGTGTCAGGTTTGATCAACCAATTAATCCCCTAAAATCTTATTCCATGATCTTATTGTAGGTGGGTAACAAACAGGAACCTGTTTTTAAATCTACCAATGACCCACAAGCCAAAAGGATACACCAAACCCAGCAAAGCTTTGTGAGATCGATCCGTTACTAGATTTTTATGAAACTACTCATCACAAAGTATTGTGTCTGTATTATTATTTGAGTTAAATAACAGTCTGGGATTGACATATTAACCTTCTAATCTGTTGTAGTAAGGCCTTAGCTGTTAGTTGGCTCTAATCAAACTTTGAATAGGTTCAACTTTCACTCTCCACATATTTCTTTTAGCACTTTGTCAGTCAGAAAATCATCCCTGAAGGCTTGAATTGTCTTCACATACTATACTTGTTGTTACACAAATAAAACTTATGGTGGTTAACATGCAGTCTGTTGTAGTCACATCAATGAACAAACTACTGAAGAATTATGATGAACACATTGGAAGCAAGTCATTTCAGTAAGTCATAAATATTTTCCTGAGGTTTGTGGTGATTCATAAAGGCATTAAACCCCGGTGGCCATAGGGCTGTGAATGGCTGTGTATAGATGTCAGACACCTGGACAATATTAAATATCAACTTCTGAGGTAACAGGTTGGTCATTTACTTTTTAACAAACTATTTTTGAATGATAGGAGTGTTAATTGTATTATTACACAGCTATAACATCAGCTATAAACACCATGGACAGGATGTGTGGACATTTATTTATTTATTTCAGTTTTTCCCCTTCGATTGCATCTTACATTTGATCCTGAACCTCTTCCCTGTTCTCCTGCTTGAGTTTTAAGCTCCAAGCTCTCCTCTATAACCATCAAAGTTTATCAAGTGAGAGAAAAACAATTACATCACCAACAAAAACAAAAAAAATAGAAATAGTTTCTGCCGATCAACTCTGCTCTTAAAAAACAAAACAAATCTTTAGCCCTCTGTTTCACATTATTCTAATATTCTAAAGAACAGGTTTTCCAGTGAACTAAATTAGGCCAGCAGAGCTTTCAGTATACAAGTCTGCACTAAGTAATTGTAGTCTTTACAAACCTACGCCTGGCCCAAATGAATGGACATGACATAAAGAAATGCATGCACAGCTTGCATGGCTGCATCTTTCAGGTGGGTGAGCATTTGTGTTAGTGACCGAAGCTGAGAGAGTTTTGCTTCCTGAACAGGAATGTGCACACCTAGTAATGGCGACCAAGAAGTATTGGATCTGTAAGGTTGGCAGTGCATGTGCCAAACATTACAAAGTGGCGTGGGAACAGCATAAATGATGTTGCAGCAGTCTCTTTAATCAATGGGGAACAAAATCACTGGATGTGCATCAATAATATGGAGTCAAGTATTATTCTCTCCCTGTATTAGAAGATTGTGCCCCCTTATATCCTGTCAAGCCTTTCACTCACTCTTTCTTGCACTCTCTTAATCTGTCTTCCTCTCAATATATCTTCTACTACTCAATTTCTTACAGTCTGACTCTGTACCTTTGTCTGTCTCTCTCACTCCCGCACTCTCAGACACTGAACTATTCTTGTGTTACTGAAATGTCACCAGCAGGAGTGGGAGAAGAGAGAATAGATAATGACTATACTTGGCCAGTGCCATGGCAACTGTTTCAGCTCATGTGTGTGCGCTAGGTTGCAGGGAGGGAGGGAGGGAGGGAAGGAGGGAAGAGAAACACAAACATATGAAGCCTGTTTGTCATATGAAGTAATTTTAAGAGTAGGTGAGACAGGGGAGGCAGAGACAAAAGGTGTGTTGCACAATACATGACAACAGCATCCTGTCTGTGTCTGCTTATGTATCATTTCAGGGTTTCTTTAGAAGAAACATCTTTGTTCAAAATGTTGCAGTCCACTGGTAAACAAGAATACACTCTCACTGTCTTGCTTTTGTGGTTCCCAACCATACACTGAATCATTCATGCAGAGAAAAAGGTGGTAGTGATGGTGGGAGGGGGTGTATGTAAAGTATAAATAGCCCCACTTTGCTCAAAATAAAGCACTGCCCCTCTTAAATGTACGAAAGAAGCTCCTGCATCAAATCCACACTTATTGTCGCAAAGCAACGCTGCACGATACAATGTCTGGGTATTTGGACACAAAGGACAGAACCTGAAAGCTGATGGATTACTGAGTGTAGAAGCTTGGTTCGGTTCCTCAATTCGTGTTTCCCTCTCAGCCATCACGACAAGCATGAAAGCCTTATCAAGCAAACAAAGACCAGTCCATCCCTCGCTGGAGCGGTTCACACCCCTCTGACTACCCAAACAGCACATATAGACGTGCACTCTTCAGTGGAGTGCTGACACTCAATGGACAAAGGAATTACCACAAACAGCTGCTCTCCTATTCAGAAAGGGAAAGGCTAACATTTGTGCAATTGTCTCTGCAGAGGCACCACTGACACCGTGCCAAAACACCCATGTCAGATTTACTGAAGGAAATCTACCCATGCATGCATGCATGCAAAAAAATACTTTCTTACCTTTCTGGGTCTGCCCCTCGTCCATGTCTTCTTCCATTGCGCTGATTCTGTTTTAGAGCAACAAGATATGTGTGAAAAAAATGTTTGGGTTGCAGGTTCAAACCCTTATTTATATTTAAGGGGTAGTCCACAAAGCACTTCCGCTTTCTTTTCCTCTGTCTCACTTTTCCACTTTCTCTAGATGTCCCTACTGAACGCTCAGATTGCCTGTCAACTGTGGTTTCTGTCAAGCGTCAGGGTGATGCAAGGGATCACTGAGCCTTTGTGGTGCTGTCCATTGCGAGCTGCCGTGGCAAGTGCTGAAAACCTCCTTGGTCCCTGGTGGAGAGGAGGAGGAGGAGGCAGAGGAGGGGAGCTGGGGGGCTGGATGGAGCGGAGGGTGGTCTCTATGGTAGGCAGGAAAGCGCATGTGTGATGGGAGGGTGGGGGTGTGCAGCTGAAGTGGCAGTAGTGTGAAAAATGTTGAATTAAAACACTGAATGCGCCACTGGGGGAGAGACTGAGCAGTAAATCTAGACCTTCTGACTGCATCATGTTTAGACAGGGGTGTTCATGAGCGTGGGTCACCATTACTTGCCCAGCCTACCCTAAACACCCCTGGCTCTCTCAGACAGAATGGTTAAGCCTGTCGACCCCCCCCTCCCCGTGGCAGTGACTCTACTGCATTAACTCAACCTCTCCTTAAATAAGGAGGGAATAAGGAGGGAGGGCGGGGGGCGACATCTGATTTCGAAATGGGATTCTCCTAATCTTATTAGTCATCCAGATTCAATTATACAATCACCAAAATGGTGTTATTGGATTCTTATCATATAAATGCAGACAGACAGCGCAGAAGCAAGGTGTTGCCCATAGATGGTGATTTTAAGATTTGAACTTAAAGGATTACGTGGTCTGCTATGGCTTGAAGTTTTGCTGCTCATGGTTGTATCAAACAGTTTGGGCATCCAATGGATGGCTACTTTGCAGAATTCCTCCATTTTAGGAGATATGCATTGAGTCAACTGCCTGAAAGTGTTTAAACATGGTCCAAGACTTCCATGTAAAATGTCTGTTGTGCAAAAATCGAGTAGCAAGTAGTGCGGCAACATGGTAACCAATACCTAATATATGCATAATCCATAAGTCAGAATTTACAATAGATACAGAACTAATACAGACCATGGCCAGAGGTTAAACAACATAAATAATATATTGACAAATTGAGAGATGAGTGGCATGAGCGAATAATTAGAAGATCTTTGGGGTACATTAAAGTGCTGTGGGATGAAATGTGTGCAGTATAAATAAAATCTTGACTTTAAGTATGGACAGATGGGTTCATGGATGGATGATCAGACAGGTGGATTAGATGAAACTTTAATGATCCCTGTGGGGAAACTGAACTTCTGATGCAGCAGAGAGCTGGAAAGCAGTCAAGAAGGAGGCAAGTTGTGAGAATGATAAAAGTAAACCCACTGAATTCAATAGACAATATAATAATAAATAAATAATACAGGGATGGATTGATGCAGAACTGACGACTTGTCCAGGGTATAACCCGCCTGTCCCCCAATGCCAGCTGGGATAGGCTCCCCGTGATCCTGATAAGGATAAGTAGTTACAGAAAGTGGTTGGATGATTTGGTGCATTGAAAGAGCAGTTTGTGATTTAGCTGTTAGACTCATGGTTTGAATCGTCAGAACCAGCCTACTTGTTGAAGAAGGCAATGGGTGGTGACAACCTGTAGCTTTCTGATGCATAAACATGTTGAAAATGATCTTATCTGCCTCTATATTGTTCTTGGCTTACTGTATAACTGTCCTAATTAAAGGAACTCTAACAGCTTAATTTGTAGGCCTCCTAGAAGAACTGCACCTAGCGTAAGCAATTATGCTAATCTTTCAGCATAATTCATTAATGTTAAAATGTAATGCTTCATGAATGATTAATTGCTTAATGCAACATCGTTATTTAATAATTCAATTAGCCTTCTGTTGCATATTGTCTAAACAAATGGTCTAACCTCTTGTGAACACTGGGTTCTTCTTCTTCGTATTTGTACATTTTCACTAACTTGTAACTTTTAGGGGGATGGCAATGTCTGTTTGTTGGGCGGTCAGTGATTGATGATTGATGGCTGGTTGGTCCATTGCTTTGATCCAAATGAAGCTAGTCTGGATTCTCCTGCCAGCTCATCAGTAGGCTATCTGCTGCTTTTCCAACTTGGCCACACTGCAACAGGATGAAGGTTTGGTCAACATAATTCCAAAATGAGTTGGCCACATACATGCGTGCTTGTGCTCTATTTCAGGAAATGGAGCCCGGTTCTTTTCTTTAGTTGTGCAATTTGCTAACTGAAAGCTAAACAGTCTATAGGCATCAGAGTAAGTAAGATAGAATTTATGTAACCTGCCTTCAAGTTGTTGTAAGATTCTGTGTCAGTGTTTCAGTGGAAAGTATAAAAAATACTGACTGCGAGCATGTTTGATTGTGTTTTGCCTTTAATTATTAAGGTAAGCTTATCTAGTATAAACTAACTTGGATATAAGTTAACATTGTCTCCATATACACAACACCTACCCATTTAACTGCATCTATATGGTCCTTCCTGTAGGAAGGTTTGTTGTTATAATATGGTCCCACATACATACAATTATCATTCACACTTCATTACAGAAGTAAACACTGGAGAGTTTAAAATAAATTACAAAAAAAAAAGTCATATGATAAAATTGTTTTAGTGGGTCATTGTACCACAAGGTGCTGTTGAGATATGGCCAACTCACTTCAGTGAGTGATGCAAATCCTGTAAAGAGTAAATTTAGGGCATAATGCGAGACATTCTTCTTTCTTGCTTTTGACCCAAAAGACCTTTTGTCTTGTGTCATATTTTTGCCCTACCTTCCTGTTGCCATTGCCCTTTCTATTGTGAGTCTAATTCTAGCACGTTTGCTCACTCTTCTTGAGTGAGAGCGGTGCAGTTTTCAAGCATGTAAAGGGTATTGTGGTCACTTGCTTTCACTGTACAAAGGTATTTAAGCTCCACTTTCCTTCTGTTTAGTAGCCTGATGAAGTCAGGTTGCTGAAATGTTGTTTCCATTACCAGTTATCAATAATTATTAATTAGAAACTGATTTACAAGCCCGTTGTGTTGTCTTGGTACTGCTTTTCAGTTTTTACTGAGCATTTCTGACCTCATTTCTTATTTGACCCGAAGCATACATTTTTAATTTTGAGTATTGGTCTTTAATAAATATTTGTAATGTAATAATGGTAATGCATAAAACTGTACTGGCAGTAATAAATTGAAGTCTCTCATTTGAAGCTAAATTGTGTTCCAATATAATGAATAATGTTTTAATATTTGTTTAAGTGGTATTGTTTGTATGTGGCACATAAAAATACTAATTTGCACCTAATTAACTTTGTCCCCCGGGATTTTGATAATTAAGAACAACGGGGGCCGGCAGCTGAATGCATTGTAACTATATTGAAAATATGCAAATAAATCAAAGCACTTCATTAGTGGATACTGAATAAATACATACAAATACTGGAATCAGACATGCATATAACTCCTCACATGTTTGTGTGCATGCCAACATACAGACACACAAAGTGCCCCACCCTTGGCCTGGATAACATGGCCACACACTAGCTTACCATGGCTTTGTTAATAGGGGTGGGAGATTTGCTGTGGGGGAATGGGGGAGGGCTTTTTTTTTTTCTAGGGGAATCCTTAGCTTACAAAGACTCACAACCCCCCCCCCCATCTCTCTGGTTAGTCGTGTTCCTGTCTGTGCTTCCAACAAGGCGTTGACCTCCCCGCCCCTTCTCATGCTGCATCCCCTCGCTTTCTCCCCTAGAGCTTCCTCACACTGTGGGTACCATGATGCAGACAGGAAAAAACGGCAGATGGTGATATACTTTCTTAGGGCATTTCAGGCATCCACATTTGCCTGACGTCTCAGATTTTCATCACAAAGGCTATCTGTGTTTTGTACATGAACGTAAATGCATATTTATCATCTTCAATCAATGCGCTTGGGTATATTTTTGGGGATTATGTGTGCATGCACGTACAGGTTAAAATCCTACACTGCCACTGCCTGTGCTCATGACCAACAGAAGGAGCCAAAGAAGCTCACAGTAAGCTTATTAATGTCTCCTGGTCGTTCTCCAGTATGGGCTTGCTAGTTGCCATAGCAACCAGGCCCTAGATATTGTTCAGTGTTGGGAGAGGCGTGTAGAATGTAGAATAAATATAAACATCACTGTGTAACCATAGCAGGCACTTTTTATGTAAAACAGCCCATCTCGCTCATCATTAATAGAGTTTACAGTATAAGTTATTGTGCATTATTAAAGGAACATATCATGCTATTCTGTAGTACACAGTACATTTATTATGTTGCATTTATGTGGTATCACTTGCTGCTGCCTCTAGCCGTGCCTCGCAATTTTGTATTTCCCAATGCATCCAAATGTGAAGCTCAACACTAAATGTGCAAATTCCGATGTTCATCACCCAGAGCCTGCAGAAATCAACAGGCGACGGTGCTCCGCGTCTTAAGTGCTGATGTGTGTTCACGCCCAGTCAAGCTGAGAGAAATCAAAAGACTCTGAAAGATTAAGGAGGTCAGGCTTTACAGCTCCACTGAGGGAGGCAGGGAAAGAGGCTTTGACTGCCACGGAAAAAGAGATGGGCTGCTTTCAAAGAGACCATGAGATGTATTATTGGCTGGTCAAATGTCAGATAGCCACGCTTACTCTCATAAATGACTTGTGGTTCAATATTTTGTTTACAGTTTGACATTAGCTGTTGTAATCGTTGACCCAAAAGCTGCTCTCCACCACAAAAGTAGAGTCAAATTCTAGCGTATCGCTATGGCAGCAATAAATGTCATGGTCATCTGTAGCCAATAGTCGAGGCTGTGGAGATCATATCATTACTGCATTGTCCTGTCTCTCTATGGAAAGCCTAGGCTCTTACACCACATGAGAAGCCAGGCAGTCAGCCAGAAACACTTATCATCCTGTCATCCGTTTTTCACTAGCTTCACAGCTCAATTGTACTGTACACTAAGCATCCACGAGTGCTTGGAGGTTTGGGGCCAATAGAGTGATCTCAGTCTAAGTGAAGTAGAGTGGCCTTGGCACCAGAAAACAAACTTAATGTTCTCTTCTAATTATGCAAAAATAATCACACAAAAGACAAGAAAATATTTATATTGCAAAGGTGCATCAAACTTTAAGTTGATCATCCAAAGATTATCATGGGTGTATGCTTGTAGTTTGAGATTCAGTGCTGAATGTTCACTATTACTATTTAGTTAAAGGGTCACTGTAAATTGTTTATACGTAATTAATTACAGATATGTATGCAGTGTTAAAGGGCACCTGTTTTGATCATTTCCAGCTCTATATTCTTAGTATGAGACCCAGAGGTGTTTCAGTGAAAGGGCACAGCATATGGTGGCATGGATGCTGCTACACTCTGTAAAGTAATCCAGTATCAATGCAACAAACCAGAATTCATGTTAAAACTGGGCGGTAGACTTTTAAAGGACAAAACTTGCATGATCATTGGGCTCTCAAGATGTTTAGAAATTAGTATCCATCACTTCATTTTTGACAAGTTTTAAAAATCCTTTCATGACCCGTGATGTTAGGGACACAGCTTTCCAGTCATTATCACATGTACAGGATTTATTTTGGCCCCCAGTCATAATTGTTTTCTTCTGCTGCTCTAGATGTCACATGAAGACATTCTCATGTGCAAAGCATTGCTGACATATTCACAGAAAAAAAATGCAAAATAACCTTAGCCTTTGGTCACTGAAAGTCAAGCCCAGTGAGTCATCATTCAATATTTATAACTAAGTCCATATCAGTGTTGATATTTCTTCAACCAAGGGCTGGAAAAATGTAGAACATTAATGATTAAATGACAAACAAGAAATCTACATGTCGCAGTGACTGGTTATTCCCCAAACTTAGCAAGCCAATTTAGGAATCCGTAATCAGGATTATTACCTAAGGGAGCACCCACCGCAGTGAATGTAATGAGCTTCAGCATAAATTTAACAGAGTTTGGCAGGTGGGTGTGAATCGGTTCTTAGAATGCAGAGTGAGAAAAAGGTCTGTCATTTGAGTTAGTAAAGAAAGGAAGATGTATGTTCTGTAATGGGTTAAATAACTGTGAAAAGCATTTCAGCACAAATTTTCTGCATATGCTGATCTGATTTTTGCCAATGTAAACCTACAGCAGTGGATTAAATCTCAAACCATTAAGGAGAGCTTCGCTTATGACTCAATGCTGCCATCTACTGGGACAAACAGGTAAAGCCCAAAACATGACGATAGAGGCACTGTAACATTGTATAAGCCATAACAAACAGTTACGTCATCTATCTTTTAAAAGAAATTATACTCCAGTAAATATTTCTGTGGCATAATAGTTAAAAATAGACAATGCTTTTAATAATTGTAAAAAGATGTCAACACATCAGGTGATGCAAACACACAATACAATAAGAGAGTACAGATCTCCATCCAGTTCCTTTATTAGTCGACCAGGGAGCGTCTGACAGGCTGGCGCACTTTTATCTCCTTGAAGGAAACATCAGCTCCACTCCATGCTGACGAGGATGAACACAACTCTAAAATAGCAGAAAAAAATAGAAAATAGAATGGATGAGTGCAACTCCAGTGTATTTACCACAATACATCATATGTTCTGGTATAAGGTTATTCGATAGCAAGGGTAAGAAGTAACTTTAATTATTTATAGCATGACTTCATATTGACAAATGGCCATTTATCATTGCACCCATAATACAGCCTTTAAATGACCTCCTGCCCTTGAGGAGTGAAATATTACTCTTTATATGTCCCCTTCCCCCTCTGGGAAAATGTAAAAATAAGCATTAAGTAATTACAGCCTTTTTTTCTTTGTTAAAGGGAACTTTGTTTTGTTTTGAGACGTTATTGTGTCTCAAACAACTGTTGCAATTTGCCAAAAATACTAAGATCTGCTCCACCAACGTGATGCATTTGTGCACATTTGTAGAATATTCACTGCCCATTCCTGTTGTGACAGCATATAAGACTTGACACATACTTGATGTAATATCTCCACATGAAGGGTTGCACTCCTCACCGCAGATGGATGACACAGGAGTGGCTGCTAGATGACCCAGATCAGACTTCACTTTAAAATGTCCTGTCAAAAAACCAAAGAAATTATCATAACTAACCAAATTCTGTTGACTTATGAACTATACTGTATATATCTATCTATATTCTCAACTCAGTGTACCAACATTCTGTCAGTCCGTGTGACTTGTGTTTATGACTCTTGTGTTGTTGTCATAATCAAGCACAGAAATGGACCAAGAAAAAAATAAATATAATAATAGTACTCTATATTTACACTCCACAGAAAGCTCAATATCACCCCTGGCTGACTCACCAGGGCTGAGAACCCTCTCTGCTGCCTTGTGCCTCAGGTGCCTGTGGAGGATGACCTCTGCCTTCCTCTGGTTTGTGCTGACATCAGGCACAGCCATGATCTCCGTTATCCTCAGGTTGTTCTTAATAGCCGTGGAGGCCGTGGAGCGCGCCACTGTCGGCAGAAGCTCCTGGTAGTTATCGTCAGTGAAGTCTGACTCTGGGCTCCGAATGTTTCTGATGCTGAGGAGGGATATTTAAAAAGTTTAGAATACCTACACGATCCTGTTGTTATATTTATATCCTTTTTACACTGTAGAAATGTGCTCCTTACCAACTGACAGTGCACTAAAAGCCATGTGGTGTTTTTTTTTTCCATTTCCCACATACTTTCCCAAATATCTTTGTGACAGAGATGTAGTCATTGTACAGTATGGGTATCCTTTCATATTCAGTTGAAATACTAAGCAGTGATGTGTGTAAGTTTTCATAATAGCAATGTATGAGAATGTAACAACCAACCTGGTGACATTGTTACAGCAGGGTTACACGTACAGTTTTATGTGTAGTTAGATCTAACACATTCCTGAGCATCAGCAAAACATTTCAGCAGTGGTCAATTCACAGTAATGTCTCAAACAAACTTGCTTTGAGTACCTAATATTTCAATATCAAACTAAATAATAAAAAGATTATTTATTATTATTATTATTAATTATCTTTTTAATCTCCACAGGGTTCTCATGGTCATGGAAAATTTGGAAAGGTCATGGAATTTAAAAAAAATCTTGTTTTTCAGGTGTCGAAATGTGATGTAATTAGTAAAATACTTCTAATCTTGTTGTGTGTAATGAAATTAGTTGTTACTGTAATCTTCTATGAAATAGCTTCCACATAGTATAACCTAACATAACAGTAATTTTATTTTCTGTAGCTGTTGACGTAACATAGCTTTAATGTGTTGATGCATCATAACGTTTGGTTTACTATCATGTACTGCATAATACAGTTGTTTATTTACGTATAGGTTGGTCATGGGGATTTTATTACGGGTCCTTGAAAAGTCATGGGTGAGTTTCAAAATGTAACTATAACTATATGAACTAACTCCATAAACCTCATATCTGTCTGGTTATAGAAAGAAAGTAGCTAATGAATCTTTAAATGTGCCCTGCACCCAATCAACCCTTACCTCCGCTTAGTTAAAACAGTATAAACCTCCTGCACCATCAGCTCAGCTGCTCCTGGTTTACAGTGGATGGTTCCATCAGTGACCTCTTTCATCAAGTGCAGATGGTGCTTCTGTAAAGACTGGGACGATAAAACTCTTTAGTAATTATCTGACTGAAAAGAAAAACTCAAGTACAAAAAAAAAATCAGAATAGGACGTCAGTATCTGGTGTGTGGCTCAACAGGTTGAGCAATATCGCATCGGACAGCTAAAATGTACACTTTTTAAAAAATAATTAAGCAGTCTATACCTGTAAAGGAAAAAGTAAAGGGTATTTAATACATTTAAACTACATGCCGACTGAACAAAGAGACATTTCTTCTCTGCTCATCATATTTTGATCCTCCTCTTACCCTCTCTATCTTGCTCCAGTTCCTCTGTTTGGTGGACAGTGCTGTTCCTTTGTCATATGAATGCATGGGAAAGTCTTGTGGGTAGTAATGAGAAAATATCTCAGCCACGAGGTAACCACTGGAAAGATCTCTGGAAATGAAAAGTGAAGAGAACAGACTGAGTAGATTTACTCTGCCGGGCAAATCCACTTTGAATAATTTGCTGTCTTGGCAGCATTGATGTTTCTATTTTTTGATATTATTATATTTTATTTGAACACCTACTAAACTTTTGTTTGGTTGCTGGCTAAAATATAGCAAGTGTTACCAATATTCACATATATATGTAGTGACTTATTCATCATCTTATTATTCATGAGTTATCTATGTCTATCTGTCTAGCTATAGTAACAAGCCAGCATTACGTTGGTTACGTACCATAACCCTACTGAGCCAACAGTTAAGACCTGTAGACTTGTAGACAGGCTCTTCAACTAGCATTACATTTATCCTGACATTGACCTGTAAATCATTTTATCAGTGAGTGGAAAGTCTTTATATAAGTTATCTTAGCTGAGCTGACAGAGGTTCGTGTCACTTCTTTACCTGCGCACATTCTTCGGATAAAATGACAAGTCGAGGCTTTGCAGCCACTTCACGACTTCTCTCGGCAGTCCTGTCTTTTTGGGAGACTGAGCATAAGACATGCTGCTCCGAGCCTGAGGAAATGTAGAAACCAATAATGTTTTTAACTGAAGTCAAGCCGCAACTAACTCCTCCACCACACCAGCCTCCTCTGATATGAGTAACAGCCTTTCTGTTTACGTTTCCATGGCAACGGCACGACACACTTCTTTGACTTGCGGCAGCACACAGACAGTTGTGGCGCTTTACCGCTCCTCAGAGAATATAACAACATAATTTAATAATATCATTTTAATGTGGAATTCCAGTAAATTCATTTGGCCACTATACAATATTAAATACATAAATAAGACATTATGAAAAATAATTGTATCTATACAAACAGGTAATGTAATCATAAAATTGTGAAATAATTTCTGTTAAATGTCAGCTCAGTATTACAAAATGTTATCCTGTTACTTTATTCATATGGTTATTCATTCACAAGGCCTTATGAGCTTTATATAATTGCCATATTAACCATTGTCTCAGCAATAGAAACAAACTTGCCACTCCACCCACTCATATTTTCCATCTGGGATTTTCCACATAGGTCAGCCTCCCCCAGTTATCAGCACTCAGTAATCCAAGATTAAACTTGTCGACTATTTTTGTTGTCAGAATTCTCTAAATAATAATTCTCCCACTGCACCTCTCAGTCAGACATCATTCATTACCAGCACAGCCTGCACACATACAAAGACGACATATTTTGAAATGCACCATGTTTCAAAACAGTTTAATCACCTAGTAGTGTGCAATGCATTATATATCAAATGCAAAACTATGCTCTATACTCATTTACATATATTGTGCATTTATGTTATAAAGTTTTCAAAGTGCATCACTCTCTGGTAGCTATTGCAACTATTACAAGGATAATTGGGTTATTTGTAGTTGGGTTGTATGAGGTACTTATTCATAGTCAGTGTATTACTGTGTCAGCATGCCCTCCGTATAGAGAGGCAGACCAGACCAGACCAGACTCCCATCATAGAAGCAGAGCTATATACTGCTGTGGACAGGGTCAGCAGAAAAAACTAATTTTAGCCACATAAAAACAATCCACCTTAAGTGGACGCTATATTTAGAATATTTTTACCGCTTTACATTGCTGTCTGACAGCCTTTTTCTTTGGCACTAACCAGAGAACTTCAAACTGTGCTGCACACTGTTACACCAATCAGCTGTTTGGGTCAGAAAGATTTCAAAGATGGTGTATACTTGTGTTTTTCTGGCTGACCCAAACAGCCGATCTGTGGTACAGTGCATCGTGCAGTTGGGCTTATGCATAGGAATAGGCCATATGATGGCAAGGTAAAGGCAATGAATATATTCCTAAAATAGTGTTCATTTAAACTTGGCTAACAAGTTGGCTAACATATGTTTTTCTACTGACCCTGTCCACAGCAGTGCATAGCTCTGCTTCTGTGCCAGGAACCCTGTCTGCTTCTCCACACTGTGGGTGCGCTGACCACCATCTACTGTAGGTAATACACTGACTATAGTTAGGTGCCTCACATAACCTCACTTCAAAACACCCAAACTATCCCTTTAAGGTACCTTCTAAATACAGCAAACCTGAATTAAAAAGAATATTTTAAATAAACTACCTATTATATTTTCAACCACAGTTTATCCAGTGAAGGGTAAGCCTGCAAGGTCTTTTTTTTTAGAAACTCCTTGCTTTACATTCATCTAGGTCCACAGTCACATATGGGATGCAAGCCAGCTCAACACAGCTTGGTACTGTCAACTACTCTGTGTCTGTTCTGTGACTAATGTCAATTAATTGCTCTTACTGCATTGACTGGTAGCTAAAATTAAAGTTTGGAATAGTTCATGGAACTGATGTGCTGTTTGTATTAACGGCTTCTTTCTATAAGTCCTATTCAGGCAGATAGTTTGGTTGTTCTGTCCGTCATTGGTACTGCAGGTAGCTCCTGAGCCTGTTGGGCAGGGGAAGATGGGAAAGAAGGTGGAGTCTGTCACGGCCGACGCAGTTCCTGATGCACTGACGACAGAGCTGGCTCAGCAGTCGTGGCGTAGCTATGAAAAGAAGACAATGAAATATTATTTAAGGTGGTCCCAAAGTATAGAGAGTGTGGAGAATTTTCAGAACCGTCATGCAACAGGACAACTTTTATATCTGTTGATGGAGTCGTTCAAACACAGAATCAACAGTTCTACAAAAAAAGATGCAAACATAAGTCTATAGTTGCTTATAAAAACAAGTTACAAGTGTTCTTGTACCTTCATACAGCAGTAGGAAGCCCTCTGTTAGACTGCTTGGTGGAGCCACATCTACTGGCCTCTGAAACTCTGTATTCCTGGCATTAATGTCTGCACCAAAGTCCAGCAGCAGTTTCACTACAGCTGTGCAGTCTTTTTCTGCAGCTGCATGTAAGGGTGAATCCAGGGATCTGCCTTTCTGTACATTTGCACCTATGGGCAGGACAACAGGATTATCCATTCAAGACACCGTCCAGACAGAAAAACTTAAACTGTTAAAAAAAACATCAATACATGCTGCATGTTGAATTGTGACTACATTATCTTATTTACAGTCTTTAAGATCATCCCTCGTCTCCAATACTTACATTTTCCAGAAACCATTTTCAACAACCCTGAGAGAATGAATGTGAACTTGTTACTTTGAATCAAATATAGCAAGGAGTATGTGGGCTACACGTGACTGCTGTACCGCTCCAAACTCTCAAAGTTAATTACTTGTACATATCTGTCCTAATTCCTATATATATATATATATACACGTCCTTATAACTGACAAAAATAAAGCTGTTTTATTTCTGCTGTGCTAGAAATGCCTGTCATGTCAACTGCAATTAGGTACTTCATCAGGGATAATCAGAGTACACACATATAAGGCCAATTAAATGCATTGTTAAAGACCTGTTCGCCTCAAATAATTGTATTACTCTATGTTTGAATGTTTTTGTGTTCTTTTTCAGAGGCTTTTTAAATCCACTGTGTATTCATATGTGTATTTATTTCCTTGTCTGTGTGTATCTGTGTGTGTATGTTCATACAGGATGTGTGCCTGTCTGTATGGAGATGTAAAGATCCACACTGAGCTGTGAGCTGACCTTCCCTCAGGAGTTTCCTGGCACACTCTAGCTCTTGGCAGACGCAGGCTGTATAGAGCGCTGTGCCCAGGTGAGGAATGTCCATGTCCACATCTGCCCCCCAAGTCACCAGAGCCTCCACACAACCGTAATGACCTGGAAGTAATGGAGCATGAAGACAGTAATCAGTAAGTGACAATGCGAGATAATTCTCCAAGCTGTCTGCTTGGGTCATGTCGGGATTTATTTTTAAGCTTTTAAGCTTTTTTTTCACAGTACAGGTTTGTTAGGAAAGTGCAGAGGACACAAATACGTTGAAAGACTAGGAGCTAGTGTAATTAGTAGAGTTGGAATGATATATTGGTTTATGTTATATTAAATAACAGATCCCAAGTGGTAATGTTGTAATGTCAAGATACTGAATATCAGCAGCAAACAGCTAACTGCTACATAACACCATTCGGATGTATTGTTGTGATGTTCAGATATATTCAAAAAGTCAACAGAAAACGACCTGATATATTAGTTGATGCATTTTGTCACATATGCAAAATATCTTGCCATAATATACCTTTGCTCGTAGCTTCATGGATCGGTGAAGGATGGTATACAATGCTCTGGGGTTTTGCTCCATTTTCCAAAAGAATTTCAGTGCATGCCACGCTGCCCACAGTACAGGCGTTGAACAGAGGGGTGACACCATCAATTGTAGAAGCATTGACCTGTAAACACATTTTTTTAATTGTTATTTTTAGGCCTTGTTTAACCATGCAAGTTGACTAATAGCAACAGCCTGAGGGAACAGTTGAAGGGGAACAACAGCTTAATAGCTCTACAGTGGCTGTAGAAGAGGGTAGGGCAGCGCATTGCTCATTTGTTACCCCAACCCAGATTTTCCCAACCATGGAAATGACATTTGACCTGTGCAGCATAGCAACATTAAAGGCCAATACGTGACTTACATTTGCTCCTGCATCAATGAGAGCTCTGGCACAGGCAACATGGTCTCCAACACAGGCCTCGTGAAGGGGTGTCACATGGTCTATGGTCAGAACATTCACACTGTGACCCTGGAAACAGAATCAAACAGCCACAGACATTTAAATGTCATAAAGGACATTAAGCAATACGTGACCTCTGTCAACCTCTATTGGTGAACACCAGGAATTGCAACAACGTCTAGAAAGCTTTTCTCTTTGATAAAACAAACCCTTCCTCCTCAGTTACGGTTGTTAGGAATTGACAAACCAAACAGTACAGTCACATTTAAATAATAGAGATGAACAAACTTGCTAATTAAAGTGTAGAATCAATAAGGGTCTGGTAAAGAGCTAATAAATCACCTTGTAAAATACTGTAATGATATCACTGCTTTGTCATGAGCTTGTCTGAGTTAAGAACAAGGCATTGTTGGCTTTGTAGCTGAGATGGCTTCCCCTCTTGTACTCCTCAATCTGTGAACAGCTGACAAAGCAAGAAAAGGGGAAAGGAGATTATCCCGTTTATTAGTCTTTGGCATTGATCAGCAATTCTGTCGGCCCCCCTCAGATACTGTATATAATGGTTATTCTGCGCCGTAGGGCAACAAATATTTTGTAACTTACTTCAAAAACATGTTTTAGTGCTGTAGTATCTAAGTCATGGTATTGCAAACTTACACAGACATGTCAGCTATTCACTTTAAAAAACAAGATTTATTATTAATGGCCAGATGTTGACTGTTTCATGTTGCAGATATGTGGCCAACCCTCTTGCTTGTTGCATCTCAAAACCTGTGCAACAGCAGAATTGCAAGCAATCGATATTGGCCAAGAGGAAGCTTTGACTGATAGCTTTAGCAACAATGACAATCCCCTAGTAAATATCAATCTTTTGTCATACAATGTCATGTTAGTGTGGTTATACAATGTTATTCCAAGTAAAAGAGAGAGATTCTCAAAACATATAAAAGCCTTGACTTATCTAACTAATGAGAGAATTTAGTGTTGAGAAATAATGGAGTTGTCGATGAACAAATTAGATAATTAAAAGTAATCCCAGATAACCCCATTAACTTCTTACTTTTATCCAAACCTCTTTTTCATTCACATCTAAACCACGAGACCACAAAGGAACTGATACAAATTGAATTGCCCGAGGGACAGTTACAACGGACCCCATGTGTATAGATGAGGGGATGCACATGACTCTCCCAGGGGATTGTGGTTCCTTCACCTGTAAAATGAGGGTCCTCAGAGCCAGAAGGCGGCCCTGACTCGCAGCATCGTGGAGGGGTGAGCGGTCTGCCCAGGATCCTGCAGTGTTAATAAGAATTCAGTGCTTATTTCCAGGGAAGTACGGGTACATACAGTTGATATGTGCAGAAAATATTAGCTGCATTTATTACCTTATAATACAGTCATTTAAGTCAATTGTGATTTTCTGTCTTTATGAAATTATTTTATTTACCCTGATATTGTTGCCCTATCAAATCTTGTTTATTCATCAAGTCTAAATATTATGATTCCTTCACTGTTTACCTAATTACAGCTGAATGAAATCTCATTGAACCTCATGTTTTGCCCTATCTTACAATCTCCTAGCACATTCATAGTCCAGATAATATCAACTTGAGAAATTGCCTGTGGGTGTTTGACATACAGTAATTTTGTCAGAAAAAAAAAAAAAAAAATCTCATTAAGCACACCTGAGTCAATGTCCAGAATAACAGCGGATGCATTCCACACGTTATCATCATTATTCTCATCTTCATCCATTTTAATCATGATTTATAAATAATAATCAACCTAATGTTTCCTATGAAATTCATGCTCTTTTATTCATGCAGCCTATTTCCCTCGACTGACATTAATTTACAATATGGATATAAAAGACCCAGCTACAGACATCAAACAGATTTCTTAGAACAGGGAAGACAATATCTACAGGACTGTGACTAATAACACCCTAAGCTTGGCTAATTAGTATTCCACGGAGTGGGTCTACTTTAAATTAAAACATCCCCTTGAATGATAGATACAGATTATGTTGTCGCCGTGTCTCTCTTCCCCCATAATGTGCCTTCGGACTGCCTGTCCCTGAGAGTGTGGAGTGTTGTTTTGGTTGCTGTCTGAGTGTGAAAGGGTGCACTGCATAGCTGGGAATGGAAACTAGGGCAGGATGGGGGCGAGGGAGGGAGGAGGGTGGAGTGGATATCATGACTGTGTTCTATTAATACATTAGAGGAAAAGAGCTGCCAGCCAACAGTGTCTTCATTTAATATTGAATGTACAGCTCAGGATTTATAAGTAGCTATTAAGCTAATGAAAGAAACATAGCCTATCATTTATATCTACAGTATGTATTAATGTGAATACATTTAATGGCTGTCATAATCATTGGATTAGCAATGCAGTATTTATAGCTCATTTGTAAACACGGAAATTGTGAGTACGTGCGTGTTTGTGTGTGTGGATGTGTATGAGCTAGAGTACTCTAACTTGATTTTAATGTAAACAATATGAATATTTTCGACCTATGACCTTATACGCCTGAGATCAAACATAGTGTAAAGTGTAAACACAGTTGTATTACACAGCAAATTTTAAAACACAAATATGCTGAAAATGATGCAGTGTGTGGAACAAAGAAACTCCCTGAAGAAAACTCTCTTTTAAAGCTTTTTATGTTTTTGTCAGAGTACTCACTGTGCTGTTGACCATAATCATAGAACTCTGCTGATATCCTGGCAGCCTCTTTACGGTTCCCACGGACAATGTAGAAGTATGCCAGCAAGTTGAGAGAAATCTTAACAAAGAGCTTAAAGCAGAACAGTGCCAAGATGCTGAAGTAAACATTGGACAACTGTGTCGCGAAGGGCTTGTTGGTGAGTTCCCCTGTTGGGTCTGACATTTCCTCCGACACGTTACAGAAGGACTTTGGTTATGATGAAGGCAGGATCAGATGCCACTCCAGAAAGCACAAGAGTAGCCTACTTTTTCTCCCAGTGTACTGACTGGTTGGTTGGTCCTGACAAAGTGCAGACTGAAAAAAAAGCTCTGCAGCTGCCACTGAGCCTGATGGCAACAACTGCAATGTTGGTGTACAATGTGTGTGTGTGTGTGTGTGTGTGTGTGTTCACAAGTTCTACAAATTAAATTTTACACAGCGTTATCTGCTCCAGTTGCAAATGTGAAAAATATTCAAAACATTAATATTTGCAATTATTTAAATTCATGATAGTATTTACTCATAGATAAATAGAATATACAACTAAAAAACAACAAACAATCTTATATGTAATTATAATTATATGTATATAATTAATGTATTGTTTATGAAAATGATGGCTCTAGTCAGGCATAAATGTTTATGTACACCTACTTCAAACAAACATTTTGTGTACCTAAAAGTCTTGACAAATCTCCAATTGAATTAAATTATTTATTTTAATTTTTTATTCTTTTATATTTTTATTATGTTATTTGAGTATTTATGTTGTAATAATAGTCAAAAGGTCATTAGAGCCTCCTTGTGATGAGTGCTTTAATTTTACTTTCTGTTTTCATGAAGGCGCCTCTGGGTCGTTGCGCATGCGCCGTAGGTTACTCCTCACCTTTTCCGCTAACATCACTCTTGTGGTCACTCTGCTTTTAATGTTTTTAACAGACATTTCTCCGTCAAATGAGGGTCGACCACTCGTACTTAGTCGTTCTGGCGGCCGTCTCGACCGTCGTCTCCCCTCTGTGTTGTCAAAATGTGAGCTCGGCTGAGACTCGGACAAAGTTGAACGGCTCTGCAGTTGATTTCGACTCGTTCAGAGAGCACTTTGACCGCGTGTACGAAGTCAACAGCGAGGAATTCAACCGTCGTCACCTCTACTTTAAGGTAGGCGGTTAGAGAGAGGGGGAAGGAGGTGTGGAAAACTTGTTGACACTCAACACTTCTTTCACCCTCTTCAGTACACGTTAAAACATAAATGGCTGAGAAAGCCACGCCCACTCATGTAATTGAAGGAAGTGCTGTTAGAAAATGAAATGTCTGCGAGTTATATGTTACATTTGGAACAATATATATATATATATATATATATATATATATATATATATATATATATATATATATATAACATACAATATGACATTTCATTACAAGTTAAAGTCCTGCATTCATTATAGACAGAAGTGTACCTGAAGTGACATATAACTTTTGACAGCTAGTGGGTATCTCATTACATATGGAGATCACCTGTTAGCTTGTGTGGCTAGTTTAAGCTAATGTTAGCTAACTTAAAATGAATATTGCTGTATAACAGACATAATTTAGTCACTTCACTCCTTTTATTCCTCTTGTATGGTTGTGCTGCTTTGAGGGTAAGTTTTAGCATGATGACATTATCCCACATCTGTCAATACACCGCCATTTTGACATGAAATAGGGTTAACGCAGGTGTTTCCTGTGATACTAATTAAGGTTGTGTTCCATTCATTGCAGCAGAGACTTTCCAGTGACTCAACATGCACCACAGCAAGCACCCTGACTCTGTTTGACCTGAATGGAACAGAACCCTAATTAGTATCATTGGCAACACCTGTGTGTACCTACTATTTCATGTCAAAATGGCTGCTGTGAAAAATGATCGTGGCGGCCTCTGTTCAGTCAAAGTAGCATAGTTTTTAAAGTATATGTTGAGTGCATAACTTGTCAGTTTATTATGTGCAGAGGGAAGAAGTAGAGCAGCCCAGTGCAACAGCCATGAAATAAATTCTACCTTCATATATAATGTTCAGTTTTTTGTTGAAACTGCAGAGGTGAGAGGTGTTGTTATATTGGCCGTATTTTACACAGGTCAGTCCATGGTGCTGTTGATTGTATTGTGTTATACTGAGAAGTGTTCCTCTTACTCACTCTACCCTCATTAATATAAATGGGTTGGATGAAATATTACTTTAAACAGGCTCAAACAAAAACTAGTAGTGCTTTCTGACCTTCATGAAGGTCTGGGGTTTTTGCAGCTGTATTAAACTGTATTGGATTTAGCTAGGTGTGCCCGGTAGGTGTTTGTATGTGTTATATTATTGAATTATTATTGTTGAAGAGAATGAATGCTGTAGCTGGTTGAGATGGAGCAAATTTTAACCAGATTTGAAGCTTCAATGAAGCTTCAACACTCATATTGTGTATGATGTTTTAATTAAAGCAGAGAAGCTCACGTAACGTATTTACAGTAATTGAGTTCCTTTCCACCAGTTTTTAGCATTAAAATACAAAACTGTAGACGACTCCTAGGTTGTATTTCAGACTCATGCAAAAATAAAATCAGCTCCAGACCTCTCATGTGTTTTTCATGATTTTGTTCATGTTTTTCTTCAGCATTTTATTATTTTATTCAAGAATTTTTATTCAAACAGTTCACTTTGAAGACTTGAGTTGCCTGCATTTCGCTGCCCTTCAACTAACTTTACACACCTAATTTGTCGTGTGTTATTACAGAATGCTACAAAGCGGCATGCATACCTGAATTCATTCTCCACAGCACCACAGTCTGCCAAGTATGGCATCAACCAGTTCTCTGACCTCTCACCGAAGGAATTCAGAGGTAAGCTCCAGTTTGTCACATATAGTAAGTTTGCAGAATTGGGTTAGGTTATCAAGTAAAACGTATTCACTTATTTTATGTGTGTTCAGTTGATTATTTTAAATGTACTGAACATTTTACCCCCTGACTGGGCTGAATCTGCACAGTCATTGTTTACATGTCCAGCAATGACCTTGAACTGCATCTGTTATTCACAGATCTGTATTTGCGAGCTAGCGCTGACAGAGCTCCTCTCTTCCCCGGACTGAAGAGGACAGAGAGGCTCCCAGCCAAATTTGACTGGAGGGACAAAGCAGTGGTGGCACCGGTCCAGAATCAACAAGCGGTGAGGTTTATATTCATAGATGATAAATATACTGTATAGGCAGGAACGTACTGTAGGCACAGATTTATCTAATTATTTTATCATTAACAAATAAAGCAAACAGATGGGTAATAAACAACCCAAATATATATAAGGGCACACATAACTCATACATTATACAGTCAAATAGGTGATGTAAGTCCTTGACAGGTGTTTTTTTGTTTTGTCAGCTAAACTAAAGTTTATGATGTCTAGTGAAAAAATATTTCAAGCCCCAGCTGAAGGGATGAATATGCATTTATTCAAGATACCCTTAGGCATGTTTTATTATATATAAAAAATACTGGAATAATAATTTGTCCCTCATGTTTTTCCACAAAACAAAACAAAAAAACAATTTCCTTGTTAAAAAGTCTTAAAATTGCATCTACTCCTTACCACCTAATGAAGAATTCAGAATATTTGAATATGTAATTGTTGTTTATTTCAAGTTTAATTACTGGACACATGATGTCCCCTACTTAACTGAAAATTCAGATCAGATCAGATGATTGGCTTTCAAACCTGTTGTAATATCACAAAACCACGATTGCCTGCTCATGTCTCAAAGAGAGTTAAGGTGAGCACAAAGAAAAACATTCCTCCAGAGTCAAGCTCTGTACATGCATCATTCTGCACAGTGAAGGTCAAACATTCAAGTGAAGTAACTAAGCAAACCCCATTTTTGAGTGGAGGGGCACTTTAATAACGGTCAAGCAAAAGCAGGGGGAAAATGATAAACTAAGCCATTACGTGTGACTTTTGCTAAGAGAGCAGAGGGAACCTGGGGACCACAAACAGGGAGAAGGTTAGTGAGATGGAGCTGTTGCTTGTCCTCGCTGAAGGTTCACTTTCTGCTCCTTTTGTCCTTTATCTCTTTAGTCACTCAATTTGCTGTCGGGGGTGATATTTTCACTGTAAAACTGTTGTCCTAAGGGAGAGACATAGCCGGTACAGGTTAAAGCCAACACGATAACATATATTTCACTCTCTTGAATTCAGGTAAGGCTTACCACTCCAGGGAGAGTCTGTACATGACCACACTCGTTTAACGCTGTGCTCTGCTGCAGTTCTTCTGTCCAGATTTTCTTTTTCCTCTGTCTGTGTAACTGCCTGGGCTGAGTTTCCACAACAGACAGATAGAAGAATGGGTTGAAAATAAAATGCAGCACCATGCACAAAGACACAGAATGTCAGGGCACTCACATCTCATAAAGTCTTCTTGATCTAGTTTTCCCTTATCTTGATTCCACATTTATGACTTAAACACATTTCATTGCTTTAAAAGAGAGCAGATGGTCCTAATATTTTGTATACTAGGCAAAATACTTATCTCCCTCCCAAGTAATAATGACTGATTTTGGTTTCAGTATTGATTTTAAACCATGGCACCATATTGAGTAACAAAATATTGAATTTTTACACAGAGCACTTAGGTCTTCATCACATTCATGGGAATTTATGCTGAGCAAGTGAACCAAGCATAGTCTGATGCAGTTTGGAGAATGAGATTGCCTGTGCAAGTTGTTTATAGAAGAAAAAAAAAACACTTTGAAATATACAATGAAATACTTTGTTTCTCTCGAAAATTTTTTTTCAGGTAAGCAGTGTAATCTACATCAGATAAGTAGAAGAGCAACTTTTTCTATCAAAATATCTCAGATCATCCTCAGATTTTCCTCACACTACAATGTGTGTCCAGAATTGTTTTGTTCTGTTTGCTCTTGATCCTCGGCCTCACAACACATTTTAAATCATTGATTTATTGTAATATGCTGTCTTGTGTTGCATTATTTTGTTAGCTATTGCAAAACATGATTTGATGAAGAAGACAGTCCTTCAGACACAGCATACCGGAGTTGTTTCTGTCAGTAGATGGCAGCAGAAAACAATTAGTCACAGTTCACTCAGACCGGAGAGATATCTCATCAACATGTACAGCAGCCATACTGACTTCAAATGACCTCGTGACAAAAATTCCAAAACGCATCACATCCAAAACTATCAACGTGCTTTACCCATCACTGAAGCCCCGTTTGAACTTATATCTCAATTTTGTATTTATTTTATTTCTTTTTTTCATGAATTACAGCAACGATTTAGAGAGCCGGAGACTATCATTCGAAAAATCAAGTCTATCCTGAAGCTGAAGTGTCCTGAGGCAAAATGACAATTTCACCTTCTGGATATCAAATGAGTCCTCAATGATTCTTCAACTTTTCCTTTGTATTTTTTTTTCATGATTACTGTAATCTTACCTTTGCAGTGTGGGAGTTGTTGGGCATTTAGTGTGGTTGGTGCCGTGCAGTCCGTCCATGCAATTGATGGCTCGCAGCTATCTCAACTCAGCGTGCAGCAGGTTCTGGACTGTTCTTTTCAAAATGAAGGCTGCAATGGAGGCTCTCCACTCCGGGCTTTGAACTGGTTAAAGCAAGTATGTTCCCTTTTTTTCATATATTCAGGTCAGGTCGTAAAATAAAACATAACTCTCAATACGTCATGCACAAGAGATGTAGTTAATACTTCTGCACTCCTATAGGGACATGTGGGAAGATACATCCATGCTGTTTTACATTTGAGGCTTTTAAAAAAAAGTAATGCTGTCATGTATTTTAATTAGATTCATATGTTGTGGCGAGGTAAGCAAAATAAAATTGCTGTCTATAGTAAATTAAAGAGGTGTGTGTGGTAGGATCTTTAATAAATAAGATGAATAGATATTTTGTATTCAGATAACACACTCACTGAGACAAACTATTTTCTTTCAAGACCAAAGTGAAATTGGTGCCTCAGTCAGAGTATCCCTACAAGGCCAAGACTGGAATCTGCCATTTCTTCTCTCAGTCACATGGCGGTGTTGCTGTGAAGAACTTTACTGCACATTACTTCAGGTAAAAAAAACACGTTGTGCAAGTTGTCTACGAGCAATAAAGGCTAAAAATTACTTATTATTATCTTGGTAAAATTACATGGAATTTTAATGCAGCTTTCACAAAGTACCAAGGACAGAGGGGGGGGGCTGGGGAGATTGACCGTGCACAATGACAGACCACAATGTTTACCGTGTCAACACAGACATGGATTGCTCAGTAACACAGAGGCCAAAATGACTGGCCCACAGTTACCTTGAGTTAAAGTGAATCTAGATCTTCTTTATTTAATATTGAACAGGGTCGTGACTCACACTCATGCATATGTAATGCCTGTTATTGTTGTATTGCTAGCACAGTGAGGCTATGGGTCCTGTGTCAGAGTTGATGAAGTTTTCATTTGAAAGAGAATATAAAACATAGAAAACTTTGCCTCTCCTTTTTTATACCATCATGAACACAGCTTCTTATTTATAAGATGTGTCAACATAAGGATATTTTTCATTTTTCTTCAAAAGACGCTAAAAGTAAAACAAAGTTAGGACACAAACGTCAGTGTTACTACTAAACAGTAGTACTAAAAGACCTTTTTATCCCAACAATCCACTGATCTTGTATGAAATCGTGCCTTCTGACCAGCCCCTGTTGTCAGAAAGGTCAGGGTGATGGATCATTGAGTACATCAAGCTACTGGAATTAGGCACTCCAGCAGGGCAGAGGCTCAGGGATTATGGGAATGCTTAACCTCATGGTTAAGGGGCTCATAAACCTTGATCTTCACTGCCGCACAGCAAACGAAAAACATCATAAAGTTTCAACAAGCCAAGACAAACTAGACCTGACCTCACAATGAATGAGTTGTAAAATGTCTTCATTCAATGTAGTTTTGGCACAGACCAAGACTCCATGGCCCATATGTCGTAGGCCTGGCAGAGGAGGGCATCACAGCAGTGTGGAATCATCTGGTGAATGGAGAAAATTAGGTTGCAGAGGACGTCTGCATATGTGCAGCTGAGGGAATATGAAAATTATCACATTTATGAACGACAAAGAGTGCAGTAGGTTGGTCAGAAATTGATACCCTGATGAATGAGATGAGGAGGAGAGTGGAGAGAGGTGAGATGCTTCAAATGGTGTTGAAGTAATAACCTCCACAGGGTGTATATCCTAAAATATTTCAAAGCTCTAGTTTACATGATAATGCCACAAAAAGCAGGCCATTCTTGCTGCCTCAAGAGTACATTTTTCTGTTCTTCTTCTTCAGTGGTCAAGAGGAGGCCATGATGGGTCAGCTGGTGGAGCATGGTCCTTTGGCTGCTGTCGTGGATGCTGTCAGCTGGCAGGATTACCTGGGTGGAATTATCCAGCACCACTGCTCCAGCCAAAGGTCTAACCATGCTGTTCTGGTTGTTGGATACGACACTACAGGTACATACTGTCACTACGCTGGCATAAATGCAGTGATTTAATATTCTTTCTGAGCTGACGCTTTCCCTTTTAAATCAAGAATGTTTTCACAAATGTAGGGCCTGTGAAAATAATTTCAAGCTACACTAGGCGAGATTGTTAGGTGAAAATATAGCTGTCTTTATCACAAATTATTGCTGCAAATTAAGTGCTAAAAGGAGATACAGAAAAAAATGCAACAAGCCATTAACCTTATTGTTGAGCTCCAAATATATAATTGTTGTATTATTATTATAATTATTATTATACCAAGTGAAATCTGTTTCAGGTGCCCAGTGAAAATGAAGATGTCTTATTTATGTAATGACATGCCTCACTCAGTTTTCTAAGAATATTTCATTTCATTTCTTGGAAGTCTGTGGATGAAGCATTGAAAACATCTGATTATCTAACACCACTGCCAAAATATTTATCTTGTTTTAGAATAGTAAGAATTGAAGGCAGATTATTAAACTCGTGTTTACCATGGTGCAGATTTGACCTTTTGCTTTCTCGTCCTGGTACACGGTGATCTGTGAGTAGCTGGGTTGGTAAACACGAGTTTTTTGTGTGCACTTCTTCACGTCATGTTGCAGGGTTTCTAAGTATTGAAGTTCTGATTATTCAGGCAGACAGTGAAGCCGTGTGTCCCAGGTTTAAAACACAAAATCAGTGCAAAAAAATTATGTTTGAATGTTTGTGAAAGGTTGAAAATCGAAGATACAAGATGTTATTTTATAACAGTTATGTTGTCAGAATGTTATCACAGCTAGTTCACACGCAACAGTATTTTATACAGTATTTCTTAACATGAATTATTTCACACACTTTTGTGTTTTCTGGGTATTACACAAGGATTATGTAACGGTCTAAAATGGTTTCAGCTAAAGCACACACACACACACACACCTACCCAGTGCACCTTTACCCTGTAAATAATTGAATATTGAAGTGCATGTTGTCTTGTTTTAGGGGATATTCCATACTGGATTGTGCAGAACTCCTGGGGAACCACATGGGGGGATGAAGGTTATGTTTATATCAAAATTGGTTGCAATATTTGTGGTAAGTATGATCTTTGCTTCCTGTGATTTCTGTTTATATCTCCTTTGGTTCAGTGTCTGTATGTTGCTGTGCCCACTATCCCCTCAGGGATTAATACAACATCCTTCTTTTTCCCCTCTTCTCAGGTATTGCAGATTCTGTGGCAGCAGTTTTTCTTTGACCGGATTGTGTGCATTCTTGACTCTGTCATTGTATGTGTTTGTGTGTGTGTGTGTGTGTGTGTGTGTGTGTGTTCAATACTGAAAAAAATAGAAATCATCAGTTTGCCTTTAAGCGTCACTTTAAATAATGTTTTTTTTTATTGAAATGTCACCATGTTACATAACTGAAACAAAATAAATCACTTTATATCTTGATGAATATTGGATCATACCTGAGCAATTTACACACAAAACACTGTAAAACTGTAATAATAAGAATACATGCACTGTACAAAAAAATTATCTTATTAAATACATAAGGTAGATACATATTATAGGTGGTGTGGCTTGTACATTTATCTATACAGTGATCAGTCACTGCATAAATACATAACCAAATTAATTTTATAGCATACTATACAAATACATTATAACATTGGCACATTTTTAACATTATGTACAAATATTATGGTTCACATTTCATAGCTTTACATATATGCTGTGCAAATTGTATTATTGTAGATGTTGACACTGATTGTTTATACAGAGGCTTATTGTCATTTTATGTACACCTCACATCTAAGCCACATCACAATAGTCTGAAATGGCTTCCTCTTTGACACCGTCTCCAAGCTGGCATGAAAGATAATGCATTTGTACAAACCCATGATTGCTACCAGTTTGATCACTGTCCTCACTGATCCATTTGCTTTCAGGTCAGTCCTTGTGAATGTACATAATTTTATTGGAAAACATCTAAGCAAATCTTAGCAAGGAGCCATCTGCTTTACTTTGTGATCAAGCAGGATTCGATATTAGACTAAAGTAGTCTAATTTGGCCATTTGATTTATTCAGGGTCAGGCGCTGCGTCACAGGTTTCTGTGGAATGAACCATGGTGCCGCAGCCTGATGTAACTAATGAGAAAGTAATTTTCTGTTCTGTTCTTTAATAAATTGGAAGATATTTGCCGAGCTTTTAGTGTCACTACGAGATGACAGAGAGAGATTTTTCACCTTGCTTGGCATGAACATTAAAATTAACAAATTGTTATTTTTCTGTATTTACATGTCACAATCCCAGTTCTTCAAAATGTTTTAAAAAGCCCACCAATAATATGGTATCAAATGTCTGTTACTTATGGATCATTTTGTGGTTTACATTGTCAGCCATGTTAAATGATTCCTGCCATGTTTCACTCAAGATGCAAGATGCTCTGAAAATTCCAATATATGTTCTTCATCATCCAATGTACTATTGCAAAAGTGAGATATATTTAAAACTGCACTTAATAATTAAGAAAATATACTGTTTTTTAATGTATGAGCTTTTTCAGTCTACCCACCTACTCTCCTACGCACCTGTTTCTAAATCTTCTTAGCTGTACAACCAATCTATTGTTGTGAGGTCAGTTACAGTGAAAGAAAGGAAGCCAGGACATACGACTGAGATGCCCCCTTAGTCTGAATCTTCACTGCTGCAGTAGGAGCTGTCGCAGCATTCGGCCATGTAGAGGAACGTGTGAACGTTGGGATTTAGCTTGGGCACCCAATGGCGAGGCACCAGGAACGTTGCCAGGTTGAACAGATCCACGAACACTTTGTAGCGGTCACTAAAGGGAAAGAAAATCATTCATTAAATATTGAAGTACTCTTACAATATAATTGGACTCTGACAAATTGTACTCTCTATAGGACCAAAGCTAACTTAAATGACTGCTAAAACTTAATGGATACCAAATGAACTTGTGTTGAAGCTCCTTTGAAATGAACTTTTAAGTATAGTTTGTGGATTTCAGGAAGAAGTGACCACATGACAGGTTAATTTAGATAAGCACAGTAGCAGTGTCCTGTCCTTATCTAAATTAACTCTGAAGTGTTTAAGATACTTGCAGTGTAAAGTGTTTAATCAGTAGGTTACGGTTTACAGCATACAGTACCTGACAGTAGATCTCAGGTAGTGGTAGCCAGATGAGCCCCCTGTGCCGGCTTTGCTGCCAATCATACGATGCACCATACATACATGATTGTCTAAAACAAAAGACAGAAGTATCCTTTGTGATGTGAGCATGGTTTTGGCTCTGCATGTTTCATTTGAGCTCTAACTTGTTAGACATGAGTGAGACATAGGTGAGTTAAAAAATGTATTTCATGGGAATAGGTTGTTGGATTGATATGCAGGCGTAGAGGATGTTAGAATATTTTTCTACTTCTGAGGTCCTGAACGAACTGAAGCTCCCGTTAGTCCAGCTCTGCCCTTGGGCAAAATATTAAACCATTTGATTTTGGTACACATTTTTTCATATTTTTTTTCTGTTCTTGTGCAGTGGTGAGCATACGCAGCATCTTACAGGGATGCCACAGTACTTACATCTCCATTTTGTCATGAGGGTATCGATATCCATGAGGGATGTGAGCAGCTGGAAAGGAACCTGGAACCTCGGCTCTTCCCTAAAAAGGTTAAAGATTTTTAGTATTTGAAGATATTTGTGCAGGCTGATGAAAATGTGTCTGGGTGGTGTTCATAGCACTTGTAAAACGAGGAACTATCACTTCACTAACCACAATGCAGTTAATATGTTTTATCCAGCAGTTTCACATTAATTATCACCATGCAGTGGCTTTCACATGACTTTGTTGACTCTTGCATAGCCTTAATGAGTCTCATGTGACCACAGGTTCTAAAAGCTTGGTAACCACACTTATAGGTAAAACCGACAGACTCTCAGGTGAGTGTTGAAATTCTCAAGATCGCACAATGTGTCCAACTGCTAGTGTTTTATAAATGTTAAAGGTATCACATCACCTGGATTGGCTAGCGGGGGTGTTCAGAGAAGGGCTTGTGACATCGTAATTTTAGGTTGAAAGAATAAATAAGTAACTCCGCCTCAGGAACAAACACTGAGCTGCTCTTAAGCAAGATGTTAAAACCCCAGCTGGCCCAGCGAAGCTGTGGTAAACAGCAGAAGACTGTGTGTATCCTGTACGGCTCTCAGGTGTTGAAGTGTATAACTATATGTGTCTGAAGCAAACATAACACAGATGCGCTACATCAGAAGAGTTTCACTAGACAATTGAAGGTGAAGGAACACTGCGAAAATCACATACCTGTAGAAATAGATCATCAGGGCACCTTGGAGAGCCTTGTAGGAGAGTCGTCTCTCACCTTGTGAGCAAAATTGAGCATATACAGATACAAGATACAGTGATGAGTCAAAAAAATATGTGAAGCCTTGATAAATACTGAATTATTATATGTGATTATCAGCCATGTCTTTGTAGAAAACACTCACCCTTGCTAAGGAGATGGTCATGACGTTTTTCATCAAACAGAGAAGTGAACAGCTCTTTCTGTTTGACCAGCTCAGCCATCATTTCCTCCTTCTCCTCAGAATCTGGCATTTTCTTGAAAAAAATAAAATAAATAACAACCCGTAAATAAAAATACAGTCTCTGTCAATCATCTGTGCACTCCAGGGGGAGCAAAGAAAGTTTGCTCTGAAAGCTGGACTCGTCTCTTACCTCGATTTTCTCCTTCTCCTGATTCAACCCATCAAATATATTGATTTCCAGCCTTTCCCAGAAATTGAATCCATCCGCCTCCAAGCCAGGAGTTCTCTCCAGCCACTCCTGAGAAGAACAGCCCAAGGTTTTATCACTTATATACCCTGTTCAGTAGCAGATGGGCTTATACAGAGCAAGGTACAGCAAACAAAACACAATAAAGAAAAAATACAATAGAAGAAGACATGCAGTACAATGAATAATTAACTCGTGATTAAATTTAAAAAATCTTTGGCCATGTGCAGGCGTTTGTTGTTGTGGAGAAATTGCTGATATCAATGGTGAGGTCAGGATATAGAGAAATAGAGACCCCCTCACCTTCAGCACATTCTAGTCAGGAGCCACTTTTGTCTGTTTATGTTAATGGAACGTCAAAGGCTAGCTATCTATTATGTCTAGGAGGCCAACATTCAGTTCCTTCGACCCGTTGAGATAGGCTGGCACCTGCTTTCCAGAAATTCAAACAGTAGCCTTGCATACCAACAAGAGACGAAGTGTCTTCTCTGATATGATTTAGTCTCCATGACCTCAAGGTCCATGCATGACCCCGTGTAACCCAAGGATAGACACTTCTATAACAGTTGTAAGTCATACGGTACCTCCACTAGCTTTAAGAGTGTTGGTTCCTTCTCAGTGGCAAGCAACGTCTCACTGTCATGACCCTTGAAATTGTCCCTGTAATGGCGTCTGTTGTATGGAACCCTCAGGTTATCCGGGACCCCGATTTTGTTCTCCAGGACTCGAAACTGAAGGCTTTGGAAGCCAGAGGCTGGAGACAGGTATTCCCTACAGACAAACACATACACAAGTAAGCATACATGCACACAACATAGACACAGTCAGAGTGCACTATCATGGAGGAGTGAATCCTATAAATTATTTAATGCCAGTAGAGAGGGTCAGAAGTTATTTATAAGCTTACCTAAAGTCAAAAAAGTCCAAGGCTGTCATTGTTTCCAAAACCGCAAACTGGTCGACCAACAGTCTTAAGATCATTACAATCCTGTGGATGCGAGTGTTGACTTTGAGCATATTGCGTTCATCTCGGACCTGGAGGAACAGTGAAATATTTAAGGAAATAATTACCAATCATCCTGACACAGGAAAGCACAATCGAATTACTGAAATAATTAATTCTAGAGGTTTTGCATCATTATTTCATCATTCTAATTTGTGTCTCTACCATGGGAAGAAAATGTTAAAAATTTAATGTAGAACATGAGCCATGGTAATGCACAAAATGTCTTTTCTTTTTCCCTGACTGAACTTCAAAGCCAGATTGACTAAGTAAGACAAATAATTCCTGTCCTTTCAAATACACTGAGACTCTGTGTTCTCCTTTATGATGACTCTTCATTCTCCATGTAAAGTCTTCTAAATCTGGAGTAGTGTTCAATCTTCAATATTGACAGTTTACATCCAAAACATGTGAATTTAGCCGTAATCAACATGAAAAAAGAACACAACCTCACAGGCTTTTGTAAGATTCTTTCACCCCAGAAATTCGACTTACATGTCCACTGATGAAGATCTCCCGCACTGAGTCAAGTTCAAACAGAATCTGTTTGAACCACAGTTCATAGGCTGAAATAAAACACAACACACACATTTAAGTGTAACATTTCAGGGCTAATTACAGAGCAAAACAAATGTCCATTTACAAAGCTACTCTCTTGAATTCAGCCAAATTTCAAAGTGAAACGTCTACCTCTTTATTGATCTCAATTTACTGATATGTTTAGTCTTTGCATTGCATTTTTATTGCAAAGGTTGCACAACATGATTAAAAAAAGATTAAAATAACAGCTTTATTTCTGTGAAGAAAATATGCTCTGAAATACTACAATGCTACAGCTACAAAGCAAAAGTTTTACCTTGATGGGTGACAATAAAGAGGTGCTCATCATGGATCTTATTCCCCTTTAGTTCACTTTGCAATACCTGGGCTGTGACTATTTTGTCGAGCTGAGAGTTGGGAAGAAATAAAGCACTTCACACAACTTTGAAAACAAATCAAAATACCAGTACTCATCTTTCTTTTCTTTTTTTTTTTTTGGTACAAAGATTGATACATATTACAGGTGGTGTTTTCTACCTGCAGGTAGTCTCCATAGATGATTCCTCCTTTACTGGCTTTGTTAACCCCTGCCTGAGAGGCATCCTCATCTTCGCCTGTCGTGGGAGGCTTGTTTTTGAATAACCTGCAGCGCAAAGAGAGAAGGCCTTTTGTTACTTGGTGATTTTCCGTTGTCAGGATTAGTGATGAATTTTTAGAGGGCTGCATTTAATGGCATTTGAAAAATATGAAATAAAAAGCAGGGAAAATTTCCTTGACGGCCCAATGTTAAGTTGCATGAGAATATGAACGTACAAATGCCTCTTCTCAAAGTAGGGACATCCACTCATGACTTGTCCAAATTAGCTGCAGCAAAGATGTATCCTCCTTCCTCGATTACGATTTACTAAAACTGGATCCAAAGCAATGCATGTTTTTAAAGATTCACCTCATCCAATCACTCGTGAGGATACAGTTACCATCCGGCCCGCCTCTATGTTCCCCGTGAAGCGGTTGTTTACCTTGAACCGGAGCACCCTTCTGAACCTTGTTGGACCTGCTAATAGAACAGTCACAGGACCTTTTCGAGTAATAAAACGAAAAACAACAAATATCAAATGCATGTTACATTTACACAAATATTCAAATTAGCAGGTATGTCAAATATAATCAGCAAATGAAGATTATAAATGTGTAATTATTGCTCTACATTTTTAAAGACCTTGAACATTTCTAAATCATATCTATCAAAATACATTTCATTTTATAAAAGAGGAAGAATATGTGAAAAATCAATTTTGCTTTGAAAAAGATAAAGCACACAAAGCGCTCAGGGCATCATGGATGCTACTCTGTGGGTGATTGAACTCATCTGTAAATATTTGCAATTTGGGTAACATTTGATTTAGCCTCAGTTACCATCACTGCATACGTGGGGTTCCAAGGTCCATGAGAGAGTATGTGTACTGTACATAATATGTTTTGTACACTGAGCTAATGTTTGTGTTAGTCACTGCGACTCAGACAAATCATAAATACTTACCTTTAGAGATGACCTATCCGAAGCTTGTTGAGAGCTGAGCACATCATTCTTGATAGATCTGTATTATTGGTTATCTTTTTGCAGTTCATGGGAAATATTTTGTTTGTTTTCATTCACAGTCGGCTAGATCGGGTAAAAATAATTATAGGATTGTCCCTTCCTACCACAACACACTGTCAATCACAACAAGCAAATCCTTTTTGAACGACAGTTAACCCAGTTTCATCAGTATAAGACTCAAAATCCACAATTCACTCTCTCTAAATCCCTCCAAGATCATTAGCGCCCTTGTTTTTCACCCACACTTGTCGTAGACTTCTCAAGTACAGTCCCAACAGCCTGTGCAACTGTCCTCTGAAGATCAGAGGGATGATAACAAGCAGCTATTTCTGAATTGGGACATGGTACAAGCCTAGCAATATAACGCAGCAGGCTGAACAAGAAGAGCAGCAGCAGTAACAAAATTCTTTGTTCTTGTTCCCTTTTAGCTGGGATGAATGGGATGCTTGTAAGAGGGAGGGGGGGTTTGCAGTGGATTTGATGCCTCAGACAACATCAGTGTAAATCTTCGAGGCTTTAACAGAAGTGTCCATCTCGCTGATCACGTGTCATTACGCCTTATCTCCAAGGTCTGAGTGAGTCACTGATTAATCGAAAGCAGAGATACAGCCTGTTTTCGCCTTGCTGCCATGTAAAACTCCCAATGAACGCTAAACTGTTTTCCTCTGAGTACGTCCTTGTCCTACAGTCATGCCGGAGGTCTGTGTGTGAAGTGTCAGCCCTGCCATCCACTACCTCTGACTTCATCTCTACATCAGTTTCGATGACACTTTTTGTATTCATTGTAGTCATTTTAAGAGCTTCAGCACAAATGAACTCCAAGCACAATCAAAGAGTCAAAAATGGAGAGAAAAACTGGATAAAAAGCAACTAAATATGTGAATCATAAGATCTGTATGTTGCTTTGACCTGTTAAAAGTCACAGGACCCTTTTGGAATAATAAAACAAAAAAGCACAAATACCAGATACACATTTCTTCTATGATAATCAAATTAATAATCAAATGAACAGGAGTATCAAATATATTCAGGTGGTGCAGTGGTTAGCACCGTCGCCTCACAGCTAGATCAAACCTCGGTGTGGAGTTTGTAGTTTGCATGTTCTCCCCGTGCCTGCGTGGGTTCTCTCCGGTTTCCTCCCTCAGTCCAAAGCCATGCACTTGACGGTTAAATTGCCTGTAGGTGTCAATGTGAGTGTGAACGGTTGTTTGTTTCCGTGTGCCCCGTGATTAACTGCCCACTTGTCTTGCCCTAAGCCAGCTGGGATTGGCCCAGCCCTGATGAGGATAAGTGATTACAGAAAATGGATTGATCAAATATGTTCAACTAATGAAATTGTGTAATTATTCCTCCATACTAACTTATACTTTTCTTTTAGCAGGTCAAAGTAATGTCAGCAGATCTTAATATAAACATATTCTGCTGCTCTTTCTCCAGTTTTTCTGTTCTTTTTGGACACTTTAGTGTTAAATACAGTAAGTTCATTTGTGCTGAAGCTCTTAAAATGACAGCTTGAGAATACAAAAATGAAAATTGTGGAGATGTTTTTGCTTTCTGCTTCTACCCACCCTATTAGCAATTATTTTGATTACAAAGGAAATGATTACATACTGTAATAATTCTGTTTTTGAACAGTTATTATGATCTCAACATGACTTTAACAAACCTAATCATCTAGCGATCATTAGACAACTAAATGTTTAACCATTACTGCTCTTTAACATGATGCATTATGTTTTTATTGTTAACATATGTTATATGTTTTAACTGAATTTATTATGTACATCACAGTGACTTATGTAATTTGATCAGGTGACAGTAAATGAACTACCAGCACTATCATGTTGACACATTACAGTACTGCTGGGGTATCTGTTTGTTGTTTGCAGCAGTTGAAGGCTTTAATACTTAAATACATACAGAGTGAGTGGCAGTATAAGTAGTCACTGTACAGAATGTCTGCTGCTTCTACGTGTTTACCATATCAGCATGTTTTATGTAATGAACATCTAACGAGACAAGGCTGTTATTGTGTGTCCACCAGAAAACAAATGTAATGTCATCGCTCAGAACAAAGCTCATTACGTCGTGATCACAAGAAAACAAAGCCTGTTAGCTCTCCCTGACGTCTGTAGTTCAAACTTTGTTCTTGTGTTTGGAAATCTCAGCACTTTCTTTCTGCATTTTGCCACCTGCATGTACAGAAACCTCACAACAGAAAGTGTTTTTATGTTCCTTTTCGATAAATGTACTGTAATGGTTTGTATAGAAGGCGGAATTTAACGATGAATTACAAGGTCACAAATCTGGGTGTTTTGTTTATGCTTTTAGAAATCGCATGTGGATTTAGGGGCTTGTAGTTGCAGATTGCAACCCCCTCCACTCACTCTCCCATTCCAAGCATGAGAAGAAAATTACAGTGGCTGCAAAACATAAGAAAAACATGAAAGGCTTCATCGAGAGCCAGTGTTTGGTCTGCCATATTGTGTCAACAGAGCGTTAGCATCATTATAATGCTGCATACAGTATGAAAATGGTAAATGTGTGAAATCCAAAATGTTTCCATGCTTTTGATTTCAAACATGAGGATGCATGTCGTGTCCCTGTGGATCTCGGGCTGTCCACCATATTTTTGCTTTCTCACGTCCGCTTAGTTTTTGGTGACATGGATATGATGTCGTAATACATATATTCATACAACAAATACTTTTCGCCACCTGCTGGATAAAACCAGCAAATTCTTTTCACCTCGTCCAATAAGCATAAACAAAAATGAAGCAATTAAATTTGAATTATTTTGATTCAGGAATAAAAAAAATGGATTTAAAACAACGTGAAAAAAATGGTCGATTTTTATTCGCCATCATTTGGGTCTCTGAGAGATGCTTTTTTTCCTCCTATAAAATCCTAGCTGTAACTCACCCACAGTTAAATTCATACTGTATATATTTTGAAATCCTGCAAAGAAATACTTTTGAGATGGAATTTTAGTTTTCTGTCACATAGCTCAAACTGAATCTACATCTACAGGTCCTGTTGATTTTGTGTCTGCAAGTTGTCAGCTGAAGGTGAGTAAGAGCAATAATGAAAAGTTTCACCTTGTGTGCATGTGAGAATCTATTATGACTGTTTGCCAGACGAGTCAGGTCTGCTAAAAGTCATGGAGGGACATCAACGCTGAGATGACTATTAAAGAAGACACATAAGAAGAGGGGAATGTCAATTCCAGATTTAAAATGCGTGATGCCCTTGGAGAAGTAATCAGCTACACACTGTTATTTTATTTACTAGAAGCTCATTAGAGAGCTCAATCTGTTGACTATTCCATGTGTTCATAATTATCTAATCAGCTCGGTTGATGCACTTGATCGCACATTTCTAATATCACATTACTGATTGCTGTACTACAACTGTATATTCACCTTAAATGACTAAAGCTTTTCTTATTCTCAGCTCTGCATCATCTCAACTGAATCTGAGTGATCTCTTCATAACTATAACAAACCCAATCTTCTAGTGATAATAACTAAATGTTTATATAAACATGTTTCAAGATTCTGATGGTCAGATATTATTGGCAGATGTTAGTTATAATCACAGTAACAATAACAGTTTCTGTTACTACTACTGTTTCTGCTTTAAAGTGCACACACTTTAATTATCTTTTCTCTTTCCTAATTTTGAACATAACTTTTGTAGTTTTTAATACTTTTTAATTTACTTAGGCAACAGAAAATCAGCCAGAGATGTTATATGTTTTAACCGAAGTCATTATGTCATAGAGTAACCTTTAACCTACTTAATGGGAATATTATAAAACATTACAGTGACTTATCCAATTAATAACATTTATAATTGAAATGTTTTTAAATTCTTACTCTCAACTCTACGTCACATGATCTCAACAGAGTGGATTCTTTTAAAACAATTCACAACTCCAGTCCAAGCATGTTTCTTGAAGCCCACTAGGTTTGAATCTGCAATTGCTGCAACAGTTATAGTTTCACTACCTTAACAACCGTTTTAATGCACAGCCACTGTGCCACCTAAAAGAAAAAAATAAATAAAATCAACCCCCTAATTATATCCAAGCTTTACTATGTCAGACTCAAGCCTCATGTATGATGTATAACTTGTTCATCAGTGCCATAAAGTTTGATTGTGCCTCCGAGATGAACTGCAAACCCATTTCATGTTTGGTAGCGTGATTCCATGTGGCTACCTTTGTGCTCTGTGCATAATATGAGGCTCAACTGAATTCTGAAACTTTTTTTTTTTCTCCATTTCTCTGATGTGGTTATTGCATGATGCTTTGGGTCTTTGATGTTCTTGCAAAGTCGTGCCATCTCTTTTATATAAGCCTTTGAAGTAGGCCTAGTTAGGCCGCGTAGTGCTATGCCGCACTGTTGCTTAGGCAGAGCCGACTGTGGTCACAGTGTGATACTGCAGTGCTGCGGTTCATTTCAATATTACCAGTTTATCTATTCCATTTGATGTCTCTTTAAATCAACCTGAAGTATCCAGAAGTGATTTTGGTCCTCCTTTTTCAGCCCAACATCTGGCGTACTAATCACTTGAATTTCTGACCTCCCTTTAAGAACAGCAATGGCTGCAGTTCTATTAAGTATGCAGCTACATGATATGTAGATAAACAGTCAGCTGGATGACTTTCTGAACTATGCACTTTGTACCACTAGGGAGCATCAGAGGACTTTTAAGAGAATAGAAGATTTGAATGCTTTGTGTTTGACAGAGCGGAGTTTGTATTTGAAGATTTTTCAGCAGGGTTTTTGGTGGGGTTTGAAACTCTTTGTATGGATATAGCAAAACAAATGAGGGTTCGTTTAAGTTCATTGTAATTTCCGTGTGAAGGAACAATAGACAATAGCTCACAGGGGAACTTTAGACTTCATTATAGGTTGGTTGGGAAGTTGGGAGGGTACTGTTATTTCCCTAAGGGAGTCTGATGAGAACTTTGAAGGCAGATTTTGCACTGGGCAACATTCAGAGAGATATAGCTTTGTTGAGCTCTATATGTCGTGAGACATTTTTTTTTTTAATTTCTAAAACCATATAAAAAATCTGAGAGATGCCGAAGAAGCAGAGGAGGTCAAAAAACAACAGCATAAAACAACCTTTGAACAAAGAATATTCTACCCACATTTGCCGTTTGAAGTTCCCCATGAAACAGAAATCACTTTCATATGAAGAGGTTGTTTTCTGAATTATGCATTCCATCATCAAAATTCCTCTGTGCTTTGAACAACACTCATCACGAGTGCTGGAAAGCCAATCACAACCCAAATGTAATTTTTAACAATTGAGCTATCAAATGTTCACGCCGAATATCCTTTTAGATTGTGACGCTGAGTAGATTGCTTTCAGACAACTGTCTACACTACAGGTTAGTTGCACTTAAAATGTCTTCAGCTACAATTAACACACTTCAGTTGAGAACAGCTTCAAGCCACCAACTTAAAATTAATGCTGCATTTGTCATCTTTGGCTTTGTATTTTCAATCATTTATGCACTTTTTGAAATACTGAAGCCACACATGCATAACTGTTTGGAAAGATTTGATGCATTGGTGATATTCAAATGAATGTCTGTGTTAATATCACACATTCTCACTTCTCACGTTCATTTTAAAGGTAAACAGTTGATTTTTTGAGCGGACAAAAAAAAAAAAAAAAAGGCAGAACTTTGTCCAATTGTTAAAAAAACAACACACCAAAAAAAGAACCCCAATATCATTTTAATCCATGAGTGCATTTCACATTCAAAAAAATTATACCTACCGAGAACATGAACGTGATCTATATTTGGATCCACTGTAACCTTGTTTATGTGAGATGGGTTCATGAAATATTTGTGTTGATGAAATATTCATTGGACAGGAAGCCAGGTCAAAAGGCATTATGCCCAATAAACATTAAATTTAGTGGAAATAATAGTTGACTGCATGTTATAGATACATCACCACTTGTAAATACTTGTCACTACATGCACAGGTTTCTGTTAATTACTTAAACAGAGCATTGTGAAGAAGCCCCACATTAACCATATTTTGAGGAAAGTAACTTTAAAAAAAAGAAAAGCATGTCTGAAAATTAAAAGGAAAAAAAAAAATCAAACTCAGCTGGACTTTATTCGTCATGTATAAACACAACATAAATTACTGTTAATATGACTAGTACAGACATTTACTCAGTTTCTTAAAAAAAACGACATAAAACTCTTGCATAATTTACAAAACATGGTGTCCCTGTGCTATCCAAGACACTTGTGTGCCTTCCCCCCCCAACAGAGTTCTTCATACCTTTACTCTCTTTTTTTTTTTTTTTCTCCGACAATGTATATTGGGTATTTAAACATGGAAACAGTTTCTTTTTTTTCTGTTTAAAAACATCTCAAAGAGAATAAGACATTTTGATGTTTTTTGATGTTTACAGTGCTGAAATCTGGTATACATAGTGGTTGTTTGGTGAGGATATCTCTAACGTCAGAAGTCTCTGATTTTAAAAACAAACGTTTGCTCAAGGACACTGCTTGCTCCAAGAGTGTGAACTCCGGAGCCCCCGTACTTCTAGAGAAGTGCAGATATGCATAATGTAAACATTTCCTTTGCTCTTCTAGTACCTTCTGTTGAGCCGGACGTTTTTTTTCCGATGAAAACAAAAAGATAAAAACACCTAAATTAGCTGACTGTTTCCCCAAAGACACCACTGTTCCTCTGCTTCAGAGTCCAGAGTCCAAAAGGCTTGTGCAACAGAGGAACTGACCTGTAATTGCCATGTTAAGGCTTGGTGTAGTTATACATTTACTCTGTAGTCCCTTGGCCACAATGCACAGCATTGCTTTGCCCCCTTGTATTTTTTCTTTTCTTTCCTTTCTTTCTTCTTTTTTTCCCTTTTTTTTTTTTTTTTTTTTTTTTTACAAAAACACAACACTCAGGGTACATAACAGCAACCTTTGATCACAGTTGCTTTTCATTTTGTCCGCTAGTGTGTCTCTACCAAAATGAAGTCTCTTTGGCAGAAATTGCACCTGTATTGTTACCTTTTCCCAATTTCACTTTGCCGAAGAAAGTGGATGTTATTAGAGCTGTCTGCTAATTCAGGGTACTGCTCAATGGAGAGCACATAGTACCCGTCGTACCCCAAAACTTTTCCACTACTCAGAAGCTGCCTCTTCTCACCCTCTGTCCAAGGGCGGACTCCCTCCTCACCATCTCGCACTCGCTGCTGTTCTCTTGCCCATGCACCCGCAAGGGCGCGTTGACGAGCGAGCTCAACAACCCGCGCTTTCTCTTCGTCCACCGTGGATCCATAGCGAATATGAAGAGCCAGAGCGCCAGCACGAATCTCCACATCTGCAAAACGCCGAGTCCGACTATCCATGACTGTGGTGGACTGGGAAACAGTCACATTGACGCCATTCTCCAGAGTCTTGTGTCCACTAGTGAGGTGCAATGCAGCAAGGTCGGCATCTGGAAGGCCGGGCTTCACAAAGTAGTGTGTGTCCCGCCCTTCTATAGTGAAGTGGAGGTCTTCCAAATAGAAAGCGTTGTTGAGAATTGTTGCAACCTTGATACAGTCCTCACTGGCCACGTTGAGTGTGTGAGTGTGAACGCTGCCCTTGTAGATAGCAAACATAACGGCTCTTCCGATGGGAGACATTGCCGCTGAGAACCACAACCAAGACTTTTCACCTCTGCGACCTCGACTGAGATGGACCTCTGGCAGTCGCTCGAATGACAAGAGAGAGTGCGCTTGTCTGGTTACTTCCTGCTGGACCCCAGAGATAGACTGTAGGAAAAGTGCAGTGAAACGTTAACGCCTGAACATGGCAGAATCTGACTCTCCAGGCCATTTAGAACCAGCTACTGCTCTGCTTCAGAGTTTTTTATTCCTGTCTAAGATAATGGTGTTTTCAAGCTGTGTTCTCAAGCCAAAAGTAGATAAATCCCCCATGACAATTTTACAGAAACACTTTTTGTATTAAGGTCTTAGACCAAAGAATCATGAATGGCTCCAAAACATTGTGCAACACCTAAATATTACATATAAAGTTAGACAACTCAAAACAACAAGACACAGGAAAGTGCACATTGTTGCTTATTATGCGTATTATTATGCAAATATGGGCCAATTAAAATTGATATTCTATGAAATACATAGCAATCCAATTAAGAGATTGCAGCTTCAAAATACTGACATGAAAGGAAAACAATAGAAAACAAAGTAATTTTTTTGTCATCTGCCTGATTCCCTACACTTTCAAATTATTGTCTGTTGGCTGGAGGAATATAATAGTTGCTTTTTTTTTCCTGTTCAGTCTGATTTGTGTTCAGTATGCATGAGAGATATTAATTCTACCCACCGGTAGATCATCCCAGCGCTGACTCTTCCTCAGCTCATAGGATGGCATGCTTAAATCAAACTTGGGGACTGGAAATCCAGGAATGGTGTTGTGAAGATGAAAGCCAAAGGTTACAAGCCAGCTGTTCACATCTGTGCAAGATAAATTAACAGTAAGTTACCATCGTACCATACCACACATTTTTATCAATAAAACCTTTTCTTTTCTTTTTCAGGTTTTAACAATTTCTCTAACAGTGAACACTCATCACTGAGAAAATGTGAATGCAAATTATTCTAAAATAAACAAACTTAAATAAAACACATAAATATAAAAGATCCAATCCAGGAGGATAAAGATTAAATGTATTATTCATGGTAATATATTATAATGGAAATCCTTCACTATTTTCTGGCAATTTAAATGAGTCATGGAGAAATTCAACTGCAGTAAAATCGATAATGAAAATAATTTGATTTAATTCCACTTTGGAGCTCTAATAATGATCATCAAAAGTAATCGAAGCTTCAACTCAAATATCTCTTACCTGCAACATATTCTCTCACTTCGTGGACTTTGCTGATAGGGTTGTTATTTCTGAACATGTATAAATTAAAAGGAGCTGGTTCTTTGCCAACGTTTTTCCAAGTAGAGACATCTGGTACAGTCCACCTTCCAGACATTATGTCATAATCCTGCTCCCCAAAGTGCAGCAGTTTGGTCAGGGGATCATACAGTCCCCCGTGAAACCCAAGCACAAGCTGAAAGTCTGGGTTTGAGTCGAAGTAGATCTCACCATATGCTGTATACTGGAGCTGTTTGACCAGGAGGCCGTTGCTGGTGAAGACAGCCAGAGGTGTGCCGGTGTTATCGCAGGCGATGTAGAACTCCTCCCCGCTGCTGATCTCCATAGCGAACAGGTGGCCTTGGAGGTCATAGTAGAGCGAGGTGATCTCTGAACTGGAGTGGTTGTACACATGCGTAATCCTGGCCGGGTAGCTCAGGTCTGCGTAGAAATATTGCAGGTGCTGGCCCAAGCTCGTCTTGGTGGACACTCTGCGGCCGAGTCCATCATAGCGATACTGAATCGTCCAGCCACTGCTCTTGCTGTAGACCCGCACCAAGAGTCCTTTGGAGTTGTACTCAAAGATCTCTGCTCCTCTTTGACGAAGGAATCCATCTTCATCCATCCTGTATTGGATATCTCCAAGGCGTGTGATGCGGTCTCTCAAGTCATAGCGCAAAGGAAGAAGTCTGGCACTGTTCCCCGCGTTCAGCAGGTGCAGATTTCCATTAAGGTCATACGTATAGCGCCACATCACTTTTTCATTCAGGTACACAGTCTGGAGCTGGCCATCCACATCATACTCATAGCTGTACTTGGTTGTGTTGGCAAAGGGGCCAATCTTTATCTCTCGCTTGATGACTCGGCCTACATCGTCATACTGGAAAGTGATCCAGTACATGAGTGAGCGGAATATCTCATACTGGATCTCCTTGATGCGCCCATGTGCATCAAAGTGCTTGGTGTAGGTCATGACTGCAGTAGATATGATCTGATTTATATCATAGTAGATCACCCCAAACTTCCCAAATTGTTCGATCTTTCCTGAGATGTCATCAAACTGGTATAGATCGATGGGTAGTGGTGTTTCGTTGATGACGCCTTGCACGCTGGTGACACGTAGGCTGCTGTCATAGGTGTAATCAAAGCGTGCATTGACCATGCCATCCTCACTGAAGCGGAAAATCTGCCGGTCCACCAGGGGACCCACTTGGCGATAACGGATGGAGCAGATGAAACCTTCGTTCTGCAGGTTGACAGTCTTCAGCACGCCTGCCGTCTCGTCATAGGTGAAGCTGACCCTTGTGCTGTCATACAGGATCTCTGACAGCTTGTTCTGCCGGCGGTACCTGTACAGGACCCTACGGCCTGTGCCCAGGTGCGCTATTCTCAGTAGGAGCCCATCTTCGCTGTAGTCCACAGCCACTGAGGCGTTGCTCTCTGGGGGATGATAAAGGTTCCTGTAGTAGCCCACTGAACGGATGGTCTGCATCGTGTAGCGGGCCACGCTTGGCATTGTGACAGCAGAAAGCCGGTCCAGAGAGTCGAAATCAAATATGTACTGCCGTTGACTGTGGAGCAGGAGAACCATGGACTAGAGGGAAAAGAGCAAAATAGCAAGTGTTTTCTTGAGTTGCATAATATGTATACATAATATATGTGTAATGACAGGCGGGTTGAGTGCAGACAGAGTGAGCAAAAAATTTCCTGTTTAGAGAAAAGGAGAAACGGTATATGAAAAATGCACTAGGTAGCGTTATCTATCACTGTTAACACTGTGAGACAGCAGCTACCAGTTTTCTAATCTGTTAATGCAGAATATATAGTGTTAGTTTATCACAAGTACCTTGAAAATGATATATTGATGTTAAATACTACATAGAGTTTCTGTCTAGAACATTTACTAAGAACACTGGTGTGGAAGATAATTTGTTCTTTCAGATATGTTCAATTTTTAATGATTGTCCAGTAGTCAACATTCACGTGTATCTAACAGAAACCAGTTTAATTAATTTAAAATATATGCAGTTTGGAGTGTGGTCTGTCTTCGGTTACCACCCTTTCTGTTAAAATGTCAAGCCCAGTCATCCGTTGCTACACAGAGGTTCCCTGTGGTCCCTGAGCTCTCTGTGTTCCTTATGTCAGAGTGTTGACATGGCTTCTCCAGGTCACGCAATGAAAGGATGCAGCCAGGAGTGGCTGAGGAAATCTCTGCATGTTTTTTTTTTTTTTTTTTTTTACAGCTGAGCATCTCGGTGCAATCTTAAATGCACTCTACATACAACTAAAGGATATTTTTGTGGAAGAGTTGGATAGTGATAGTGTATGAGTGATTTGCTGTTTGACATGATGTAAAAGCAGAACGCGAAGATCAGAGACCTGTCAGTTTTGATCGTTTCTGAGTGTTATTTAGTAGATTCCTTCAGGTTTTTATTTATTTGTAGTGTGTGTGCCACTCTGCAAGGACATCATTTAGGCTCAGAAGACTACCTGAACCATTTAAAGACTGGGCAAATCGCATAACTATTCCCCCAAAACATTTGCATATTTTTAGTTGTGGTCAGAATGGAGGACATATTTAACAACTGAGTAAATACAGTTATTAAATACGTGGAAATTGTGCTCTTGCAGGATTTCATATAATCATAGCCTGCCAATAGCTCAGTGTGTTGTCCCTGTATTTACTCAGCCTTTCAATTTGTACTCCCCTCTGGCTGACTAAAGACAAAAAAAACAATGGAAACAGTAGTTAAGTGTCAGGTGGCCAGGATTTGTAAGTTTCCGCTATTTCTTTTTAAAGATACCATGAACAATATTAAATATAAATGTTATCATTTGACAGACTGTACTAATTTACATCTTTAGTTCCTTGGGAGGGCACAATTAGAAAAACACACGCAGTGTCAGAACAACACTAAACCAACAGTACATAACACAGTTAGTCTTCGGGCTTTACACACAGTGATTTAAAGACTTGCATATGCTGCTGCCAATGCCTTTTGTGTCAGTTCAGTGAGCAGAGCTTAGGATACTGCTATGCTACTACAGTGCTGATGGTCAGCCCGTCTGTTAAACCATTCTGCGCCTAATTTCTTTGGCTAACTTGACGTACTGCAAAAAAGCACATGGATAAACCAGATTACATTTAATGTCTAACATCCACTATTACCCCTGAATTTCAAATACTATGTTGAAGGTGAGGCACAGCTTGTTCTTCTAAACATTTTCATATCTAAAGCTTGTACATTATGCTCATAGGCCTACAGTTAGTGTAAAATAGTTACTTTGTTTACAAGTACCTCTGTAATATGCAGAATAATGTACAATGAGCAGGTAATTATTTTAAAATAAGCCTCTTCTGGGTGACCTCTGCTACAAGTCAGGGTCTTTATCCATCCTGTAGCGATAATGACTAACCTGCTCTACAGTATATCTTACATATTGCTTCCTCTGGTCATGTCATTTTCTCACCTGCTCCAGGTAGGTATAACTCCATATCTTCCCATCAGCAAACACCCTGGAAACCAGGCGGCCTTGGCTATCATACTCAAGTCTCTCAGTGGTGGGACCTCTCTGCAGGGCACTGATTTGCCCGCTGCTAGTGCGGCTCACATTAACCGGCAGTAGCTTACTGCTGGGCACCCAGAGCACTGGGTGGCCTGCTGTGTCGTATATAATCTTTAAGAGGAACTTCCTGTGGTCATCGTAAATCTTCTCTGTCCTTAGGGTGCGATCATAATCGACGGAAAGAATGTTCCGTCCATTCACCTGTGGGGGAAGATTTGATTTAAGAACGTGTTAGACGAAAAACGACAACTACTGGTACGGCTAGTGATAATAATATATAACAGTTATACAACACTTCAAAAACGATACAACTGATGCAATATCAAGGAGAAATTCCTGGTTTTGATGTAAGTACTTTTTTTCTGGATGGCTCTTTAAAAACTGTATTCACAATGATTTTCACTACAGTTGTCACAGAGATTAACACCCCCTTCAAGGGGCTCATTAAACTGAGAGACACTCTGGCGGTTGTTCAGGTACACTTAAATCACAACCTCCTAAATTTAGTGGAGACAAAAATTACTCAGAGGCAAAGTAACCACCCAAGTTAAGTTCATGAAGTACCGTAAATCATAAATCTGAGTGTCAAATTCTAAGGAGGATTAAGAAGGGATGAAATTCAGTACAGTACTAGAATATTGATGTTGATGTGTCTCTAAATTCAGTGGAAAGAAAGAATTGCAGAAATATTTTTGTTAGGTTACAAGGACAGTGACACAGCTACAGATATAATAACAGCTACAATCTTTTGGATAGTTTGATCAAATTTTTTGCTCTTGTACAACTGACATCTGTCCCTAATAGTGTCACTGCCAGAGTCTATCTCCCACTGAAGTAAACAAGCCCACACTAAATACCCACTTTTGTATGCATGGGACGCTGATCATTTGCATGTGCCACAAGGAAGAGAGAGAGAAAAAAAAAAATCAAACCTACCCTAAGCTTGCGTCCAAACACAATAACTTTCCCTCTGGCTTGTTCTTTGCGGAAGCGCCACTCAACCAAGTTTTGCCCACTCTCCCCTGGCAAGCTCATGTTGCGTCTGGCTACAGTTGGATTGGCAGCGCCTGCCAGGATGTGGGGCTCTGTCTGGTAGTGGGTGTCCATCCCGTTGGCATAGGTAATCCTCAGCGAGTTGTCAAAGCCCACTTGATAGCTACTTCTACATTGGTCTGTTGATAGTAAAAAAAAAGTGCAACTTAGGAAAGAGGAATGGATAATTACACACAGGAATTAAGAATTAAGTTATTGACAGCCTCCTGAGGTAAGCATGGGTTGAACCTAACTGTACTTTAAGTTCTTAGTATTTCAGATTAGACTGTTTTCACACAAATAGAGTAGATATGAATGATGTGCTGAAATAAACTGGACCATCTGGCTCTGGCAGAGAGTAGAAACCATTTAGATACAAGGTTGATGCGTCTCCCTGACATGGCAAACTCTGCACACTGAGAGTGTAATCATTTACACTGTCGTCTGCCAGACCCTCTGAGCTGTAATGATACACGACTTAAGCTTACTCAACATTGCCCCGGCGACCCCTGAAACAATGACAAATAATGGCTTACAAAATAGCTCCATGAGTCGGGAAGATGAGTGTTGCGGCCTTACCCTGAGCCAGACTGTAGAAGGCACGGATGGTTGAGGTGTTCGTGGTGATACTAATTTCTTCTTCTGTCATGGAGCTCTCAATGTCCACAGTCAGAGCGCTGTATATGTCTGTGTACAAGTTATTCACCATTCCAGTGGGGAACGTCACATTCATTAGCCGTCCTTCACTGTCATAGCTGTTTGACAAAAAGAACATCAATTGACGAATCATTGATATGTATGAGGGCTTTCAATGCCACAGTGCATTCAATTATCAGATCTTTTATACATGTTGAGTAAGACCATCAACTTTAGTGTAATTAAAATGTCACATTTTTCTCTTTTTTTCCTTTTATGTGTTCAATTTACAGAGCATAAGTGACGGCATGTCGGCATCAACCCAAGACACAATCCCAATATTTGATATGGGAGAATGACACATCTCACCAGCTGTTCGTTTTATGTGAATTTCATCTGAATGGATTCAATTATTCGGATGATTGATGTGTCATTATAATCTGAACTGAATGCTTTGCTTTTTTAGTTATAGCGAGGATATCATTTATGGCATAATGTGACATGACAGCGAGTTACACAAGGGAGACAAATTCAATCACAGAGAGGTCACGCTACAAAAATAAAAGTGTCGTTATTATAGAGAGTCCAGGGGGCTTATTATTACAAAAATATGATCATGTGTTGGTCATTTTGTTCAACTTTACTTTTTTAAATGTACGCATGTCAAATTCCTTGTGTGTGTACACATACCTGATCCATTAAAAGTGACTGTGATGTCAAAAAATACATCCTACTATAGCAAACACTTCTGTCGCTCCTCTTATGCTTATGCTACATTGCTGAACACATGATGGTTTAGTCAAGTAAAAAAAAAATAAGAGGGAAAAGAAGCATACTTTATGGATATCGAGTTATTATAGTATAACTAGGTTATTTTACAGATCTGAGGCAAATTTTATAATTAGGTTTCAATTAAATGTGCACCCTAAAGCATTCTGCAGGTGAGTACAGTTACCAATTATAGAGTAAACTGAGCTGTGAGACAAGAACACACACAGGAATACACACATAAAAAAAACATTTTTGTCTTTGTGTCTCGTGAATTGAGGTTTTTAGTCTAGAATTTTAAAAAAAGGTTTATGAATATTAGTGTTGTCCTTCAACTGCAAGGCTGTTTCCTTGTCTATGAGAAGCAGGGAGTGTTTTTTTTACTAACACATTATCTACAAGAATGTAAAGTGCATTTATTTTCAAATTTCTGTATTAGTATGCACAAAGTAGGATGTGTATTATACTTACTCGTAGAAAGTTGTCCAGCCAATCTCGGATGTCTTTGTAGCCAGCAGGCCGTTGTTACCATGGTAAGTAAGAAGCACTAGCTCCTGGCCCTGTGCTGTGAGTGTTTTCAGTCCGCCGTTGGTGCTCATGGTCAGCCAGATCACCTGGTTGTCAGGGGCGACGATACGCACCGGCGTGCGGTTAGGATCTCTGCGGATTCTCAGAGTGTTGCCACTGCTGTCAGTGACAGCTGTGATGTCATTCTCTGTGCTGTAGCTGAAGGTATACTTCAAGTCGCCAGTGAGCAGGCTTGCAGTGTGTTGATGGGTGCCGTTGCTATCGAACATATACAGCTCCTGTGCATCAGGGGAAGCCACCTCATATGTACCGACGCTGGAAGTCAAAGTTGGCCCATTTCTAGAGATAGCCCGGATGCGGATGTTGCCCAGGTCTGCCACATAGAGTGTTCCATCTGGGGCTGCCACTAAAGAAGATGGAGCATTGAGCCTTGCGTCTTTGGCATAGCCGTCCCCTGTCTGGTAACAGTCGCAGTTGGCATCATTCTTGCAATCGCAGTCGGAGGGAGCCCCGGCCAAATGAGTTATCTCACCATCCACAGATACCTTTCGGATCCTGCTCATTTTTCTCTCATCTGTCTCTGCTATGTAGATGGCCCCGTGGTAAGATATGGTAATAGAAACAGCAGATTCTAGAGGGGTTAACTGCGCCCTTTGACCACCAGCCACACCGCGCTCCAGTCCAGCCAATGGGCAGTGGATAGGTCGGCCAGCTGCAATGCTCACTTGACCGTTCTCTGTGATGCGCAGCACAATATTGTTGTCCAGGACAAACAGAGAGTTGTCCATGGGGCTAACAGCTAGGTCCGTGGGCCACTCCAGAATCACCTGAAAAACAGGAAATCACAGATTATTGTCTGGTCTTTGTTATTTTCCCTAAAATAAGTATTACTATATGATTGAAATGAAAGATAATCAGTACGTACTCAAAGTGATCATCAAGGATAAAAGATTTAAATGAATACCCTTTTTGATTAGTGACTTGAGAATAAGCCCAGCTCATGAACAATAAAGTGCCTTCCAACTGTTCATTGTGAGATTAAAATCAGCAAGCATAAAAAAAACAAAAAACAATGTAGTGATAAAATATGGCATTATGACTACACGACTTGAATGAAGAAATCTTCAGTATGGCCATGTACGGGCTGATATCTAAAATAAAACACTGTGTTTAAGCTGTAAGTCCTGCTCTTTCAAACTTTCCCATTTTACTAGCCTCAAACAATGTATTTCCTCACAGAAGATTAACTTTTATCGGTCTTTCTCTATAGGTAAAATACACTGAGTTGATGATTAAGACGTTGGCTAGTGTGGGAATCCTGTGACATTTTAGCTAGAGGGTAGTCTCTCTTTCCATTATGCTACTTTGTCTAACTTAAAATATATTATTTCAATGGGCCAGAAGGAAAAATAAATAATATTTCTTCTACCTTAGGGGCATAAGATTAGTTCTTATCATCCTGGGCTGGCACTGCTGATACATGAATTTAAAGAATAATTCTGGCCACAGTGACTGTAAAGATCATTTTCCATTATGTTCTCTCTGCCTTCTAAACATTTAAGTTTTTCCACACTGCTACTGAGATTTCAGACTAAGTGAAGTGTCAGGGATTTATCCCCTTTGTGACTATAGTATAGCTGCCAAAATAACCCTGAGCGTGCACTTCATACCTTCCTGCAACCATTTGCGCTGCTCTGACTGGTGCTGTAACCTGAGAGAGGAGCTACCCATTGAGTGATCAATTAAGTGTATCAAATTAAGTTAAAAATATTTCACACGTGGAAAAACAAAACGATAGCAGTATTAACCACATCTTAAAAAAAAAAAAATCTGAAGCTTTAACCCTGGCAAACCATTACAGTGTGCTTGTCAGTCAGCCTGTCACAAATGTGTCAGTGAAGAAAAACCTTCTTGTAGCAGCACAAATGACTGGCCTGGCCTTCAAATACATAACTGTGTCATTAAAACTGTCAAAACGCTTCTGAATTGTGCTTTTCCACAGGGTGATGAATAATAAAACAAACTGCCTTTAAGGCTGCCACTAGTTAAACTGCACTGAGCCAATTCTCTAGCTGGGATGCCTGAGGATCATACAGTCTCGCCAAAACCATGTCTTTATTGGCTCAAACCAAATGACTTGGTTAATTAGCAAAAAGTGACAAGCTTAATCCTTTGTCTTTATGTACTCTTATCTTTTTACCCCTTCATGTTCAGCACCCACCCATCCACCCCACACACACACAAACACATAATGCTTTTTCTTTTGTTTACATTCAGAAATGTTCTTTTGCTGCCAAAAAAAAAAAAAAAAAAAAAAAAAAAAAAAAAAAAAAACACACACACCTTTCATTTCCCTCCCTAGTTCTCATTTCTGTTGATGCATTTCTGTTATTCTCTAACCTCTCAAAAATATCTGCTGTCAGGGTCATTTGGTTTGGACTAGTGCGGTCCTTCCTTTCTACGACTGAAGTATTTTGTTTGTAGTTCTGTGCCCGCTCTCTCTTTGTAAGCTGATCTGCTTTAGAAAACCAGAAATCTAATTAAAATGTAAATTGGTTAGTTAAAAAACAAACCAAAAGAAGAAGAAAAAAAAAAACACTGTTATGTCTGTTGCACACATGTAAGAGGTGGGAGAACTTGATCCTGCGGCAATTTCAGTCTCGACAGCCAATACACTTAGGAATTCATTTTCTGCAGAAGCAGGAAATGGAGGCTCTGAACGCATCCATTTTGATATGATAAAAGCTTTTTTTTAGTTTGTATTTTTCTACATTATTCATCTTAACTCGGATCTCAAAACTCTAAAGGAGCAAAATGAGGAGGGATATTAATGTTTAAGCGCAGGCAGCTGCTCTTCTACTCCGGATGGAGTGTCATGGCATTGTAACACTGTGAGCTATCGTCTAGGAACAGTGCGCTGCTTTTATGTCACCTCATTCGCAGGTAGACGGTACATTTTGTTGGACAAAGCCAGGCCGACGTCAGATGCTGCAGAAGAAAAGGTTTTTCTGTGCGGCGCGCCGAATACTGCTTCATTATCATGTGTGGTGCAAGTATCCTCAATCCTGAGTATTTCTAGTGGAACACTAAACACTAATTCAGCTCCAGCCACATCAAAACAAGCCCCCAAACTGAGTAATTATTCTCCCCTCCATATCATCTGCCGTGACCTGAAAACTCATCCCTTCAATAAACACTTCATGTCTCCACTTCCTGCCTACATCACATCTTCCTCCTCCTAGCATGTATTTTGCTCCTTTACTTTCAGAGAAAATGGTGTGCTCTTGTTGAGTTGAGAGCGAAAAAACATTTCCTTCATCTCTGTTTCTTCACCAAGCACCTTCTAATGTGTTTGAGGAATCTGAGCATATTCCACTAATGTCACCGTTTCTCTGGATAAGATCTGCCAATGTCTATATATACGTACATATTTATTCAACATTTATTTAACCAGGATCCTCTTTGAGATTAAAATTCTCATTTTTAAGAGTGTCCTGACGAAAACAGGCAGCAGTACTTACTTACATCATAAATCAGAAAACATCAGAATTAAAGGATAATGGGATTATAAAACCACAAATATTACAAGAATAATTTAAAAGAGTGCATCCTTGAAACAATCTGAAGGACCACTAAGGCCACTCTAAAACAAATCAATATAAATTGTGGGAATGATCTACTATCAAATATTATCCGATACTATCAAACAATAAATGAGTTAGACTAAAAGATTCTGATTCTATTCTCCCACATAGCAGTCAGAGAGGAAAGCATATAATGGTGCACATACAGCCATGATTTAAATTCCCAGAAAGAGACCAGCGTTTGCAAATTTAAATTTAATTGCAGACAGTTCCAGACAGACAGCAGCATGCAAAAAAAAAAAATGCTCTTTTCACACAGAATTTAGGAACTGTGAATAATAACCTATACGAGGTAAATAAAAAAAAATATCCCTGCATGTCTTTCTCTCACCCAGCAAAAAGATTACCATTCATGAAAATAGATGAGTTCTACTGCATATGTAATATATATGCAGTTATATAACGCCGCATGTCAATAGTGAGTCATGGGTGAGCAAACTGAAAGAGGGCTAGAGGGGCAGGGGCACGAGGTGGTGCTGTGACTTACTCACAGGCAAGTGTCTTGCACTTGTGTGCATAGGTCACCTGATTGATGTCCATGCTGTTGTCACATGTCAGGGGGCGAGCCGATGTCAGGTCGTTGGAGCCGAGAAAAGTGGAGATGATGCCGTTCTGGTCCACCTTTCTGATTGTAGTGCCATCAACGAAATAAATCAGGCCATTCTTGTCCACCGCGATGCCTGTTGACATCCGGTAAGAAGGAGAATGGAAAGAGAAAGGGCGGGAGAAAAAAAACTTGTGATCACAGGAAAACACGGTAGATATGCGGCATCTCTGCTTGCATGACTCAGTGGACAGAACACGATGGATACATGTGTCAAGCTTGCCTTCCCATTATTCAGGTCACTGCAAAAAAGCACAGCCGTCAATAATGCATGGGCTGCTTTTCTGGTATTAAATAATTTCTAAGGCAGAAGTGGGAAAGGCTGTATTCATGTGGTATATTTGCACTTGCCGCATCTTGTAACCCTCCACTCTAAAAAAGGACCTCAGGAGGTGGGGGTGTCAATGAGTGGCTGGGAGATTGAGTTTGGGAGATTTTTTGACATCAGTAATCATCAACAATCTGCACACCATTTGTGAAATGAATGAGCGAGGGAGTGGAAATGACAGCTTCGGCCAATTTTAGATAAAAGGGGTGAAAGACAGGCAGTTGCCATGGTGACAACTATGGACTAAATTGTCTCAATGATTGAGTGTCAGCTCAGAGTTGTAAGTTGCAGCCGAGCCAGTGTGGAGTTGCAATAACCATTTGTCCCAAACTGGGAAAATACATTAACGGACCATGCCAGCCTCCACATCACTCTCTGTGTCACCGTGCTGCTTAATAGAGACCAGCACCTATGGGAATTCAATCATTCCTCACATGCAGGGAGACTATTTTTCATTTTCCACATTTGCTGGTTTTAACACGCTCTGGATTTGGCTTTAATTCAAAATACCCACTGATCTCAGGATGTATGTTCAGCTGGAGATAGTTCTTTAGTTTTTGGAGGACTTGAAATGTTGCGAATAAGTTTTAACGTCAGTCGGAGTATTATTTCTTCTTGAATGAGGTCTTTAAAAGCTTCTATAGAAGGTGAGTGCTTTGGTTTGACCTGTGGCTAGGTCTGCACAAGATTGCTTTCTGCTAAAACATTGACGAGCTGAGGGAGCCCACGGTGAATCCTTGGGAGCTGGCTATTTGACAGTCTGAGATTCACAGACAGATGAAAAGTGTCACATTTGAGCAGAGTTCACCAAATGTCTGAGGGGAGGGGAAAAAAAATGGAGCCATCTGCTGTTTCTTCTCTGGTCTCGGCTTCCACCCACTCCATCATTAGAGTCGCTCCCTCAGATTGCCTTCACTCAAGCCTTTATCACCCAGCTGAAGCTGTGCTATTGCAGTTGGCATTCAGAGTGGGCAACAGCTAGCGCAAAACAATTCATCTTAGCCTTTTCATCCAGAAGAATTTATGTAAAAGTGAGCAATCCAACCACAAATGGCTGTGTGGTATTTGAATGTCAATAACTAGTTGTGTATAGCAGGTATCGACTTGTGGAATTGTTGCGTCTCTGTAAATAATATGATAAAGAGCACTGTCTAGACCTGCTATATAAGGAAAGTGTCATGAGATAACGTCTGTTATATAAATAAAGTGGAATTGGATAGAAGTAACTTTGAGCAGGAGACTTTATAAAAGCTGTGAGAAAAAAATAACAGTTCTCCGAGTATGAATTTTAAAGGATATTTACAGGAATATCAAATTATGCAAAATAAATTATGCATTATATTTCTGGAGGTTAAAACAACAACAACTCTTTGTTAGGCAGCAGCGGTACACAGGCTTAATTTACAAAGCATCTGTTGTTTTTTTAGTTGACAGCCATGGCTTACCTTTACTTGCCCGACTAAAATTCAACCATTAAAATCAGTCGGGCCGGAGTTGGCACAGACCCCAATGGCACACATAAATTTAAATTTAGCAGTTTCCACTCCTGACTGAAAAACCCATCACTGTGTTCCGCCCCTCTATTTCAGTCCAACGTCTTCATTAGTTTTAAACCATACCTTTGGGTCCAGTGAGAGAGGCCTCTGGAGCTTTGCCTCCATCACCACAGTGGTTCTCATCAAAGGGCAGACAGTGCTCCCCCGTTCCTGCCACCACCTCCGCGTTCGACTGCAGATCCTTGGTTCCGGTTAAGGTTTTTGGGCGGTAGATCCTCCGGGAGTTTGTGTCTGACACGTACAGCTGGCCAGTTACTGGATCAGTGGCCAGATAATATCGGTGTGCCGGGTTGTTACTGCATTCCAGACAAAAACTCAGTTATATATGATATAGTGTCCCTTAAGTTTGCAGACACAGTATTTCTCTTTAAAAGTACTTTTCTTACAATGCAGTCAAATAGTCCTTTAATGCTGCTAATCTACTGTTAAAATGTAATCTAATGCAATAACCTCTGAAAAATACCTCTGGTCTAAAAACCCCAACTGACCCCTGATAGAATTTAGCCTGATTTTCCCTCTGAATAAAACATTTAGAGTCAAGAACATTATACAGAATTGATTAGATTATACCTCTCCAGAGCTAACATTTTGGAGATAGGAAACGCATATTAGAAAATAAATAATACTCTCAGAACATTGAAATTAATGTGGAAAGGTGTATTGTTTAAAGACTAACAGTACGTCCTGCATCATTGTTTTAAGTGATGAAATAAAGGAACCTTCTTCTGACTATGTTTTAAATTGCATTAAAAGAAATGAAAGAAGGTTGAAGCCAACGTTCAATCAGGTTATGTTCTCAGCGTTAAAGCTTTTTTTCTAAAACACAAAAAATAAATTTGCATCTTAAAATAAAAACCCTATTTTAAATTTACATTTATGTGGATGATGAACTGAAGTGGAAACAGATCATTTCTATGGCAGAAAATAAATGTAAAGGCTTTGTGAATGAAAGATAAAAGACACAGTGTGACAGAAAAGGTTGAAGAGATAGAAGTCAAACAGATCTGAACAGGATTCCACTACAGTGGGCTTCCAGTTTACAAGGCAGAAATGACGACTCGTAAGCGAGATCATTTCATGTGTTATCACTCCCCCGTGGGGAAAAGCCTTTGGAAATTACAGAAATGACTGGCTTATGTTAACGAAGTGCAACAACTAATGGCATTGCAGCTGACTCTGCTTATTTGTATTCTGTCTCATAATGGATCTAACCCTTTTTAATCAAGAGCAAATGTGTCAAGGATTAGAAATCAAAAGGTTTTCTAACACATCATTGACTGATACTTAGATTTGAAGAAATTAAATTATCATTTTCTATCACGGTTGCTTTTAAACAAATTCAAAATACTGAAATAAACTACTGAATTAACCTTTTCTATTAAGGCAGAATTGATACATAGCAGGTGCTTAAGTGTCATTAAAGAGCCAAAAACAGAGGCAGTTAACATGAAAAATAGCTTGCTTTACGGTGCAGTCGTAAACATGGCTTCTCTGGTTGTACTCCAGCTTAATGGTACCTCAGTCAATACTGGTTGGCTTTAGAAGCAGGATAATGTGACGGCAAAATAAATGTGGCAATGAAACATCTTTGTAAAATGATGAAGATGGAGCCATAAAACCTGACAGCTATTATGAGTCTAAGTAAATGCCCAAAATAGGTGGCTGCTATCAAGTTCCTATAAAGAATTCAGCAAGACGTACATTAGTAACCCTTTCTTTTACAGTCAACCTTCAGGGGGTGGACACGATAAATGAAACACCTGCATGACATCACGCAGTCCACTATAACAGCACGGCAATAAATAATACATTTGTGAAGCTTGTGATGTTGAGACAGATATGTGTTAAGTTTCAAAGCTTTAGTATGTGATCTAATAATTTAACCACCATGTACCAGGTACATAACACCACTTAAAAGTATGTCCATAAAATCTTTTTATCAGCACCAGACCAGATCTGACCTGACCACTAGATCATGTGTTGACTGTTTTTTACGATTCCTCCATCAGCCCTCTCTAAACTTGTGCCCCAGGTGCTAGCGCAGGTGCTAGTCATCTCCTAATTAGACTATCATTATGTCCCGGTTGCTTCGCAGGTAACCAGAAGCCTCCAACTGTTCCAGAATTCAGCAGCGCTCATCACATCAATCTGCTTTCACGTCACTTTGCGTCTACACCCCTGCAGTAGCTCGCCTTGTTCCTAGCCTATCCGTCTGACTACAGTCAGCCCACAGTTGAACCCAGTCCTGTCGCAGTCTCTCTTCAGTCTGCTTCTCTGTCGAGCTGGAATTAGGCTTCTGCAAACATACACTTGAAGGTGGAGGTCAGTCCCATTGGAGGAGTACTGTTGATTGTTGAGTCTCCAAGGTCGTCAAATACTGACGTAAATGGGAAACAAACAAAGATTCCATGCGACACAAAAGGTGGCGTTCGTGCTGAGACTTAACAATCAACTATCTATGAGCCGCTGACCTAAAGTGTCTGTATTTGACGGCCTGGGAGCAAGAACGCCACTGGTTGCGTTGTGTGACGCGTTATTTGACGACCTGGGAATGGGACTCAATCGACTATCTTTCCCCAATAGGGCTAATCCCACCTTCAAACGTCTCTACTAACCTACAAAGGAGGGTATCATGGGTAACACTGGACTCTCAGAGGAGCACACCTCCCATATCTGAAAAAAAAAAAGTGTTGTCCTGATGTGTGTCAAGCAAACTGACTGGTTAATTCAACTTTTGGTGGGAGGTGAGCTTAAAACAGAGACTTAAAAAACTGAAAAACTTTTTTCAGTATAAAAGAAACAGCCACATGAATGACTCCATCAAGCCAAAGTTTATTTTGGTTTTCTAAATGAGCGTGGTTATGTTCACATCTTCAGTTTGCTTTCTTTGGTCTGAACCAAACAGGTTTTATTCCATTTCTCAAAAAAAAAAAAAAAAACTAAAGGAAACATGGACTGACAGTGACCTCTACACTTGTGGTCATCTATCCTCTATCATCAAAGCTACACCGACCTTTGGAGGAAAATGTTTTTTGAAAAACATCTTTTTTCTAGTGACTGATAACAACTCATGCTGCACTTCACTGCACTGGACAGCTTTATTTATCTTCTCTGGTGTTCATGGGGAGCTTTAAAAACCTGTGAGGAAAGTCTCAGATCCAGGCATTGATCATAACTGTACAGGATTTGAGCAGCTGGAATTAGATGACGGAAGAAGATGCATCCTGTAGTAAAACAATGAAGGAGGAAACGGCTGCTTTATGAATAGTTTCAATTTTAAATGAATAAAAAAAACATATTCCCTTTGACAGCCAGCTTAACAAAGTTACTCCTGTTTACTCTGTGTAGCACCTCTGGCGTGTATGGTCCAGTTAATCACTGAAACAACCTAATTGCCACCAGTGTGCATCCTTGCTTGTTCTGATGCTGTTGTCTTAATCATGAATACAAAGCAGTTGCATTATCCCCTGTGGATAAGAGCATCTGCCAAACACCATCACTGTAGTAATTATAAGCTTCACATTGACACTGTTTATTGCAGCGCTATTGTATTTGACTGCATTACATACAGTAAGTGTTGACTATATATATATATTTACATGACCTCTTTTTTACATTTACACTTAGACAATGTGTAAAGGGCTGCAGTGTATGTTGTAGCCGTTTTGTCAGTAGTCACGTTGCACAAACTCCGACAGACCGTGCTCTTTTCCCCTTGTTTAGATGTAATCAAGCTATAATTGTTTGTTATAATTACACATTGTAATCACTAGTGCTAAAGGCGACTGTAAAAGAAATAATTATTCACATGCTTATAAAGACGATTATACAGATGGTGCCGCACAAAGAATACTAACACAACATGCACTAAAATAACACACCTACCTGTGTCTAAAGTCTTTATTTCTATGACAGGGTACAGAGGCAGCAGGAAAAGAGAGAGAAAGAATATTAAAAGGATACTTTTACTTCTCATTTTCAAGGTTGTGATTAGACAGTTTTTGTCCCAGGCTTGATATCATTTTTTGCTAAAAAGTCTTTTTTATTCCTGATTGATGCCATGAGGATTAAGTGCCAACAAGGACTCAAAGTTTAGCAGGTCACTTTTTTTTTCTCCCCTCACAGTATCGAGTGAGGAAAAAAAACAAAAAACAAACAGCTGAAACTCAGAAAGTCAAAGTATCCCCTTGAAGAATCAGCAGTCACTAGAGAAAGTCGCAGGCAATGACGATCCATTTGGCAGAAAGTGGAGAGGCAGGACTGTGGCTGAGAGTTACAACCCGCAGAGAGGGAAAATATTTACTCCTATCCTCATAAAGCCCATCCTGTATTACCACTGTTTCTCTCAATTTGACCACTCATATTGAAATATTGATTCTGCCACTTGTTACACTGGCCACTGAAGCCAGAATCTAAATACAGACTTTACGCTTTCCACAGCAATTGAAAGAGGTTCAGAGAATTCCATATGGAGTATTTGGACACTTATACAGGATGCACCACACCTACCAAAAACTGAAACCTATTTGGTTTTTAAATCTTTGGAAGCAAAAGAGCATTTTTTTCTACTCCTCTGGTTTAAATCTGCTCTTCAACTGTCATCTAATGTAAACTAACATTTTCCTTAGTGAGTCTTTTATGTGGGACTAAATTTAATTTGTCTACCACAAGTCTTCATAGTAGCGTTTTGTGTTTCTCTCCTTGTAAACAGAATAAAATTGTTGCTTAGAGACACAGAGTATTTCTTAAACCATTATTTATCCAGGAAAGAGTTGCTGAGCACGCATTCTTCTTTACAGCAGCACCCCGCTTCCCATTCATACCGTTACATGCTTCACAACATGTGAACTGGTGTGTAGTGGGTGATCACTGCATGGGTACATCGTCGGTTTTCTTCAAGTAGAAAGGTATATTTTCAACTGCTTCCCCTCTTATATTTTGGGTCAACATCCACCCTTTTAATCTTAACACAAACCTACAAATCACTTAATGTACAATAAGTGTGGTGACCTACGTCCTTTCAGGGCAGCTCCCATATGTTTGTCATGTATGTGTCTCCTGAAGGATGATGGCCCAATGTACATTTAATCAACATCTGCCACTTTGAAATAAGCCAACTGGCCGAATCAGAGTCATTGCTGAGAGAAGCCAACTTGGCATGAGGGTGTAAATCATCCCAATTACACGCTGAAGACAGGATGTCTTTCCTAATTATGGAGATGGATAGGGAAAAGATTTCAAATTTCTATTGGTATGGGGAAAGATGTGTGTGACTCAAAGTCTGTCCACCATGCCATTTAGGTTCCCCTCTCCACACGGAGGACTAAATGTAGAAATGCAAAAAGGGAGCCAAAATATTTAACTGTCCATATTTTTACATTTTTAGGGGTCAGACACAGCATGCTGCATGTTTTTATTTGTTCTTTTTGAACTTGTGTTGAGAAAAATACTGAATAATACATATAAAAACACTATAATGAAGTGTCATCCATTATCCTTTCATCTTGACATACAAATTCCTTCATACAAATTCAAAACACTGGAATTTCTACCATTTGAAGAAGGGGCAGAGGTTGCACAATAAGTGTCTGTAACATGCTCCCCCCGACTCCCTCGAGGTCGTACCTGAGCTCCATGATACTTGTGACATTGCCAGATGGGTATATTCGTCGGATATAGTTGAAATCTCCGACGTACAGACTTCCATCGATCCCCCATGCCAGAGCCACCGGCGCCAATAGCTTGTTGCCTTGGGCCTGCCCATTACAGCTGGGGCACGAGATGCTTCTGCGCCTGCCATTCCCCATGACGGTGGAGATCACAGGGGGCTGGAGAGAGATGAACTGGTTCTCCCCGCTGCCTTTGTAAAGAATGCCTGGGAAACAAAGCGGTGGTTATTTGTGTGTGAAAGCATAATTGGTGTTTGTCACTGGGATCATTATTTAAAGAAGCAGTCTCCAGAGATGTTTCTTTTTTACAAGACCAACCTGACCGAAATGAAATACAGGGGAACAGAAAATACACACAATAATTTGACATTTGGGAAATAATAAAAATATGCTTGCTTGATTTCTTGCAGAGAGCTAGATGAGAAAATTGCATGTCTGTGTTAAATGAGAGGTGATTAGCTTAGCATAGATTTTGGAAGCAAGCAGAAACGGCTAGCCTGGCTCAGCCTGAAGTTCAAAATCATGCCTTCCTCATTAACGCCGTGCCTCCCTCGTTTAAACCGTGCACAGACAGACACAATCATTACAAGTTGTGGATTTAGTTGTATGCTGTAACTATTTCTTTCCCTCAGCTTTCAGTCTTTTTAAGCTAGACTAAACACCTTCTGCTTCTAGCTCCATACTAAACTGGTATAGATCCTCTCATTGAACTAATGTCAAGGAAGCTAATTAACGCATGGCCATGTAATTAAGAGCATTCATCTATAAATCTGAGGTGAATTCATTTAACTTATGAATTCTCACATATACTGTCTAAATAACTGCTATGAGATGATTAAATATGGATAAAATATTTGTCTTATTTAGCTCAGTGTGCGAGAATATATTAAGACATTTATTCCAGTTTAGTTTTTAATATCAAAGCAGTCTAAATGTCATTTCACAAAGTTGGAAACAGAAGTAAAAGTGCTTTAGTAACTAGACCTTATTCTAAACGCAACTAAAAAATGATGAATGCGTGGTGTGTTCAATACACAATTTAAGGGTGTTGAATTATGCTTTCTACTCAATCATAATTCAACATTCTGTCCAAAAGTAAACACAAATACACCTATGACAGCTTGTAAGTATTATTTCAGCGTTTTAAGCTTACCCTCAGTACACATCAGTACAAATGGATTTAATGAGTTTTTTTGTTACTGAAGATCAGACGATGATCTGATTTAAATATAGCAGTGAGTGGAAGCAGCACACAAACTCCAACAGCCTGAGCTGAGAGCTCACGCAACTTCAGTTTAAGAAGGCAACCGACTAACCATCAATCCAACTTATATAACACCTCCAGTCCTTTGTATGATTGTAGAACCGCTTCAGTGGGTCCCTGAAAACCTTCCAAAAAAGCTGAAGTCAATTTTATGTAAAGGAATGTTCTTTTAACTTGACAGGGAGCCGAGTCACAGAGAGGTGGAAAACGTGCAGTGGAGTATACCTCCCCCCCCCAATAACAGTGCATACGTTTTTACTGAAAATTCGGTGAGTCACTACAGATTAATAATTTAACAAGAAGCAGATATAACTGGCTTTTTAGGAGGGGAGGGGCTGATATAGTGGTACTCTCTTCAAAGGGGAAAAAACACATCAAAGGGAAGAAGTGCATGCTGGAAGCCCTTAATTATTCACATCTAGCAACTTGTTTGAATTCACACTGCCTCTGTCCTAATTAGCAGATCTATGGCACCGCTGAATGGCCACATAATGTCGTCCTCCCACAGCGGTATCCCGTAAGCCATCGTAACCCTGGATGTATGTGAAATCGAGCGTGTGGCCATGCGGCTTGTCCCTGCTCTGATTAGTTCCTTTCATTGATTTAATTGATTGAAGGGCAAATTCAAATGAAGGCACGGTCCGGCGAGACACTTGACAGGACGATCTGACCAATCCGTCTTTTGTATCCGTGAGCATTATACATGAGCCTCTAACAAAGACAAATAGGACCAGGGGATGGCTTTATGCGTGACGCCATCAAACGCGCGACCTTGGGACTTTAATTGAACTGTGATCCGTGCTTCTGCTCACTGAATGAAGCACACAGTGTGATGGAAATTCTCACTGACGCTGCACCCAGAAACATAGCTACAAATAACAAATAAGCTATATAATCTGACTAGAATTTTAATGTGTGTTTGTGTAATAGCGCCTTAACATTCTTGGGAAAGACAAAGACGTTTGTAATATCCAGAAGCTTAATGCAGTGTGTAGGACATGGATCAGTTGCAGCAGTACAGCAGTGTAGCAGTTTGGCCGACGTTCAGCTTGGAGGAAAAAAAAATAGAAAAACATTTAATGCTGAGGTCATTTTGGCACGCTGCCGCGGTCCTCTCTATTTACACTTCCATCATAGTTTACTGTACACACAAGTCTTACCATAGGCTATTAGACAACGTAATGGAACGGATTAAATACAATAATTAATCATCAGCTGCCCCACATGATCACACCACACTATGTCCATAGTGTATATCTATAGTTTAAGCTGTGCACTTTGATTTTTCTCTCACACACAACTTGTACTGCTCTTACGTGATTCAGCTTGGAGTGAGTGAGCAGATTAACGTTCAGTTTTCTCCCCTCAAGGACACTTGGTCATGACACATTACTGCTGATGATTGTTGCAAGGATCAAGCTTGTGACGTCTCAGCTGGAGAGCTGCACTGATGGGAATTTGGTTGCTGACTATCCACTGCCCCCCGGGCTGAACAGGGAGACTCCAACAGCGTGTGCACTAAAAATGACTTTGGAGTCATTCAGTATATAACATTTTATACTTTTATTTCACCCTGTTCTGATTTTAAAGCAGAGTTTGGTCAAAACCCATAAAACTGTAAACAACACTTTCTCAAAAATAAGACACAGTTAGCGTTATACGAGACAAGCAGAAATACAATTTATACAATTTGGCAAAGTTCTGTTTTTCTGCACAGACTGAAGCAAGCGAGGCCCCCTCAACAGATTTTGCAGAGGAAATTTCAAGTCAAAGTATAAATATGGCAGCTGAATGGATCAAGTATTTGGGATGCGTCTTCTCATTGATTAGTAAACGCATGTGTGGAGGCGTGTTTGAGTTCTTGGTAGAAGTTGGTGAAAGATAAAAAGTCACTGTTTCGCTTGGCATAGTGAAAAAAAGGCTTTTTTAGAAAGTCTGAGAATCTGTTATCTCTCATGCTCCAAGATCACTCTAATGCTGCTCCATCAAGCAAGCCCGCGATGTAATGTAACTGCACTTCACACAGCTTTTAGCACATTATTAAACACTCAGAGAACAGTTAGACTCCGGCGGTAACGTGGAATTTGCCAAATAATGACAAAAAGATATTGAAAGCAATCAAAAATATTACAGTGAATGCGAGAGCACAGACGTGGATCAGAAATGAAGGCCATTTTCTATCATAGCAAATAAAATGGAAAAAGAAAAGAAAAGGGTCATTAGAGAAGTATTTGCTTCTTCTTTACACTGTCCAAAACAACAAGGCCACCTTTCCTCCTCTGAATATGTACATATTCACTCATTGTGGACAGTTTTTCAATTGATGCCTTTTCTAGAAGCATTACAGAAGCTAATCATTTCTTTGATTAAGGCCAATTTGAGTCATGTAGTGGGAGGTTTGCTTTAATGCCAACATCACAGCTTCCAAGATGATTAATGGTACAAATGCAAGGCCGAGTCTCTATACCTGATAAAAAACTGGAGCGCCCTGAGCAATGTCACCTTGGTGACACAGTGAGAGTACAGAGATTGGTAGGGGAGGCACGGGAGTGTGTCTTAATTGCACCCTGTCCTTCTTTGTTCTCCTCTGCACTGTGTCATTCTGTAAGATACCACCCAGGTTCCCACTGATCCACCATGATAGAGGCTAAAAGTGGGCTGGAAACCTCTCAGCACTTCAAATGCAGCATGTGCGTGAGCTGTACAGTAAGTACACTCTGAGACACTGAGTTGCTGAACTCTGGCTGTGTCCAATAAGAATCAGTTATGTTACCACAGATAGAGACAAGCCTCAGATTGAGGGGAAGGCATATCCACTTGTAATGAAGAAAGGAGGGGCAGGAGGACACGACTAAAGCACAGACACCAGCAATTTGCCTTATCTAGCTTGACAGGCTCTGGAGTGGAGGCAGAAAGAGAGATACCGATTTTGCTCGAGTCTTTTGCCACAAACGATGAGAGAAAAGTCCTCAGATGTTCCAAGTGGTGCGAAAATGAAGCACGAGCCACAACACAGGGCGATAGCAAACGTCTGGAGCTAAACTGCTGTGCAGCTGCAGAGGACCACTGCTCGCTAACATGTTGGGTGAAGACATTAGTCAAGGTTTACAGCATTAAAGAATCAATACTGGAGCAGCAATGAAGGCAAACAGTGATATTTGGATTCATCGTCATGCCGACCAAGGATATCGAACTGCATTTCTTGCCCAAAAACCCACGTGGGCCATAAATCTCAAATGTCAAAAAGTGGCTGAATGCAAGACTGAATAATTCAGTTTGGATTGAGAAAATGCAAGCAGGTGCCTACTCACAACCTCTATATATGTATGAGGGCAAAGGCAGATAGGATTACAGATATGGTTATGATACTTTGATGTGAACGCAGTATAAACTGGCGTACAAGTCGCTAACAAAAACATTTCACAGCCTGAAAGAGCTCACTGTCTTTGGGTTGAGCTAATAGGATTGTGGCATGAAACCCTTTTGGCAAACTGATTAAGCCTCTGTCAGACAGAGGTAAATGAGACAGAACAACACAAGTTTGCTAAACTATTTTTGAATTTTTCACATTTGTCAGACTTTGCTATTTATTTTTGGGGCGGTGCTGTAATAGGAGTGAAAAAGTGTGAAAAAGCCTTGGGGAGGCTGCAGCGTTTACTGCATAAGAAAAACTCGACACCATCTGGTTGTTGTTTTATTTCTGTCATCAGTGCTTCCATGTACAAGTACAACCGTGCACATGGTGATTTTTCATGCACAGTAACATCCAATTTTGTGATGAATCCAAACGCATAGTGCAGCTCAGCCTAATAAACGATGCAGCGTGTTATTAGCATATCACACATGCTGCACATATCGGTTGATCACAAACGCATCTCACAACTACTACAACTCCAACTGTGATGCCGCCACAGTAAAGGCTTTGGAGATGGGTGTGCTATACTTTGAGACAGGTGGGATGAAAAGCAACGCACCAGAAGCAGTCAAGCTACAGGCATATTTTCAGTCTTCTTTTACACACTTCACAAACTTCACGTTCTGGATGGCTTGACAGATTCGGTACGGCAATGGGCTCTTGTGTGTGTTCTTTTAATATTCAGCAAAGAGGCAGGACAAAGTAGCATCAAGGTTCGAACAAAGTAAAGAAATACTCAGTTTCTGTGACATGTTTTCCGCAACCGTATCCGACAAAAGATGGTTTGTGCAATGTCTGAGATTTAAGAAAACTGTTTCACGTGCAGAATGCATGGATGATATTACTGTGCACATCTGCTGAGCGTTGCAGGATGAATAGTGTTGCCCCTGCCAATTGTGGGTGTGCATGTAAGGTGCTATAAAAGACTCTACTGAAGTAGGTAGAATTGAGTTCTAGTTACACAAGCTTTCCTCCTCAGAAAACACAACTCCGCCGGTTGCCAAAATATCTGGTGACAGAAATAACCTCAGAGCTTTGCTTAAAGCTCAATGGAGCGGTCCAAAGAGACAGTGGCTAAAGTCAGATTTATACTTGTTTCAGGCGGTTGCAGAGGACATGTGAGGTGGCTCTTGTAGCTCCACCAAAGCTCATGTAAACCTCCTCATAAATGTAACTACACATCTGCGCTGTGGAGATACCACCGAGACCAGCGTGTCCTCCTATGTGTTTGGTACGTGTGCACAATTAAAACATATAAAAGCCTTGGCCTATTTTCATGCACAATTAGCTGCACAAACACTTTAATAGTCTGCTGTTAAACCAGTGAGCCTCATTAACCTCCTCAACCTCACCGGTCCTACCGGTGGTGCCATATGAGCACTGCTATATATATATATATCTGTATATTATATATCTGCTGATGGCCAACCTGATAGAAAAATAAATAAATAAAGAACTCAGAGCTAAATTTTTGAGGTATTGACTTTATGTCAGAGTTATTTCTGCACGGCAACAGGGAGCAAATAAAAAAAAAGCGATACTCCCACCTGTTCGGTGAACAGTGCGACCTCCGCGTGAGCAAGCGTAGGCGTTATATACTACTCTTAACAAGCTGGAAGCTAGTGCAGGGGCGTACTAGGTAATGCTAGGTGTTTTGTAGGGATGTTAATATTAGGTCGTATTGCCGGCTCCTCGTGGAACATAAAAGAACGTTTCATGAGATGAGTTTGACTACAAGAAAGGAAGTTGATAAATTTGCTCTTTCCACATTTAAATGAAACGTTACGTTGAAACATTTATCTTCCTCGGAAAGATGAAATTTTTTTATCTTTTCTTCAGCACAGTGACCTCTAAAAACTAATTATTGACCTGATGATGGCTTGAAATAGGAAAAGATGTTAACGGGGCAGTTCAGTCTGCATGCAAACACACCAAGCTGCACTTTCCAATACCAAACTGACCCGCATGCTCCAAACAAACCTGCCTGAACTTGTTACGTGACTGTCTAGAAATTTCAAACTGAGAAACGACAGCTTGAAAACAACTGGTCCGCATCTACAAATTATATCAGCTGTAACATTTGTACTGCGTGTGCTGTTTTCTCCCTCTCAATAGTGGAAATAAAGTTAGATCTGAAGACGAAAAATCAATCATAACCATGCCAGGCTCCTCAGCAGTGATGCTATCGCTGTAGGAAGCATCAAACAACGTCCCCAGACTCTGTGGCTCAAAAGATACAATAATCTGTCTTGAACCAGGAACACCATTACTCCAGGTATAATTACCAGTTTCTTAGATACGTTTGTTGTTCACATAGGCTGTAATATATTGTGCTGAGGCCAGTGAAAGAGAAGAGCTCCTCGATTTATTTCCAAAATTGATTACAGACAAACATAAATGCCCGCTAAAACAGCATAAAACCGCAAAACAAAGCTGCCAAAATAACAAAAACCTAAATATCCTGTCACAAACTCCAATCTGACAGTGTCTGAGTAAGGACCCTGCTGAAGGCCACGACTGTAACCTCGACTATTTTCAAGATGAAAGGGCCACAAATTGTGTTGGACAACTGGAACAACGATGTGAGCCAGAGTGGATTTAATGTCAAAACAGCAGCCTGGCAAACTGACAATGCACACTACCCTGAGGCCTACTTCTGATGATTGCAGTCATATTACTGCCTGCACGGCTGTAACATTCACCAGATTATAGAGTGTGATCTTCCCGGTACTGTAACCCAACAGTGACTCGCTCCTTTATGGATATTTCAAACTTCCATTACGTCTCTCGTGTCTCTGCATCGGCACGACAAAGACAAACTCATGTCCACTGAATGTATTTGGCAATTAAAGCGATTCTGATGGACGACGGAGCAAGAAATTCATTTAGTTTACTGAATTAATGCAAAGATTAAACATGACGCATGTTCATCAAAAGCACGAGCCTTCATGAAAGGCAAAAGGCCATCTTCTTCCTAAAATAGCTGAGTAGTGTGGAATTGTAGTGAGCCGTGCACCCTGGTGACTTAGTCACTGATTTATTCTGTCATTACTGTGAATGATCGCCCCTTCAAAACTCTCCTCTATTATCTGCAGATGGGATGACGAACCATATTTCATTTTGATTCAAGCATTTATTGCGGTGATTCAGAGTAAAGACCACCTGCCTGTAACCCTAAGAGGCCACCTATCTCGGCCCCCCCATGCGCACACACACACACTTATATCGGATATATGAGCATCTCTTACCGTTCTGAATGTCCAATATGTGGTGTTTGTCTAACATCCACCCTCCCATGTTGGAGGCATCCAGTTCATAGCCTTGCAACACCGCCGTCCTCTTCTCCCAGAGCACCACATCAAGGCAGGACTCGTATTCATATCCCACCGACACTGAAAGTAATGATGGCAGATGCCTATGGTGAGCAAGGTTGCAACCTCCTTACCTGACACTTACAGCAGCAATGAGCCTTGTAGTCTGTAAGAAATTCAGCACACGTTGTGGCTGTTTTCTGTATCTGCTGGTTCTGTTTTCTCTTTCACTATGTGATTTTCTCCAGCTGGGGTGATTTCAGAAGACCCGTGGGGTTTCTGTGTCTCACCTGCACAGTTTATATTTTATGCTCTCTCCCCTCATTTGTATGTTTTATCTTGTGTAAATGCAAATAAACTACGACACGAAATAGCGTGTAAAGTGGCATGAATAAAGGCTCAGATGGAGCCCATTATAGTAAATATCATAAACGCTGTGATATTTGTGAAGCCAAAAGTTGTGAGTGAGTGAGTGAGCTATTCATTGTCAGGGCTGTGAGGTTATTTTCTCTGTAATATATAAACCTGAGTGCTCCAAATCCCTCAGCCTGTCAGACTTTGAAAAGTTTTTCTGCATACAATTAAGATGCAAGTGTTACTCAGTGTAGTTCTGTAAAAACGTGACAATATAAACATACACTACATGCACCCTAATGCCGTATAATGCTGAAGATGACACTTAAATTATTATCTTTTAATCATAATTAGCATATTCCTTTATGTGTGATACAATCAAAAGATTCTATTATTTGTCATTAGTTTTTATTGCTGGATTTCTTTCTCAGGCCACTGCCTCATAGGCAATATTTTAGTCACTGCACTGCTGCTGAAATATCATACATGCAAAACAAAGAAGTCAGCAAAAGAGCAGTGGCCTTCAAAAATGCAGCACTGGGGGATTTCAGGATTTCACACCACCTGCTAAATCTTTATTGCACAACAAAAGCAGTCCCCGGCTAAATAATCCTCAATTTTCAAAAAAATAAAATCAATCTTCAAAAGTTCAACCAAGGTTCATTGCCTGAAGGTAGCGGGAGTATCTGACAGTGATCCAACGCTTACACAACGTCTTCAGTCGGCAGCTTCACAGTGGGTACTCACCCACAGCCTCTGCAAGGCCAAAGACCTTCTGATTGTAGGCGTCTGTTTTATCCCAGATGAAGGTGTACGAGAGGTCGGGGAAGGCGGGGAAAGACTTCTGGAACTGGCGGCCCATGACGGCCACCATCAGGTGGACCTTCATCAGGCCAAACGGGAGACGGTCTTGGGTCAGAAGCACCTTGAGGATGGGCTTGTAGCCAGCTGCCCTGGAGCTCAGGTAGACCAGGTTGAGGTCACTGCCTGGTATGGCTACTTGCTCGTGAAGAACCTATGATTTTAATTAGCAGTCAGACTGGTGCCAAATTCACAGTGTGGGGTATAGACTTAACAGGGGCAACAGGAGTGTGCTTGTGTAGAGGATAAGTCTAGTCACAGATACATTTAGCTTGCTGCCAGTTTTATGCAGAAATACACGCCGACCATGTTATATTCTATTCAGTAAAGTCAAATATGAATTTGTGTTGAGCAACTAAAATGTTAAAACTACAAAACTACAAGGTCCATAAGCCTTTTTTTGACTCCAAAACCAAAAAGACGATTAATGAATTCTTCATTTTATGACCGACCACAAATGTAACAAGTTTATGTCTTACTCTCCTTTTATTGTAAAGTCCTAGTCCGGGACTAGGTTTCACCTCAGACTGCCACTTTGCTCATGTTGAAGCATGTTCAAACAAATGACACAAACAGATCTTTTTTTTTTTTTCTTCCTTAATCGGTTTTAAACAGCAAAAGCTGCAGAGTCACAGTTTGCATTTAGGGATTTTCAACTCTGATTTGAGCCAAATGGATACAAACCAAATCCTGAGGCATGTAACCTCCATGCGATGTGCCCTCAGAATTTATCAGCATTACTGTGAGGCAATTTATGGCTTAGTATTTGGGGAGACGCCTCAATTCAATCAAAGCTCAAAGGCAAACTGAAAGGCAAATCTGACTGTTTAAAATAAGCGAGAGGAGCCGTGGTAAAAGGAAGATAACGGCATTATCGTTACTCTGTGTTTGTGTATTTTCAACACTGCTGCTTGTAATATTGAGATCAAACACAGTTCAAATTATTAAAGTCATTCAAAACCATCAGATATAAGCACGAATTTGGAAACGACCATAAAGGCCCTGTAATGGCTCTCCCTGGGTCACCTCTGTGACTGCAGTCTCACCTGGGTCTCGGGGATGATGGGACTGTCCTCTGGGGAGGTCTTGTAGAGGGTGGAGAGGGGCGTAGCCAGGATGAGGGGGTTGGGCCTGACCAGGCCAGTAAGGTAGCAGCTGGGGATGTCGTTCTCTTCCCGTTTCATGACCACCGTGTCCATCACATGGAAAACGTTCCAGGGCAACCACACCGTGCGGTGCAGCATGGGGAACGGGGCGCGCTCGTAACATAGCGTCAAAGAAGCACCGCCGTTGGCCAAGAGGTCGAACCTTAACACAATATCGTGAGACCAAAAACCATCACTGAATAGAGGAACTGTATTGTTTTCAATAGATAGACTGTATTTAGTATTATCTGTGGACACTTATTACAACTCTCGTTTTCAAATGTTTGTTTTTGTTATGCTATCATTGTGCTCACTTGAGTAATATAAATGCAGATCTGTTCATAATCAACGTCCAGAAGATCTCAGAAATGAAGGAGATCTTCAAAAAAACGGAACATAACATAAAGAACAATAAAAAATAAAATTAACTGAAGTCTTTTCTCTTCAAGGAAAACAGTAAACCTGCCTGCTTCTATTGACAATATGTTGTCTGATGTAAATATACTTTAGGTTTGTGCCAGACAACCACAAGTGATCTATTCTTGTACATCAGGAACTATTTGTGCTGAGCATCATGAATAATAGTCCATTTAAATCTGTTCTGAAAAATAAAACAATAAATCAGTCATACAAAATAAAAGAGCGAGCTTCTGTTCGGGCACATTCACAAGTCTGTTTCAATGTCGAATCATATTACATTTATGTCCGGCATAAAGGTAATAATGCCTCTTAGCACACACACACAAAAGAACTGTGGACACGCAGAACTGTAAAAGCATGGTAGGACTTTGTATCCTTCCTCTACACACATATCCAGCGTTCTCTAATATTAAATGGCCTCAACCAAAATGCTTTAATTTGGTAAACAACTAAAAATAAAGACTGTGTCTGCCTTGAGGTTTAATAAAGTAGAATTTCCCTTTAAGCACAAAGAGACACAGTATCAAAGTAAATATTTATTTCAGGACTAAGCCTGATGAAGCCTTTTCAATGGAAGAGAGAACTTTTCCTTATCAAGTGTATTCCCTCTCTACAACTTCCATATATTATTATCATTCACTGAATCTAATTTATGACTCTCGTTTAACCAGGCATGGTGTAAGAAGACACTTTATGGTTGAGATTTGGTTTGGAGTCTTGGGAGTTTTCTCTGGTGAACTGGTTTTAATTAGTACGACATTACTCAGGGAAAAGTTACTGGTTTGGAAATGAAGGGCGAGTCTTTGAAGTGCTGCTCTATATATTCGGCGAGCTCCACTACCCAGGGGGTAAAGGATCTGTGTGGTGACATCGCATGCATTCACATGCACAAAGACGCACACCCACATACTCGCGGATTCAAATGCTTATGCACGTCTCTCATGCACGCACCCATGCCCCGAATGACACACACACACACGCCAACAGCCAAGCTGTGCAGCTGACCTAAAACAGCTTCCTTCTCAAGCTCTCTCCACTTTGGGCAGTGGGGAGCTCACAGCTGCAAGAGGCCAAGCTTTGATGCTGCCCCCCCTCCCCCCTCCACTCCACCCTCTTCTTAACACACTGAGCGGATCTGTTGGCTAACCAAGTGTGATTATCCCCAACCATTTATCATGCTTCTTGTCAGAAGAGTTACAGGGCGGAATATCTGAAGAAATCAGCTAATCCTCAGCTATCTGGGGACCCAAGGATTGTGCCTCATAACAACAGCTGTACAATTCTCTGCCACTCATAAGCCTTTTATTCCACACTGGCAACACATAAACACAACCCCTATCTGCTGAATTTGAATGAAGGCCTGGTTTACCATCTCTGATGACCATCTGCAAAAAGGAAGCTCCTACCTGAGGCGAACCCTTCCTGTAAAATACGTGACATACGTTTGTCTTGTATGTATTTGCGCTCCCATTATTAAGAACCCGTCTGCGGTAACAGCAGGAGAAGGTCAGACAGTAATCCCGTGTTTTACTACACCGCGGGCAGATTGATTCTACCCTTGCTGATTCAATGCATTTTAAACAGCCTGGTTCAAAATGGCCTCCACCACTGTGACATTTGCATGAGGAATTGTTCTAGGGCACAATGTGCTGCTGTTTCAATTTGTTTTGAGCGCTTTTTGGATAACTGCCAGGACAATTCTTCCATTGTTGGACAGCTTTCTCTGCATTTTTTCCCCGTGCTGGTCTCGGGATGGCAGCCCGTGCCACAAATAAATGGTTTCAAAGGTTGAACTTAAAGGCTGAGCTAACTACGACAAAGTGCTCATGTTTATTTGAACATGTAAATCAGTGTTGATAAATGCACATGGATTGCTGTGTGTCCCTGCATGCTGCACCGACTGATGCATGTGTGCGCAGAGAGTCTCCCCTTACATGCCATCTTGCCGCGTGATGGTGTAGCCGTACTCCGGGTAGTGCAGAAAAGACACGTTGACTCCAATCAGCGGCGTCCCGTCTCCCGTGAGGACCTGACCTCGGATGACTGACGCCAGGCTGTGTGGGCAAACAAACACACACAAAAAAAAAGGCTGAGTAAACAAACAAACAATGCCAGCCGGCGTCAACACGCGGCCACGGCGTCGCTGCGAACAACTGTCATCTCTTTGCCAGCGGCACCAGCAGGGAGATATGATTTACTGACCGTTAGGAACACGCACATGTCAGTGGCTGTTATTCAGGAAAATACCACCTTGCAGAGCACCTCCCTGTCTCTGTTTACTGTTTTTAAAAGCCCATAATTCAGTGGGATGTGTGACATTGAGGACTGAGACTTTGCAGCATCTTGCACATGTGTTGCAGCATTTACAGTATATTCCACGCGGACACAGAAATGAATGCGATTTTTTTTTCTGACAATACTTTTCATAAAAATAAGGTTAGAGACAGACAAGCTGAGACATACAAAGCCAAGTATAGCTCTTAGGGCAATTCAATTTGTGAGGCCAGCACAGAAAACAGTGGGCATCCCAGCTAAGAGTGGAAAATACACAGAACATTATCTAGCAACACGACTCAGTTAAATTATCAGTCTACTAAGTAAAGTCAACTTAGTAAATGAAGTGTACAATACGCCCAGCAGTAGGCCTCTCAAATGAGATTCATGAGTGAAATATTCACAGTATTGTTAACGCTCTGACCTCACTGAATTAAGAAGTTCCCCCTAAAGTGTTTTTTCAAGAGGGTGCGATCCAAGCATGATTATTCTTGCAAGCACTTTTGCTTCCAAAAAGAGCTTATTGTCAGTGTCATACCCGAGTCTTACGCTCGCTAGTGTGATAAATGTCTGTGGTAATACTTGTGATGAAAGATAATATATCAACAAGAATTGTGTTAGAACAAGCTCTTCAGCTCGGTTACAGATATCCCCTTGATGTGAGAAGTTGCAAAGCTCCATGGCTGACGTGTCAAGAGGTACTTTATAGGAATTCAGAACAACAAAATGTAACGCTGGAGGCGAGCCGTCACAAAGACGAACAAAAATTGCAGTGCAGTTTGAAAAGAAAAACCCAATGCCACGATACAAAAGAATCGCTATAGCAATTTCGAAAGGTGACTTCGTAAATAGCGCAGATTTGAAAAGAACTCAAAATTTAAATGCAAAAAAAACAAAATGTTCAGCGGTGAAACTCTAAAAGAAGGTTTTAGTTTGTTTGAAGTCTCCAAAGGAAAAATAAAAATAAAGGTAGAGAGGTTTTATGAACAAAGACCCTGTCCTCCACCAGCCTTTTGACGTAAATACACACCTGGTGGCTGCCTTATATAACCCACCTCCTACTGCTGGCCAAAGAGAAGTGCCACCGGAGCAGGTGGGGGGTTAAATGCTTCACTTAAGAGCACCTATGGTAGCCAGTCTAGCATGGCAGAGCATTACTCATTCAGTTTGCCCAACCAGATTTTCCCCGCTGGCAAATGGATTTGCTTCTGGTCAAAAGGCTCTCCACCTCCGGCATTCCCCTCCCCTGCGTTCACCTTACAAAAAAAATCTGTATTTTCTTTGGCACTTTTGCTTCATAAATCACAGACATGGAAGGTTCATACATGATTAAAGCCTCAGATATACTCTGCGATTATTCAACATGACTGCAGGCCCTTCAAGTAAAACTTGCCCAACACTGCTTCTCGTTCGTATATTCTTAAGTGTGAAGTAATTTGTTAAGTCAGTCCTTTGTTTGAAGGTAAGAAGGGGAGACAATGCGATATTTCTCCATCAACATTTAATCATCCCCTACTTCTGAACCATAGTGCAGAATTTTAAGTGCTTCCTCTGTATTTGTCACTACTGGGCAAAAAATGTCTCATTTTGCCACTTTATCTCCGGGTCATTACGTATATGAGACAAGGATGATCAACAGCTTTAGCCTCTCTTATTTCCCTCCCGCTCCACGCCTGGCACAACCATCTCCCATCCTTTATTTACCGGCTCAGAGAACAAGGCCACTTAAGAGCCCCGGCGAAGGTTCACTCTTTCTTCCCTGTGTCTCTATTAATCTTTTGAGAGGCAGACGGATGCTGCGAGAGCCGAAACCCCGAACAAACGCCGAGTCACACCACCTGCTGAAACCCCAGAAATGAATCATATATTTCATGCATTCTTATCTGTCATTGTCTCACACTGGCTATAGAAAAACACCATCTGAACCCAATGGGAGACTTGTGTGGGGACATGTGATATGGCCGGGGGACCAGTGGGGGGGAAAGAGAAAAAAACAAACAAAAAAAAAAAACCACTAAACCACAACACATGTTTTATTCTCTGTGCTATACGGGGGACAAGTTTACTGCCGGGTTCTGAAACTTGACCACACACTGAAATATGCTCCTTCTCTCTTGGTTTACACAATGTCTTCTTAAAAAAAAGACGAAGAGAAGTGACCTCTAACTGTTTCCCCCCTCTCTGTACCGGTATACATCAGATACTCGAAGGCTAGGCGCAATAGTCACCGCTGCTGTTGGAAGTCTTGATGTTGTTCTGGCATTGTTCCAGCACTTCAGAGACTTTCTTTTATAATGTATACACTGCAATGGCTGTCAATAAATTATTCACCCTATAACCTCAAATGATTGTTTGAAAAATATGGGTCTCCAAACAAACACTGCCACTACTAAATTCGACTTCATTATGCAAATGTTAAAAAATAAATCATCTGTGCAGTGTTTGTGCTCACAAGATACAGTAAAAAAAGGTAATTAATTTTCAAATTTAGTGGTATGCATGTTTGCAGAGCCTCTAAAATGCACCATGACGTCTCTGACTATTAAACTAACTTCTACAGGGAGATAAAAAGGCAAATGAGTATTTTGAGCAAGAGAGCTAATGCCACTGCCAGACATGAAATCGACAGTAAGCTGAAGACAATGAGGATGAGGATTACTGAGAACTCGGCTGAGAAGAAGGGAGGGGTGTGGGCAGAGGAACTGCCTCATTCTATATTTTCAGTAAAGCACGCTATTTACATAAGGATCACTTTAAAACTATTGGAGAAAATATTCCCAAAGCCTTCTGCACACAGTTGGCAATCATTTTCCTCTCCACCAGTCACAAAACAAACTGTAGTCATGATTCTGAACAGATATGGAAGTGCACCGAGGTTTGGTGAAAAATAGAACTCACTCTGTCAGTTTGCACATAACTGTAGCCCAGTAGCTCTTTCATTGGGTAAAGTATTGTGCTTCTTTATATCAAACTTTTTTTTCATCTATGTCTTAACATGGAACTCTTGTAAGAAGTTGAAGGAAATGTGTAGTTATATTACAAAGGATTCAGGATGAATAAATATACCCCAACACCAGAGCACAGATTTCATTCATGTCCATCAATGTCAAAATGTCTATAAAAGATTTAAAGACTCTAGACTCTCAGAACGTCTCTGCTCTGTAGCTAGCTGCTGCAGTTACTGCATCCACACGCATATGCAAAGGGGAAAAAAAACTAAAGCCTACAGCCAGGCCAGCAGCTATGTGAGGCTGTCCTGACACATGTCAGTGCTTTGACACATGCTCATATGCAAAGAATGACAATGTTCACAATCATAGGTTTAGTCTGTTAGCATGCTAACAACAACTTGATGCCGATGGGGATGTACAGATGATGGAGCATGATGGAAAGTTAAGTCATCACCGAAGTTATTAAATTTCATCATGAATGTCATGGAATGTACCACATCCACAAATCATCCATAAAATAATACTGAAAACTGTCAATCTGCTGGTAGCACTTGAGGAAAAGTCAGGATGATTCATCCACTGAGGACCATAACTGTCTGCACAAGATTCCAGATTTAGATATCACAGTCTGGATCATTAACCGTGCATGAACATGGACGACATGACAGCTCCCCGAAAATGGAACCAAAACGTCACGATTGCCCCCTGGTGGCTGGCCATAAACCCCCGCCGCTACGATGTACGACGACAGCATGATTGACAGCTGAGGCCTAGTCGCGATCAGGTCGGCCGGGTGTGTACTGTAGATCTTGACCGCGCCGACCCCGATCATTATTCTGGCTCCATGTGATCTCACCAGTGCAAGATGGCAGCAGCCATATCCAGCATATTTTGGCTTTATTTTTGTACAGGAAGGGGAGACAGGTCATCCAACTTGATATGCAGTCCATGGTCTGGACAAAATATCCACATTGCCATCTATTGATCCATGGAGCTAAAAAGTAACATTACTAAAACACTTCACAGTCCTCTACCGTCTAACAAAACAAAAATACTGCAACACCTTTATGAATTGTGAAACTAAAGAAGACACTTGAAACTGCTAAGTGGAAAATGCATCAAAATGTGAATTATATAATATCAACAGTGGGTGTCATTTCTATAAATGTTGCTCCCAGTAATAACGTACAAAACAAAAATACATTTACCCTTGTTTGATGTGAAAAGTGCAGAATACCATTAACTTGTTGGCTCTTTGCAGACTCTGTGATGGGACCGGTTTAATGTGGTTTTCTGTTTGATATTTCCTTGAAAGGGTTTTTTTCTTTTCTTTTCTAGAAACAGTTTTCAAAGAGAAGACTATTTAAGTACGCCCGTCTTAGATATTCAAATATAGTGTGTGATGGGCTGCCTGCTGATGATCAAAAAAAGTAGGTTTCTGATAAAAGATATACATTAATGTGTGCTGAAAATGGACTCTTCAGTAAAAATGTTTGCTGTGCTTTCCAATTTGGAAAACCACAAAGTCTTGTTATCTTGGTACAAGAAACCTAATCCTTATGTGTTCAAATCATGAGGGACGTGTTGAGCAAAGAGCCAGCTCACTCTTGAGCTACTTAAGCTTGACTGGTAAAAGACATAAACGCTTGTGGCAGCGACGCCACTGTAAACACACTTGTCACTGTGACTGCAAAGACAAAGAGACGTGGGATTCTTTGACGTTTTGGAGTGGCTGCACAAACACAGGTGTCTCTCCCAACTGGTAATGAGACACCAAACAGCTAACGTGGTCCAAATAATTAAAGAGCTGTCAGTAATTCATTAAGCCGCTTACCTGCTGTTGAACGCGTTATCCCAGGGAATCACGTGACTGCCGCTGGGACCAATCAAAAAACTGACGCGATCGTAAAAGCCCTTGGACGTGGGCTGCGTGGCTGAACTCTGGCCCTGGCCGGCGATGGCAGCGGGGTCAGGCGAGCCGCGACAGTAGGTCTGACCCTGGCAGGAGATTTGAGTGCAGCAGTCTGGGTCCATGCAGTCGACGAGCCCATCTGGAAAACAGGAGGGACAGCCGAGACAGGGAGGGAAAAGCTTTGTTGACCTGGATTGCATTAGGAAACGTCTCCATTCTTGTGTTGAGCTCTGGTGCACACAGATGACTTCTAACGTCAACTTAAGTTCATTAAAGCGACAGCAGAGATCCAGAGCTGACATGAAAGTATGAACTATTTCAAAGTATGTCACCTAATATGAACCTCAAAAGTTCTGGGCTCGTTGATCAGGCTAAGAGGCAGTTTATTAGCTTCGGAGTATTAATATAAAGTCTCGACTACTTTTTATAATTGATCTACTGTATATTTTAAAGGATGCTGCTTAACAATCTGCTCTGCGACAACATTTGCATGTTTTTTGAAGTGATGTTTTATGTATGATTGATTTGTTTTGTTTGTTTGCACTGTCACCAAGGAGCCACATCAAAGCCAATTTCGCTGTCTTGCACAATGAGAGGCACACACACACGAGCTGAAAGCTAAAAGACTATTTGTACGGGGGCTCTCGCCTCTTCATACCTCCCTCGTTATCCTTGCCATCTGAGCAGAGAGTCTCGGTCGCTACATCGCATCCCAGCCCTCTCCATCCTGACTGGCAGATGCAGTGCCAGACGTTCTGATCGAGGACGCACCTCCCGTTGTTGTTGCACAGCCCGGGGCAGCCGTCTGTCAACACATCATGTACGTGTCAAAAAAGCCGAGCGACTCAGAGCAAGGAAATCAGGAGGAGAAGGGGGGTTGGGGGGGGAGAGACAAGAGCGGAGGGGGCATTTAGAGTGGACAGGGGGGCAGAGGAGGGACAAAAATGATAGGAGACAGTATTGAGTGAACATACAGTACGATACACCTCTGACAGGACTCGGGATGTGGGGGAGGGTGTGAGGAGTTGCTGTCGTTTCACATGAGTTTCAGGAGGTGTGTACAGCCATGCTGGAGTGAAACGTATGGGATAAGAGAGGGGGGAACCTGCTGAGCTGTTTACTTACTGTTAAAAGGCCAATGGCAGGAACTGTGAATGCTTGTTGAGTCAAATCCTCAGGGCAAATGCAGTTGTGTTTGTTCTTAAACCAAAAAAAAGTTTGAATGACTCCTTAGAAGTCAAAGTGACATATTTTGGATGCGTTATTTCTCATAGTCTGGTCTCAAATCAGGGACACCTTAGAACCAGATTGACTGTGGGGGGGACCTTCTTTTGGAATCAAGATATAAAGGATTATTTCTCAGTTCAAAGTTGCACAAATTTCTCAATTAAGAGGCTGAAAATCACTGGCTGTGTTAAAAGTTCATCGCCTGAAAAGAATTAGAAGTAGGAATATCCCGTTGCAGATGTTAGAAACACTCATGTGAAGTAACAGGAACATCAAAGGGAAAGGGAAGTATATATGTAAATAGGGGAGGGGAGTGTGGGAGGAAGGGCGAGGATCTAGAGTCTCTACATATACAGAAAACAGAGCATTTGCTGCCAGATCGCATTCCTTCTAGTGGAGGGTGAAGACAGGGAGCCGAAAACATGACTAAACCACACCAGTTTTGGGCGTTTAATCTGGCAGACACAGGGAATTAAGACAGGGGAGGAGGGGGGAAGAAGGGACCGTGGAGTCTGTGTGAGACTGGTTAAGACGGACAAGAGATGAGGGGACATATCGGGGGGAGCAGGATCACAGCAGAAACATTATGATCGACTCGGACATAGAACAGGTGTATATACGCCGTGCTAGGAAAGACAGAGAGCAGGGAGGGATTGTTCGTGACAATCTCCCTTGGGGGGTAGTGGTTCAATTTACCTTTATATCCTATCTTGACTGCTCCTATTACACAACCGAGGAAAGGGAAACATTTGGAAAAGAAAATTACTTATCTCTGTGGTGGCAGAGAGCTAAGACTGACAAACACATTGTAACTTACAGGGAGCAAAAAAAAAGTGTAAACGGTTGATGGCATAAAGCTGATGTACCTGCCAACTTAGTTTAAATATTTGGAAAAGAAATTTTGCAGATAGGTTTTTTTTCCCCAAGATTACTGTTGTCTTCGCCACGTTTTAGCTCCTGCTCTAATTTCAATCTCTCGACTGTGCATGTAAATCACAGCCGCTATGTGATTGAGCTGAATAGGTAATACTAAGCATGAGTGACAGGATATGATTGGAAACTTCGAGCTCACCCATTTCTTTTTTAACAGAGTTCACTTTTTTTTTTTTTTTTTAACAAAATAAAAGTGCTGCAGTAGAAAAAAAAAAAAAAAACATTTTGCATGAAGGGTATAATTTTCAAGCAAAGTGAAAAGTGTTTTTTTTTTTACCTGATACTCTGGAATCCAGGGCTATATATGTGTGCCAAGAGGGAGTTGGAGAGAGACAGATAGGTAGGTAGGTAGACAGGCATACAGACATAAAATAGAAAAGAGAACGGATATAAGTAGAAGTTAGGCAAAGAAATGCAAATAGAAAAAAACAAGTAGAAAACTGGTGTGTGAGAGACAAAAGAGAGACAGAAGCTGCAGATTTAGAGGAGTAGTTCATAGTCTAGCTGCGGCGAGAGAAAACTCCAGTATTTGACAAACTTTAAGAGGGTAGATGTTAATTAAAGCAGCAGTGATTAATCAGAATTATAGATGCTCCCATGGTCAAATCACCACATTTTCCCGTTAGATGATGATCACTGTATAATTATGTGCATAGGAAGGAACATAAACGAATTCAGCATCTTAAGCTCGGTAAAATATTCATTGTTAACACTCTCCATCTGCTTTGCCTTGCCAAAGCAAGACAGGCTAACACAAAGAACACGCTGTTTCTCCTGATATCTCAGTGTTATAACACTTTGTTTTCAGACTTTTTGAGCCAGTTTCTGCATCAAAACACTTTACTGTCTTTACTTGTCAGGAGGTACGTAGTCTCACCCTCAGTCTAATATGAACGCATCATAAAGCAGCATACTAAACTTCTCTTCTTTTTTTTTCTACTTTTCAATTTTGCCGTCATCTCCACTTCAGTGATTTCAACAACTGCGCGCCAATGAAGCAGCAGTACACTAAGGCGAATCAAAAACACCTTAGTGGTAAACTGCATTGCTGAGAAAACAGTGACAATGGGTTAAGTCTTGCATATAAAACAGGATCTAGATGCTTGTGACAAAAGAATGGCCGAGGAAGTCCTCTATTCAGGCTCTGGCCATGTAATGTGATTAAAAGGCGCTTTGTGCAAATGGCAGTTATTCAGGGTTTGAAAGACAAAATAAGCTCCCCCGTTCTCTAAGAAAAGGTAACGCACTGCTTATTCATCCCCACTGCATCCAAAGCAAGGAGTTACTTTCCAGATGGGAGCCTTAAACCGGAGGAAAGAAAGAGAAAATGGACGGTGCACAGTCTGCCCTGAGGAGGGAAAGATTAATAAGATCAGGAATGTGACCCCTCCAACAACTCCCTCACTGCAATCTCCTTTTACCCCCAGAGATGGAGCCGCACTTTGGACCTGGGATTGCTGATGAGAGAACTTGTAAATACATAATTAGGGTTCAATGGTTTGGAGGGCCATATCTTTGTTTCACAGGGAATATGTCGTCATCAAGAGGTTGGAAATGACACTTGGGGGAATGCTGTTAGACGCGGCGTGTCAGGGTTTAACTACAGGACCTTTGACAGGGGGTAAGATGTCGAGGAAGTTTGAGTTAAAGGTCAATAGGAAGTGACATCTCAGAACTCATTATCCTCATTAATGCCAGGTGAAGCACTGCCATTTCAGAAAAATGATATTCCAAAGAGGCCTACCCATGGCTTTTCGGCTCCCTAAATACCTGCCCTTGACTCGCTAATACAGGAGCATCACTTGAGCAGTCTAAAAGGTGAAATATCTAAACGGATGATGGGAACATTACAAAGTTGATGTGAGGTATTGCAAAAGCAAAGAGATTTTCAAATGACAGAGGGAAAGTGAATGATAGCTGGCCAGAGAAAAGAATATGGGAAGTTTTTTCATTTCATTTTTATGGTAAAGACGTTTAACAGTTTAATTTAAAAAGATGACATTTGCAACATTTTGATATATATACATTTTGTTTGTATAGATTCTCTATAATGTCATAAATATGTGTTTGCCCAATACTCAGTTCATTCAAACCTCTACATTTGCTACAGTATCTGGTGTCTAAGAAAAGACTAAGAAAAACTTGCTGAACAGGAGGTGATACTTCTAGAAGCAGCAGCTGAACAGCAACAACACAGAAAAACTGAACTGTTAATATATTTAGTAATAATCACCATTACCAGTATGCAAGTAAAATCAGCAATACAACAACCTAAATATACTCGATTACAACTAAAAGTACAGAAGTATCACCAGCTATATAAATATATATACTAAAAGTATAAAAATTAAAAGTACTCTTTAACTAAAAGTATGGACAAAATCCCCTTTAAGAATGTTATATTATTATATTTGATTGATGGAATAAAATGTACCTGTTTTTACATTTTATAAGATGATCGTATGAATTGGATGTAAAATATTAATTGCAGAAATCTGGTGGAGGAGTTTTAGTACAAAAGTACCTCAAAATTGTACTTATAAATTCTCTTAGTTACTTTCCACCAATGACTGTGGCTGACTAATATTAAATGAAAATGAAAAATCCAAGGACGAAGCTCTTGGCCACAATGTTTGATTCAGTGATCTTTAAAAACTGAACAGCAAGAAACACAAGAGTTCACTCCTAAACACATAAAATATCAACCAAAAGTACTTATCATTAGCGTGTCATGCAAAGGTACTTGTTTGGAGTACGTAGGCGGCAACAGGAGTGTGTCGTGATCTGCCTGAAACTGCTCGGAAAATGCTGACATTCACACTCCAAAGTTGCCCTTTTAAGTCTGTCCATAAATGAATTTCCTCTGTAGTTTGTGCCCTTCTGTCAAGTGTGTGTACGTGGAGTGTACTGTATGTGTCACTGAAGCTCACCGATGGTGCAGTGTTCCCCCGTCCAGCCCTGGTGGCAGTCACACTTGCCCTCTCGGCAGACACCGTGGTCAATGCAGCGTGGGTGACAGTCCCTCTGCTCACATTCTGGTCCAGTCCAGCCTTCCTCGCACTGACACACACCACTGATGCACGAGCCGTGGGGACCACAGTCCACCACACACACCTCTGTCATAAAGGAAAAAAGCCATGGAGACATGTAGCTTCTGTTCAGTGAAAAGTGCATTTTTGTATTCTGTGTAGATGCATCTGTGACGGCTGAAAAATGCTCTGATGTTTGCTGAGAAGCATTGACTCTGTCGGTTAAAGTGGGCCAATAAGTTGAACTGTAAACAAGACATGTTTTCAACACTGTTCCTAAATAATTCATTATTAAATAAATCCTGAAATTGTTAAAGACCATGTTTAAAAAAAAAAAAAGCTGCAATGTGTGTTAATATTTCATCTAAAGAGACTTTTACTGTCATCTATTAAAGCATTATTTTACATGGGAAAATATCTGGATTTACTGCTTCCTCTTGCTTTATGGATACCAGTATACTTGTCATGGGCACAATTCTTTTTTAAATGTGTGAAAATCAGGACACATGGTTGACACATCACGTCAGAGCACTGAAACAGAATCCCAAACCAACTTTTATTTGGCTGCCATTTTGCCAAAATACACAATGAATAGCTGAAAAAGAGGGTAAAAAAAAAAAAAAAAGGATAAATCTTCCTCTAAAAAGTATGAAATTAATCTTGATATATAGTGTTATTACTTTTATGGGCTCAAGTGATAATAAAGTCCCTTAAATTCTGTACTGTGCTTGACATTTAATCTGTAAACCACATTACCCTCAATACACCACAGCAACACAGTACTGTCAGCCCGCATGCATTTAAACCAATTCAAACGTAATGAGTGCATGTTGGAAGGCACATTGAAGAGATAAAACTTTAAAGGAAACATCAAAGAGGAACACTTTGTGCATTGTTATGTGTCCTTATGATGGCGGAGCGGATTATATCAGAGTCACTTACATCTTTTTTATGTAAGATTTACTCAGCAGCAACATCTGTAAGGGCTTTAATTGGCTTATTAACAAATGAGTCCAATCAGTGTAACGACAACTTTTCGACCATCTGAAACGACATCAAAGCTTATCACAAAATACATTGGTATTTATCTGAATAATTACAGTGGAGTAATAGAAAGGACATTTTTTTCGCCACCCACATGCGAGCCAGACAGACACAAGTTGTTATTGTCATTTTTGTGTCTGGAGTTACTTTCGCTCATCTTCATCAAAGAAGTAATTCACAGGCTATTTTATTTCTCCGTGAGTGCAGGTGCTGTAAAATAAATCAAACCCTCTCTAAAGTCTAAAGTCAGCACACAAGAACAGTAAAGCACAACAATTACTTTGCATCTAAAAACCTACAACAACAACAACATCCGCTCTTTGGATTTTACATATTCTGCAAGCTCATTTGCATGGAGACTTGGCAAGCTGAGGCGAGGGTTATGGATTTACTGTAAGCAGGTTCTTAAGTCTGGTCTCAGATATGTTAGATGAACATGTTCTCTACGAGTACGGTGCATCGGAAACAGCAGAGCAGCTGTTATGAATCTTTGTTATCTTCTGAAAAATTAAAAGGCAAAAGATTGAAACCGCGGGCGGTGAGTTAGTCAGGCTGTGGCGGGCTAAAGCTAACGCTCAAAAAAGCAGCGGCTGCTCTTGTGAGAGAATAAGAAATGTTCATTTAGTGGAACCAAAAGCTTCGATCAAAGCTTTCCAACAGAAGAGCCATAAAGCTTTCCGCTTGTGACAACAGCCGTCAATGTGCTAGAGGAAAGTAGCTCAAGTATTTCCTCAAATTTTAAGTGACTAGATGCTCCAGGAAATTTATATAGACTCATAACCGAAAAGTTTGACTTTTTAAAAACTTGGTATAGGCTGCTGGAAAAGCAAATTAGCCAAAAGACATAATTCTGCTGCTCAAAATGTAACAAGTCATGGATTAAATATCTAGTCATTTTGTTCATGTATTTTTTCTTCTTTTAAAGCCAATCTATCCTCACTGCTTTACCCACAATCCTCTTTACTAAGGCTCTTTTAGCTGTCTGTTTCCAGCTCTCTGAATAGAGTTTTTCTTCGATTGAGAGACCTTGGATGGTTCTGATTAAGTCGAGCCGACACTGTAGAATATTAAGCATGCCTCTGGAGGGGAGTCATTTGATTCCAAAGGGATACCTCCTTCCCATAGAATCTATGCAATCAATTTTTCATTAGCGCAAAAGTGTTTATCTGCCTTTAACATGCCCCTGACTCAAGCTGGATAGGGGTTGTGGGCGGTCGATCCATGCTACTCGCTTGTTAATTAAAGTTTATTTAATTGAAGAAGAATCGCAGCATTAATTAAGAAGGAATCCTTCACCCCACCCAGGTAGGTACACTGCCCAAACTTTTGGACTGCGCTGACGCTAACGCCGTCAGTTCCATTATTGACATTCTTGAGATATCTTGCTGAGTAAGAGGATTGTGTCTGGAATTTTGAAAACTTTTACAGAATAACAAATCACGTCTCCTTAAAAAGAAAATGAAGTGAGACGCAAAAGGCCAAAAAAAAAAACCCTAAAAAACTTTCTTCTCGAGCAGACCGAAAGCGAGTGCACGCTGCTTTAAAAAGGTCTGAACGCCCATCTATCATCTCAAACGCACCATCCAGCCTCTTTACAATTTAAAGTTCACACAGAAACACAACAGACACTAAACACCGACACAAACAAACTGCAACTTCTGCTTTTAATTGTCTGACTTGGTATAGCTATTATGTTTCTCTCTCGGTTCAACACACAGAGAATGAGTCTATTCTGAGGGGGGAAACAGCGCATAAATCACCTGAGCCTCATGCGCAGATAACAGATGGGAGGGGCCAGCCTTTGAACTAACATGTCACCTACCTGTGTCGAAAGGCTAATCCTCTGAATACAAAGCTAGTAACAAATGAAGAAGATCTGCTCGCGAGCAGATGGGAATACACGATGGCCTCCCTATAAAATCTGTAGCTGCTATTAAGCACACTCACATTTCTGGAAAAGGTTCTGAAGTAGTCTATGAGTCTGTTTGAAAAAACACACATTTGTGTTCAAGTTTATAAAAAGAACATATGCTTGGTCGCAAGAGAGTAACGTGGGGAGCCAAAGCTTTGTTATTAACATATGGTCTGCTTCAAACCAACACGTGTTGCAAGTGTTGATTACTAAACTTTAAGGTTGTGATCACACCCACAGTCTAAAATATAATGAAGCAGTTACATTTGTTTGTAATTTGTTCATTTAGGTAAATCCAAACGTTTAACAATTGTTGCACAATGCTTGATAAGGAATATTAGTTCTTGGAGCTTGATTTAAACAAAATGACAGACTTCTATAGTGGACACACCGCAGTGAAGGACACAAAATACAAGAACTAAACAGGAGCAGCAGTACACACTGGTTTGCCCTCAGTCCTTACTTTAGTTATACAACACTTTCCAAGCATGACTGACTCCTGGCTATCAGATATCAACATCTGTCTCTGCATGCCTGTGAAAGCCTTTGTTTTGTTACATGTAGTCCGTTCAAGTTGCTTTCTTACTCCTGTTTGGAGAACGGCTGAGACTTTTTGAGGCATTTCAACGTGCTTGTGTTGCGCAAATGTTCTTCTTACACGGATACATTACTCAAATTGTTTTGTTCTAAACACATTTGTTGTAAACACCTCCTCCTCATCAGGAGACTACTTTCTTTCTCTCTGATAATTCCGACCCTTCACAGCAAAGTAAAACTTCACTGAAGGTGATGTAGTAAAGACGTGACACAGAGCTCATAAAACACAGCGCTGACAGTACTGCAACATGTATGCATAGCTCATGAGATGAGAAATTTTCAGTCAGTCAGGCTCCCATTCATCATCTTTGGAGCAATTCCAGACTTTTCAATTAATAATTTTGTTTCCTTCATGTATGGGGGGAAGCTGAAAGATACTGATTTGACTGTCTCTATTTTTCAAAGTGTTTCATTTCAAAATGTGACATATTAATTTAGGAAAACAAATTGTACTCAGATGTTCACAAAATTTCAAAAACAGGGATGATAAATACCCTAAAGTTGTGATTTTCTTTCACAGCATTACATATTAAAGCATATAAACAATTTTACTCTTCACACTTTATATCAATTTCTTGGCTTCCAAAGCACAATAATTGTGTTAAGTGTCTTAATAAGGCACCCATATGTAGACATAATGTACTGTATAAGAAATATTTTTTATTTCAACCTGCATCCTGTTAATAACAGCTCATACACCTGCTGCTGCGGCACCTGGTGTCTGCAGTGTCTGCGCGCAGCGACGGGGAATTATTAGAAACTCAGAAAGAATTTAGTGCCAATTATTTAGAGAAACTCAAAAACTATCTGCAAAGACAGTCAACAAAAAAGACATCAGAGTGCACCGCTTGCAAGGATTTGTTAAATAAATGAACTCATGAAAGAAGATGTTGCAGATTACAGCTCTAAATAGATCAATATGCCCTTTTGTAGACTTAAAAAAAAAAAAATCAACTATAGCAGCCTAAGTGGGACTGTTAGTACCAACAGAGACAAAAAATTAGAAGAAAGATGAAGATTGCCACATTTCTTTATAAGAAAGTGAAAGAAAACTTCTGCCATCAGAATATTGAAACTGAAATGGTTCATTGATAAATGAGTTGAGTGATTTTTCCAATTAAAAAGCCAAATATTAGTATAATCCCAGCTTCTCAAATGTGTGCTTTTCTTTGTCATATGTAATTGTTAATTGAATGTTTGCGTTTAGGACAAAACAAGAAATTTGAAGATGCCATTTTGGGTTTTAAGAAAGTGTGATAGATGCCCATTATTGAAAATAATCTTTAGTTACAGCCTGTTAGGCCACACAAAGTAGCTTTAAGTCATGAAAAGAGAATGAATGGTGTTCTGACCTATGGAGCAGTCGGCCCCTGTCCAGTTAGCCTCACAGACGCAGGTTCCAGAGTCGGTGTTGAAGGTGCCGTGACTGGAGCACTGCTCTGGACAAGTGCTCTTCAGGATCTCACAGCTGATCCCTCCCCAGCCCGGGTTACAGTGGCACTCACCGTGATGACAGGCTCCGTGACCGGAGCACATCGGGTCCACACAGTCCACTGAGGACACACAGGGAGGACAACAGTGATGTTAGCTCACCACTTCCAGACAGGATATCAAACCTACTTGTTTACCCTGGCCACTCCAGCTCTGCCACCAGCCAAAATCATTTTTCTGTGAGTGAGTGGAAGTGCTCCAGTGCCAGATAATGGCTAGTGAGCCACAGCTGAATACTTTGCAGTGTTTAGTGGTGGCTGGTAGTAATTTTCCACCCTATGTTCAACTAGCTCCTCCAACGGTATATTATAGGGTACTTCCAATATACTGACAGCATAATTATGCTCCATTATAGGCACTAGGAAAAGGAGCACAATTAGTGTCTAGACAGATATAATCAATTACTATTAACAATTTGCAGATCAACTCGCTGATCTAAGTTAATAATTGGTAATTATGACCAACACAATCATCTCATTACTAACAAGGGATAATTTGCAACAGCATTATTGTGCCACCTCGGGCTGATTGCTCTGTACATTTCCATATATACATGGACACTGGTATTGATCATTTACCTGAACCAATTCATCACAGCGCACTCCCTAACATACAAGCTCGAAACTACAAATGCTACCTCCTCCCATATCCGTTTCCTTCCCATATTGCTTTACGTCAAAGAAAACCTCAACATATTCATTTAGTGAACTTAATAGCCTTTCATATGTAAGGTCAACCGCACATGTAAATCTGAGCTGATAATTGTCTTTTGTCTGCACGGGGATCAATAAAGTTAAATGCACTCAAGTGAAGGGGGAGGTGAAGAGGGTTGACAAGAAAGAAGAAAAAGCTCCTTCTCAATAAACCGGAGGAGCAGATGCCACTGACTGATCGATTTTAACAGGTGTCTTCAGCTGTGGTGCATTCCAATAGGTGACTGCGTCAATGGGCACTGCACAATCTGTTCCAGCTTGTACCTTTATGTGGTCTAAACACTAAGAGGGAGTTAATTTATACACACAGTATCAATAACAACATCCAAAGCATTATCTGCTCGGTGGAGTTGAAAACACCGATTGTTTCACCAATGGACTGTGTCGATTCCCCTGGGGCTTCACACAGAAATATGTTGCATCTAGCTGCTTCCAATCCAATGGGAAGACCCCTCCCCCATTTCCCCCATTTACCTTGTTCGCAGTTGGGTCCTTTGTGGCCGGTGTTGCACACACAGTTACCCGCCACGCACAGTCCGTGTCCACCGCATTGAGGATCGATACACTGGGAGGCCGGAACGTCACATTCGGTGCCCTTCCAGCCGCTGTAGCACTGACAGCGCCCCCTGGTGTACTGGCCATTACCGCTGCACAGGACCGGACAGGCCGCTGTGGAAAGACAAGAGAGTGAATGTTCCAAATGGTAAAATGCGAAAATGCGAAAATATAATTGATTGTGGCATTACTTTACAGGGCTACCGATGTGAAATGGAGTTCAACATTTTGGGAAATGCTCTCATTCGCTTTCTTGCTGAGCGTTAGATGGAAAGATTGATACCACCGTCACATCTGGTAAAGTAATAAAATCTGCCTCGCAGCACCACTAAAGCTCACTAATGGACTTGTTAGATCTTGTTTGTTAAAGCCGTACCCAAACCGAAGCATAAACATGGTTTATGTGTTGGACTAGAACAGGAATCAGGGTATTTGCAAAAATGTCAGACTCTTCCTTTAAAATCAGTGGTTCATTATCTGGCTTTGGTTTTATGTGCTCAGATTTTCCAAGAAATCCATCTGTAAGATTTTGGCCATCACTGCAATGTAATGGCGGTGCTTAATGAATCCATTAAAAATAATTTCAACAGTTTTCTAGGGGAGCGTTTTTGGTTTAAAGTAGCTTCAATGAAAACAGCCACAGGTAGGTACAGCAGCGCCTGACTGATAATAGAATTTTTATTTTAGAGAGTCACAAAGATCCAACAACTATATCTCGGGCAATATTCTCTTTTATTTTTACAAAAACATGTATTGTTGATAAGGATGTCTTCAATTAGTCACATTGCTCTCTGGTAGAAAATGTTATGGTGACAGTGTTTCTAAATGATTACATACAGTAATTATACCATTTCTGCACTGACATTTCTTGTTATTTATCAGCTGAGGCATATGCCAATATCAATATATCTGTAATAAGCTAATATTGGCAAATATATCAGCACAGACAACTTATCGATCTAACTGTAGAAGACACTGTAATAGATTCTTTTTTTGGGCACCATACACAAAATTCCATTAGCCTTGTGCGGGGATATCTGACCCTCAGTTATCCCAAATATCTTTAAAAAAATATTATCATGTGCTGAATAGACTGAAGAAGAGTAAAAAATGAGCTTAATAATTACCTCTGGAACAGTATGGCCCTATGAATCCTGGGAAACAGTGACAGGATCCTGCCACACACTCTCCGTTCCCGTAGCAGTTGTGTGTGCACTCCGTGACAGAATCTGTGGGTACAGCAATGAGCAGGTCCACCTATTAATAACTCATCAAATTGTCATATTAGAGCAAATCTGGATTTCTTCCTTAATATAACATTTGACAACTGTACAGTTTAAAGAAATACTGCAAGACGACCGAGATACTGACTTATCTTTTTCCCTCCTGCATGAATCTCGGCTTTCTAAGCATCCCTTATCTGCAGTACTCGTATCGGGCATGGCATACATTTATAGTTATTTGTCCATGTCCCACTAAGGTCTAAGCCTCCATAACATGTACAGTGCAGCTTGGCTGTTCCCATCTAAGCCATGTTAAGTAAAAGCCACACAGGCATTTTAAATTAGACCAAATAATTCCATTTCCTCAACACATTTTCCTATCCTCGTGTGTCCTCTACCGCCTCATCCTCTCCACCCCCCCACCCTCAACCCCTTGAATGACTGATCATGCCCACACAAGCCATGCGATCTCTTGAGTGTTTACAGCTGAAATCCTCTCTGAGTTGAAGTTAATCTGACATATCCTACAGACAGATCTTTTGTTCATTCAACAGACCATCGCTCATAAAAGGGCACCCCCAAAGGACCAGGACCCTCATTTTGATCGGCGTTAAGAGGGCAAACTTTTTTGTTATTACTCTAGCTTGTATTGGATGTTCATTGAGCCGGTGTCGGACCCAGGCAATTTTGACCTCACACATCAATACCTTTGTATTTCTAGGGCCAGATCAATGGAACTCCCCGAAGGAAATAGAAAAAGAAAAAAAACGTTAACTCAACCTTAGTGTTTTTCCTACCTCAAAACCCACAAGGAAATTTCACAGACTTCAGAACACTGAAGAGGTTGTTAAGAGGGAAGGATCAATGCCGTGTATGGTCTCGTATTATAGTGTTGAGCACAATAATCCACTACCATACAATGAAAACCTAGATCTGCCGCCGAGGTGGCTCTAAATTTAAAAAGCTTGTTTGTGTGGTAGCCAGACTAACAACCTAACTATTTGTTCACGTGGGCACAGCTGTTTAAGGAAATTAAAGTCTTCCAAACATGTCATTACACATCATTCCAATCACAATCAATAGCTATGCCAGCAGATGTGCGTCCTCCTACCCTGGATGATGGTGTTGTAGGACACTGTCTCCACATTCTTTCCGTCATTATAAAACGCCAGGTGCCACACCCCTGAATCCAGGTACTGGATGAAGCCCGCTTGGTGGACGGTGACTGGATGATCCAGTCGGCCCCTTGTCTCTGGTTCACTCAGAGCCCGATGTTCTTTGGCGATAAGTCGGCTTCCGTCCAGTAGCTCCACAAAGTCATACTGCAAAAAAAAAACAGAACAAATTTCCGACAGATGCACATGATTGCTATTTTAATGACAGTCTAATTAAATCAGACAGTGAAGAGAGTGCAAAAAGCTTTTTCTTTTGTTGAATGCAGCTCTTCTGGTGATTTCCCTAACAGTCTGAGAGGAACTCTTCAAAGTCGTAATGGAAGACACAACCAGAACAGGTTTGTGTACACAGCAAATATTCAAGTATAATAAATGTTGATTTTCCACTGACAGTTATTCGGAGTTGATAGATGTTGTTTGGAGAGTTGTTTGTATGCTGATAGAGCCGATATGGCTCTGGGGTAAATGCTCAAAAATATTCAAAAAATACATTGTTAACTCTGACAGGAGTGCACTTAAAAAGACTCTGGCAATGTGTTTATTATAATCTGTTAAATGAACATTGATAAGGTACTGCGTAGAGGCAGATGCTTAAAATTCAGAGTTTTTTTTTATTACTAGTGCACCTGCACAAAATACAAATACAAGGATACACTTTAATGGCATCTATACACAGCTTGATTCATCTTCTAATTAAAGTCAATACATAATTGATACACTTGATCTACAGACTGTGAAAATGGTTACTAATGTTTGATTGATGTTGTTTGAATGTTTGATTGTTTTCTTGTTTGTTTTTAATACCCAGGAGTCACTACTCACTGAAGTACAGTATAGATACCGAGTAGATTAAGCTGGTAAATTGACTTGCATTAATTCAAAGCAAACATGTCCTTGTTGGTAAGGTCAGGGTTTTTGTTTTTTACCAAATGCGCTGTATACAGTATAGTATACACACTACATAGACAGTATATGATACACATAAATGTAACAGTGCATACCTCAGGTTTATTTTCTTGCCTATATGTTGGGGCTGCAGGATAACAGTTTCTCTGTTTTTTTCAAACAAACATTGATTTACGGGGTAAACAAGGAGTAACGAGTCATCCCTGCCAAGTGAAACGAGTAAAGCGGTGCATCTGCTCTCAGTGCACCTGCTCAACACCTGAACCTCATTTTGACTGAAGCTGTAGGATACAGAGCACTGCAGCAGAAAACAGTGTAACACATACCAGCAATCCCCAAACAGGCTATAGGCTGCAGAGCAGCACAGCAGATGCAGTCAGATCCCCTGGCTAAAGCTGCTGGTAGATACACAGATGTACTGAGCCTATAGTGAGGACTCAGGATGGAAAAGAATCTGTGGGTTGCTAAGGAGTGTGATGCATACAGATTGGCACTGTAGCTGATTTTTTAGGAGAGCCTGGATTTAAATCCAATGATGAGGCTGTTTGCAGGAGCTTTGATGAACTGCAAAGCCATTGACTGAAATTTAAATAAAAACATCCAAATGTGTACCAGACTCATGCCTTTTTAAATAAGTGTCATGTCATTTTTTAATTTAAGATTAATTTAAAAATACCAATTTTTTTTTAAGATGAAGGTGGCAATTCACATCAAAATGTTCTGTTTCCTGCAGCAGGAGGACCCTGCACACAATAATCACTGAGTGAGAAATAGGATGGAATGCAAAGCACCTCATTTTTATTGCAGATCAGCAAGAGTCCTCCCCTCAACATCATACAATATAGGCAAATTCCCAAAATGCTGGTGTTGGGTTTTTAATATTTTTTTTTTCTCATAAAAACCTTCACATTGGAAATAACAATTCAACATTTGTTTGAAGCTGCAATAATCAAGATATCTTTTTACATAGAGTGTGTAGTATGACAAAAAAACAAACAAAACAAAAACAATATCAACCCAAATCTGCAGCTCTATTGAGCTTTTCAGTCTCTTTCAGCTCATTGTATTGGTTTCACGGCCCTGTAATAAATCAAAAGCCCTCACAAACCCAATATCCAGGGGCAGCAGGAAGCTGTTTTTAGCAGAAAACCAACGATTAACTCACTGTACAGTACACTACCTGTTCAGCAGTGCTAAATGGCTGACAGACAAAGTTAGAAACTGGCTGGTAACTTCTAGAGACATTTTTTCTCAAGGATTGTTGGAGACCTAAGCACAGCTAAGAGAGTAAATGTCTGTGGCCCGAAGCACAACACCAAATTCGAGGTGTAGGGCTGTAACTATTTGCTATCACTTGAGCAAACCTACTTAAAAAGCTGTTTATATGTCATTGCTTTTTATATGTCATCATTTTATCTGTTCTTCTCTGCCTGAAGATGTACGAATGCAGCTTTGAATCAGTATGTGCACAACATCCATCCTCACTGAAACACAATGGACGTCGAAATGTTTGGAAAAAGGGGACAAGAAAATATATTAAAACCGGATTTGGTGCTCAGGAATGTGACAAACATGGACCGTAGCAACCTTTCAGTTGACTTGCAAACGACAGGAAAGAGAGCATTAAGTAAGGGGCAGGTGAAGTCAACACTGTGATTTAAACCCCTTTGAGTAGAGCAGGGGGCAAGGGAGGGATATTAACCTGGCGGAAGTTGACTTCTTTGTGTTGTTGGCTTGAGGGGGAAGTAATAAAACAGTTCATCCCATGAGCCCTAAACCTCTTGGCCAAGTGCATACATCTCGATTAGCCGGTGTGAAAGCCCCCCAAACTCATCTCAATCCAACAATACCAGTGAATAACAGGCAAGAGACCAAGCATGGAGAGACCACTGGATGCCCCACGGAGAGAGGAGGAACGCTCTGAGCCTGCAAATTCTTCACCTTTTAGATTGAGTGAACTTAGTCTGGCACTTGATAACAAACGAGTACAAATTCTTAAGAAAAAAAAAAACTACAAAAGTTTGTTTCTTTGAACTTGTTTGGTTTGTATCAGCACAGACAGACACTCAATAGCAGATGGAGGAAGTCTATATTTGAGAAGGGAAGAAAGGCTGTTGCACTTAAATGTTGTCTTGTCTTCCAAGCAGTGAATACAACCAACAGTCAATATCTCTCATTGGGGTCTTTCATGCTCAGTTAAGTAAATGCATTGATTTGTTCTCCTGGTCCCCGAACAGTACGGAATTTAGAGTTGGTCACAATAGACATAGTGTCCAGCATTGACGAGCTTGAGTGTCTGTACAACAATTGCCTGAGACATAAAAGTAGTGTCTTGTTAATTAGTACCTTTAGGTCTTTGATTTTGTTGGGCTTCCTTTTTTCACCTTGAAAGTGCAATCCAGCTCACCTGTTGTCACTCTCATCGGCCTTCCTTCAATCAAAGAGTGGCCCTAACTGTCTACACTCGAGTGAAGCCCGTCTTTACTAAGAGAGAATGTCAAGAAGGTGAAGCGAAGAGCTTTCGCAGTCAAGTGTGGTGGAAAATAGCCATTGTCTGAGTGCTTCCATCACCATCACTAGACATTGAACATTCGGATGCCCAGAAATGTCATTCAAGTGACACATCAGACACATTTTGGAAACACTTCAATTTGCAAATGGCAGACGTTTAGTGGAAGTGAAATACAAGCACAGACACACAGGCGAGTCGAAGCTGAAAGGAGATAATTGAAACTAAAAAAGTGCCCAATCTCAAATACACACATGTCCCGATATTTTAGTAAGTAAGAACTCTATTAAATGATATACATTAATATTGTTTGATGCCGTTTTTCTACTTTAAGGAACTGTTTAAAGACACATCTTACATCCTTAGAAGTGATCACAAGGCTACATTTTAATGTCTCTTGTACTAATTCATCCACAGAGAATTATTAATATTAAGCCTTCAGTTCACCTCGTTTCTGTGGAGCATTTTATCCTCTTTTAGCTCACTGTTTTGGTTTTACAACCCGCAACTTGTTTTGGTTCAGTCTCACCACTCTCACCGGGGTCATTTCCGGACACAGCAAGCCGCTGTTTCTAGTGATTATGCTCTGAAAAACACACTACCCAGTGGGGATGCGGTGATTATAGATTTTCATGGTTAGAGTTAAAATTCACGGTTATAATGCACTAATTTATTTCACAACATCATGAATGTATGAAATCAGATGTGCCATTTCCGTTTGTTTGATTTTTGCAGTTCCAGTAAATGGTCTTGCCCTTGAGGAGATTACATGTCGTTGGGGAGCGTTTAATTTATTACGGTGCACTACTCCTTTGCCTGTTCCTCCTCTATTCCTGCTCTGTTGCTGTTGGTGTACGCTGCAGTGAAAGCCAGAGTCTTAACTCACCGCTACATCATTGATTGTAAGACAGAAACACTCGGTGTAGCTGAGCCTCTGTGGTTTTAAAACAGTCACCTTTTAAACTGTGTTTAATAGTGAAATAGTTTAATTGCTGCATCTTAACCAAACACCTGGCAGACAGACAAAGATAGTGACTCGCTGGAGAAGATAGTGGAGCATTTAGCAGCTGATATATTTTCAAGAGCGAAACAAAAGTTCAGTATGCCCAATGTGTGTTTACAGATTTTAGTGCTCCCAAATGAACAAAAAAATAAATAATGAAGTTTAAAGACACATTTTAGGCCCTTTAAAAGGTACAGCGTGTAAGATATGGGGCCTTTATTTTTAGGATAAGGCAGACATGGAATATAATATTCATAACTATGGTTTCATGCATATCTTTTATATCTACAGTGGGAGCAGGTCCTCTTTCATGGAGGCTGCCATGTCGAAACACTGTGTTTCTACAGTCGCCCAGAACAGAAAAACTAAATACTGACTCTAGACATGGCCTTTCCAGTGTTTTCTCCTTTACACTAGAAAGGTGAGGGTGATGTGAGGAGATTGCGATGCAGCCATTACACCACTATACGCAACTAAATTCTACACACTGGGCCTTTAATATGATGTCATTCCTGTTCAAACAGGATGCTGTGCATGACACAATGCAGATAGAAAACCACTGTGGAAAGTGTAGAATTGTTTCCACTGTGTAGTGAAGGATAAGGTCCCCATAAAATCAAGACTTTTATAAACAGCACCCACTGTGGCCACAAGTGATAATTACAGGAAAACAGTGTTTGCCTACTATTGAAATAAACATTTAAATGTTTATCTGTGATATGCTAAAATGTAAAACAGTAGCTCAAGTGGAGAACAGAGTTTGCTCATTTTAGCTAACATTAGCCACCAAAAGCTTCTGGTCATATCTGAACAAGTAAAGCTATAGCTGTAAAACCCTTGAAGGTATTTAATTAAGAAAATACACGTTTTTTGAATCAGAGTTGAAAACTGTTTTTTTCTCTCTCAGAAATGACATAGCTGTGCTTTAAAGAGTAATATGGTGTCACGCTTTAAAAAAAGGCTTTACCTGAGTGTGCGATGGTGCAAGCCCCTTTCGTCCATAGACTCCAATCAGTGCATTCTTTTGTACCGAGATGTTGAACTTAAGGAAGCGTGGCTGCTCCATGCTCAGCTGAGAACGCCAGAACACCCCTGGTGGGATGCTCTGGCCCGCCCTCTTCCCTATGTCGACCTGTCCGGTGTCGATGGAGCTGTTCTCCTGATGAAGCACGTTGGTCCTTCCTAGAAAACAAGAGACACAACCCCACCCAGATTATGTAAAGTGCCACACAGATCAAAACAACACCGTTAAGGTGATATGGTATAAATCAGTCATCACCATGCCTTTCATGCCATCAAGTAAAACCTTCACACTCACATCTAAAAGACAATCTTGGGTTTTGTGGAAGTCTTTGATGTCTGGATGTCAGTATACGCTGCATTTTATCTTGCTTTCCAGTGTAATCTTATTCAAGCAGGGACTTAACAATAACATATTCATATTTCTCCTAAATGAGCGATGACCAAGCAAGACAGGATTAAAAGTAATGGTTCCCTGTGGTCCATGATGCACTGCTCACCTAAAAAAAAAGACTAAATATAATTGGCTTTTTATAAGACTCTAACAGGCCACAACTCCCATTTTTTTCTCTACTGCTAGTGACTCATAGAGTGAGGCTTCATCTCAGATAAGGTCTAAATGGAATCTGTCAGATATACTGAGCGCTACATTGCCAGGGCAATAACAGCAAATCAAAACAATTTTGCGAACCATGTCCTTAAACTGTGTCCTTACAGCGCCAAAGATGGAGGGATGGCCAGTTTTAATATGACTCATGCTCACATGAAAAACAGTAGGCTGCGAGGTGCTATTACAGGAACAGATTTCATTGTTAAGAAGAAAAATCTGTACAGCCTTTTCAGACCCTCGCCCACTGAAGCTCCAGTAGGTGTGCAGCTGTGCTCTTTACAATTTACTGTGGCAATGACTTTTAAGTTGTTACGTGGAAGATGCAGAGTTGTCCCGCAACATAATAACAACTCAACCTTTGCTCCGGCATCTCGGAAGCAGTGTTTCATTGCGTGGCCCTGTGTATACTGTAGCCGTGAGTCTATCTGTTTGTGCCAGACCTCCATTATTTGCATCCCTCAGTATTGTGTGTGTAATGAGGCCATTGCCTGTCACTTTAGGTTCAGTCAAAGTGAAGACTGGAAGCCAAGTTTACCTCTGGGGAGAATAATAGCTGGCTATTGATTGCCTTTAAACAGTCCAAAACCTGCCTCATGCTATCTTAATTAGCAGTACTTATGAGGATTTAAATCTAGCCGAGTTTAAACAATTGAGCTTTTGCCTGGCCTGCTCAACTCAATTAATGCTTTCGTGGCCATGCATTCTAAATACCTGCGTGTGCTTAGAGCTTAATTTGGTGGCTTTTGCTGTAAAGGTGAGCTGAGATCGCCTGCCAACTTGTTGTTGAATACACAATGGTCCAAGATTATGATTAGGCATCTATAAAGCTGTTTGGAATAAGTCAATTAATATTCAGAAGGTGAAAGATCCCAATAAAAGCTAAAGGCTGACTGGGCATCGAGTACCCAACATTTGACTCTGTCATTCACGGGGGCCAAATGGTTTATTGTTGCAATTTGTCTCTCTTCGTCAGCATGTGAGCCTTTCCTTGATTTAATTTATTTGTATTTTGGTACTTTAAAGATCCCTTTTTTAATTTAAGTTAATTTGACTTCATAACTATTAATTATAGGCAGAGTTGTTTTCATTCAAGTTGAGAGCCACTGCACATTTTAAGCCACTAAAGTGTTTATTATTTTCATAACTGAAAAGAAAAACCTTACCCCGATAGCACAATGTATTCAAGAAGTGGTGTCAGTAACCTTGACCCAAACAAGTTTTTAAGACACAGGGAAGCCAACAAAAAGAATAAACACTATTAATCTTGTTCATTAATACTGTAAATGTTAATTAGCAGTTAATTCAGATGTCAGTCTTTTATTTCCTCACCGTCAGCAGCCAGAGCTGTCACTACGCTCGACTGAGTGGGCCCTGTCTTCCCAACTCCTCCGTTTTCAAATGCCGGCTGGTTGTCCAACTCTTGGAGCTGCCAATTGAGGCCGAAAAGGTGCATTGCTGTGAAATACACAAAAAAGCTGCGTGGGCTTGTAGAAATTGATAAACAAATAAGCAAATAGCCGCACAAAAACAATCAAGCCACTTAAGCACAAAAGACCTGTGGGAGAGCACAATGGATGGATCCAATGCAGGCAGACATAGAATAAAAAAAAAACAGTTAAACTTCCAACATTTCAGTTCACATTTTTGCTTTTTGCGGCAAGTCTGCCATGGGTGGCTTTTGTGTAAACACAACACCGATAGAGGCCAGACAAAGTCATTTCAATCAATACTTAGATACCCTGTTGCTCTAGTATGATTCCGTGGGGATCACTGTTCATTAATGTGCCAGTGTGTCTGCACACAAACAGCTACTGCATCACAGAGAACAGGATTTCTGTTCTGACACAAAGCTTTCGCTTCAGACAAGAAGACGAGATACACAGGAGAAGTCTTGAAGTTACGAGGCTAATACGAAGCAGGAAGGATGCGGAGATGCAGCTACATGTGTGTGGAGGAGTAAGATGGAGGGAGAGAGGGAGCAAGTGTGAGACTTTTAAGGCAGTGTAAGGCAGTTTATTGAGACAGACAGTCACAGCAGGAGGAGGAAGTGAGAGGGTAAGATGCTGCAACACTCCCATAGTTCTCTTACATAACTAAACTGTGTCTGGCTTTCATTCAGCCAACCTGCTTTATTGTCACAGCATTGGATGCAATCAAACCGTGTTCTTGTTGTTTTGGGAAACTGAGGTGCTTCTGTGAGCGCAGCGAGAGGGCCAATCTCCTTCAAAGTCACCAGCCAGGGAACATGCTGAGGAAGCATCTTGATTTCCGACCATTTGATCTGCGGGAGGAACTTTTCTTCAACACCCACCGCTCGCTGGGAAGATGGATATTGACTGCAGCAAATAACTTGAGAGGTGGATGTAGGGCCAGAGAGAATATCAAATGTGAAGGAGACCAAAAGAGAAATGGAAAACTCGTATGGACACTGTATCAATCGGTGCCTTGTTAAAAAATAGGGCATGTGTTTTGTTTAAAGGCTGCTGATGAATATACTTGGCATCAGTTTAGTGAGGATATATGCAGCATTGTCCTTGGTAGCTGAAATGAATAGGTGCTCTGTAGCCTTGAATTCCAATCAAAAAGTGCCTTTTGTTTTAACATTGAGTGATAATGTATGACCGCCCAGTACTTTCAGCCAGCATCACCCTCAGTGTCAGAATCCATTTCAGTTGCCGGTGCAACAAACCAGCAACAGAAATTAATGCTGACTGGTCCATCGATATTTTTGACAAGTCTGACTTTTCTAAACACTGTGAATGGACTAGTCTGACAGTACCTCCCAATGTGAAAACCTGCAAGATCTGTGCACTTGTGTTGTGTTTTTGTTTCACATATTTGGTCTGGCAATGAGGTTTCCTGTTGCTATCGATATATAGTTTTAAAAAATGCTGAATGAATCTTTCTCCATCTTCAGCCAGATATAGATCTGTTTTAGTACCGTTGTACAAATTCACTGGCAGCGGAGACAGACGCATACAAAATCTACAACTTAATACAACTCGCCAAGAATTTGACTGAATTCTCTCAAGAATTTCTCATTTGCTCCCCAACGCTGTCTCCAAACATACATTCTCCTTGGCCTAGTTAAACTGTAAAACACCCACAAATAAATTACAACTTTTTCTAACTGCTCACTGTGTAAATATTTTCATTTCTTAGACTAACATGTTGGTGGCTTAAAACTGAGCCAATTCTCCAGAGTCCTTAGAAAACACTGTGTGCTGAGCTGGAACCCAAATTGCAGAGATCAACTGGGGACACGAAGCATTAACCTGAAGTGAAACACCCTCCACCTGAAACACCTACTCCTGCAAAATGCATGAAATTTAAGCGGGTTAAAGTATTACTTAAAGAATAAAAGGTGGTATAATCTTTTATTTAATAAAACCTGTATTTACAGAAATTAGCATTAAGTATTTTGGAAAAAAGAACCCTTTCAATGTTGAGAGAAAAATCTCTCTAAGCTGACTGGCAGAAGACAGACACAACGCTTTATCACAAGGAGACATGAGATGACAGACAGTGCTCTTAAACACTGGGGCCGTTGCCTTACAGCTGAAGATACAAATGTTATTTTGAATGTGCTTATGTCTTTTGATGATACTAAGAATCTACAGTCATGCTAGCAGCCAGTGGGGGGTAACTTTGAAGTGTAGTCAGTTACTGTATACAAATTACATTTGTAATTATTAATGTAATCCACTGGATTATATCAGCGTTGTTGTATGTCATCTATGGTTGATGCTTTTGGTTGAGTACGTCAACCATTCAGAAGCTGTGTGGGCAGCCTAACATCAGATTATAATTAAATAATCTAACTAACTATATTAATCTATGTGATCTGAGCTGATTTTTTGTAATCTGATTATGTAATTGTCAGTACTTTTAAAGTGACTTCCCAATACTGTTAGCAGCTCTGTGAGGCTGTACTAATGCAGAGTGGTGCTTTGACCAGATGGCATGCTAACATGCTAATAATGACAATGCTAACATGCTAATGGTTAGCATGTAATAATAATATTTACCACGTTTGCCAGCGCCTGATCTAAACCTCCTGCCAAATCAGTCCTTCCAGAAAAGTGCTACAATGCATAATTTCAATTTTATTGTAAAAATTCCAGCTAAGTCAGCTATGGTATCATTAATAACTTAATAAAACTTTGGTGCCACTTTTGCTAACATAAATTAAGTTACTTGAAAACTGTTTATACATATATAAGTCTGCCACGTGTGCTTGTACAGTACTTGTGATTAACACATCAGACTGCATGTAGAAGATACTAAAATGCCTTTTAAAATTGTTTTAATCAATAACATTCCTAATTAAACATGTTGTTCATCAAAATAAAAAAAATTAAATCAATAAAACGTCAGAGCTGATAGTGAAAGTAGCTAACAAGCGAGACATCTTGCATCCTTTTCATCCCTGTTGCTAGTTGCACATGCACACATGGTAGAGTGAATATTCTGCCCGATAACGGTAAAAATATTTCACCCTGACCCACAAATGTCAGCCTCCCGCTGGCTCTAAAGTAAAAGTCAGAGTCTAAAAACATCTCGACCGGTTTGGTTCCTGATTGTGGTTCATTTAACATGATAAGTCCGGACACCCTCCACAGCTAAACATCCTGCACTCGCATCTCCAGGCAGTCCCAGCTTTCCTCCAGAAAGCAAACTGTGTGTGGCGGTGGGCTCTTGTGTATCACACACAGCACAGGACCACCAAGAGCCTTCCCCTCTTCACCGCTCTTAGTGCACCAGGGCCTGAATCCCCACTTACCTCATCAACAAATTGCTTTGAGGTGAATGGCCCTCAATTTATGAATTTGCATAAGTTATTCCTGCAGCCTAGGCCAGTTCAATTAATATTTATGGGCCATGAGCAATTCTCTTCCTGAGCGAGAAGCTGGAAAAGCTAGCCTCTAATCTCTAAAGTCCAAATTCTCCCTGTGGAACACCTCCAATGATAATGAATGGGAGGGCGAATTTGTAAGTTTACAACATGTTTGTTTGAGCTGTGACATTCACATGGTACAGAGGCACAAACACTTCTGCACTGGAAAATGTAACATGAGCCCCAGAAAATCCTTCTGGCTGCTCTCACAGCTAATCCCCCCCCATCTTGTTCACATGATTCTTAGAGGTGTTGTTACCTGGAACACAGTGCTATAATTATGCTACAGGTGAAAGTTGTATCTCTTCTTTAAAGGATTAATAAATATTATTATCCAGATGAACAACCGAAGGCATTACAAAATATAAATGAGCATAAAACTAGTGTTCTCTGTTAAAATATGCAAAGGATGCCGTTCTGATTGCCTTCGTCACCAAGCATAATTAGTCCATTTACCACAGAGAGAGGTGTCCCATCTGGAGTCACGGCGTGCCAACAACAACTTGGAGCTCAACAGCCTCAAAATTATTGAGATAAACATTGTTTTATGCTGGAACCTGCCTGCACATCTCCCCAGAAATGTCCCCGGGGGACTCCTCGATATAAGCCTCACAGCTCAGAGCATGGCTAAGATGTTCCTGTTTTCTGGAATAGTGTCTCCAACCAACTCAAATGGAACGACAACATCCCTAAGACAAGATTGACAAGGACAGGGTTTGTTTTGTGATTGGTCTTGTGGCAATTGAAGCAAGCTCAATGTCACCTTCTGTTAGGCTCAGCGAGATTTCTAGAATTCCTTATTAGTATAAGTTTACAATCAAAAACAAATCACAGTACTCATCACTGATGAGTGGAGCCATCCACTCTCCTCTGGTAACTCATATGTCCTTATTAAAATCAAACGTGCCCACCATATCAACAACTGAAATCAACAAGCTTTCAGTGAAAAACAAACGAATAAACCAAAATTGATTTTCTCATTTTCTAATCAATTTAATTCTTGTGGTACAAGATTTCAGGGAACACATTTCTTCCTAAACTAGAAATCTGCGAGATGCAATTTTACAAAATCACAAAATAATTCATGCTTCCTTTAAAGACCCCTGTGTGTGCTGCTCAATTTAAAGAGCGCTTACAAAGAATCCACATGCTGCTTCTGCATCCAATCAGAGCATCAAAGCTGGACTCGGTCCTGATTGGCCTCCCTCTATCTGAACAATTACTGAAATCCTTCCAATCAGGCTAGTTTGCAGAGCTGGAACTGGAAAGCCTTACCTCAGCAGGTTTGCACCTCATTTGAGTTTCAGAATTGCTGTTGTTGTTCAGCCAGGGTTACTGTTCTGCACGTTGTTCTTCAAATTCATTCCATAAAAAAAAAATATCTGAACTATTTTTTAAAATATCATGAGGTATATTTGTCAAGAATGTGAGTAATAAGGTGGAGTCACCTCCAAGCATATTCCCATTTTAACATATAACAGATGCAGGTGTGCCTGTGTTTGTCGGAGTTTGTCTTAGTACTAATGGGACCGCACGAGCTGACAGTAGAAAAGTATTAAAGTACGAGTGCACATTGTAGCTATTTGAGTCATTGCACCTGGCAGGTGAATTGGCGGTGGATGAAAGGGAGAGGAAGTGGTGGAAACACTCTCAGACACCTGAGGCAAGTGGCAGAGGGCTGCATCTGTTTGACATACACACACACACACACACACACGCATCGACACATGCAATCGACACACACACATCGACACACCAGGCACTGGCATCACGCCAAAAATACAATTCCCAAACATCCGACAGGTCTACAATTAAACAAGTCTGTGATTGTTGGGATGAAAATGTTGTAAATGAATCCAATCTGCTAGAACTGTTAGTGACAACAGCTGAACAAATGACTGTTTCTGCTCGTTTTCCCCGCGTAAACTGAGCAGATCCGTCATGAGCACAAGTACAAATAAAAATAGCAACTGATTCCTGCGCACAGAGGAGCAGCTAAGTTATAAAGAGTACGTATATATCCATACTAATTTTATGATACAAGATCATGAATGGCAACAAGTAACAAAACAGTTAAGTCAATAAAGGGATTGTGAATATTGATATTGATATAGCACATTTATGACCTCTCCTCCAAGAGAGCACTCCCCTCTCTATTTGCCAATAAAACACTGGTTATAGGATCTTCCCAACAACCCCATATTTCTCCTTATACAACTGTGTCACATTTCCCCCTGCCTCCAAGCTGTATGAATACTTATATATCCGCTCCGGGAGAAAGGCACAGTGTAAAGATTAAGGGCTTGGATGACAAGGAGAGGCATGAGGAGAGATGAATCTGTAACAAGTTTATTGCTGTGGTCAAGATTCTAAAGGTTAGCAAGAAGTCAGCTTTGACACACTGTGGAAGAAAAAAATAAAAATGTTGGAAAGCCTTCTCATAGGAAAAAATGCCCAACGGAGGAGGAGAGGATGAGCATTAGTTTATCTTCCTGGCTGAGATAAAAGCATTTCCTGTTTGTCAGAATGAGCGAGTTCTGTTTGTAGTACAACAAAGGCTTTGTGGACCAAGCTCTTCTTTAAAGTTCGAGTGTTTGGGACGGTTTCCTTTGTTATAAGAGTTCAGCTCCTCAACTTGTGTTTCATTTCGCCGTTGCCATCTGTGTTGGCCATTTGAACCTCTCTGGCTGTGCTTTAACGGGATTTCCCCCCTCCCTGAGGACATAAATTGGCTGTCGTTCTCTGACCTGGGGATCAGAAGTGTGGGGATGATGCACAGTCCCCTGTCAAAGGGAAATAGACAGGAAAGTCTTGTTGGAAACTGCACTGGGGCCTGTCTGCATATCTGACTGAGAGCTTAGTCAGACAGACGCTAGTGAATCATATCAGGACATCTGCAATTTCTGCAAAAAGGAAAAGGCAGTGAAATAGAAATACTCCTGGCAGAGATCAAACTTCATACAGATTAAGAGGCAGGCCGGCTTCATTCACTCTAGGCAGCTTGTCTATCATTGGTTCCGTTTGACCGGATGACATGTCTAAAGATTATCCAATGCCACCGCAGATAATGGAGTCATGTTTTCTCTCCCTAGAACTGAAAGAAATATGTCGCTTCTGGCACTAAAACTACTGGTTCTCATGCACACAGGTGACAGCTTCCGCTGCACCTCCACATCAGACAATAAGTATTCAGTGGCAATAACCTCGCTATAGATGCCGTTCCAAATGCAGTTTATTAAGCTGTAAACATCGCATGCTGTCGACATCTAACGGGTATTAATTTGCACAAGATCGGCTCTACACACAGTGTTATCCCTTGGAAAGAATATCTGCATTCCAGGCTTGGATATTTAGGCTGTTTTTTCCCCTGAATTGCACTTCTGGAGAATCAAAAGGAAAGCTGGTCTAAGCTGGAAGCCTGGCCGGTACAAATGTTCAGCGTAGTATATCTGGTAATGTGAGCAGTTTACAGATAAGATTTTCACCTCCTGAACTGCCTCCAGACACGATCGGCGACAGAGCCTTCTAAGTGGACCATCGAGAGGAGGAAAAGAGAGGACTTTTTTTTTTTAATTGGTACCACGGAGCTGGTCTAGTCTGCAAGTTTGAAAGACAGCTGTAGATAAAAGGCTGTGGCCTTGAACTGATGAGGCTAACAGGTTGTCAAACGTACAGATTAAGAGCTGGGTAGACTGCGTGGGTAAAGGCCAGACAGTAAGAGTATGACTGATAGAGACAGAGAGACACACACACAAGCAGTCATAAAGTCTTTTGGGGTGCAAATCCAGCTTTGACTCCTCGACAGCAAGTCCAAGTCATCAACTCATAAGTCTTATAAACTAATTACAAGTCAAGATGAAAAGCCTTTCCGGTCTGAATGCTGGCCATTAAAATGGCATGGTTTATGGTTCTGACATTTTCATTTCAAAGCTGTTTTAATTGTGTTCCAACAGGTCTAATAATTAAATATGCGAGGACTGACTGTTGCCGTCTTGTTCATTTTTTATTGTTACAGAGTTTGTTGAAGTCTCAAATCAAAACTTGAGTCATGAATTGTTTTTGCTTTCAACTCTCAAGCGTTAAGTGAAGACTTCAGGGAGTCAGGTCTAAAGTTAGTCAAGTCTAACAACCTTGTTTTGTGACTTACTATACAACTGACTCGTGAGATGTGTGTGTGGAGATAAAACTACGGGAGCTTGTGTGTAGTGGCTGTGTTTGTGTACAGATAATCTGTGAAAATTCCCCTCATTTATGCGATTCCAAAATCTGACAACGCTCACACAGCCTTACCTATGCAGTAGCAGAGAATGATGGACAGAACCACAGCTATCCCCACGGCGATCAGGGCGGTGCACTTCCAGGAGCAATGTTTGGGTGACTTCTTGAACTTGAAAGCCCCTCTGGACAGGCTGTTTCTGGGCAAAGGGCGCGCCGGTGTGGAGTAAACTGTCCCCGTCGCCATGGTGTAACCAGGGGCCGCTGCGCCGAAGAAAGGTGTCGTTCCTGTGCCCGTTTTAAAAAGGAAGTGCCTGGAGAGAAGAAGGGGAAAGAAATAGGAGAAAAAGGGTAGTCTACAAATAACTGTAAAATGAATGATGGTACAAAACAGCATCCCAAAAGTCTCAAAGAAAGTACAGACGAAATTCAAACAGCCAAATGCCAAAAGAATCACCCAAATACAGTATACCCTACAATAGCAGTAGATCCCATGTGTATCACAGTGCAAGAGGAACTGGGTTATATTCTAATATTCAGTATAATCCTGACATTGGAAGAGGTGAACAAAAAGTACCTCATAAAAACAATCATCTCCCACTTGCCCTTTTACAACTGGGCCTTTGCTAATAGCCCATTATACCTGGGGTAATTAAGAGGGTTTAATCAAATGCACTACGGAGTGATCGTCCTATTAACTTTTAAACCCCACGTGAAAAGCTCTTAAGTAAATGAATTAAGCCTTGTTGCCACTCTTGCCACTTCTTAGAGATTAATACCCAAATGCCTCCAGGCTTATGGGGAAGGGCCAGGGAAATTGGACAGATTGACCATGCATTGCAAATGCTCTTCCTGTTCAGAACTGTTGAATTTTTTTTGTCTATTTTTGGTGACAAATAAAAAAGATTTAAAACAAAATGTCTGTCTTGTTTCCAGATAATGGATGAATTAAAGTATTAAACTCTTCACCAGGATTACTTTAGGAGCTGAGCAAATACTCGAGTGTAAAAACAAGTTGTGCTAATAAATAATACTGATAAAAAAATAAAATAAAAACAATTTGCACGACACAACCTTTATCATTCAGTGAAGGGTCGCTCTGCATGAGTATTCTCCTTGACATTCGCTGTTGCACTCAAAATTACACCAGAGAGTACCTGGCCAGTACCGCCGCAGTAAAATCTTTTCAACTGGAACAGTTAGAGGTTAAGTGCCTTGCTTAAGAGCACCTCAACATAGGGTAAATAAAGTGGGGCATGTGCTACAAGTTCACCTCATCGTCCAGATTCACTCCCTCTGTGATCTGCTGATACCAAAATAAAAGTTAAAGGCACTGCATTAAATCTGGGGTTTAAAACTATCACTAAGAATACTAGAACAAAGATTTGCAAAGTAATCTAGGAGTAATACACAGATTACCAATGCAGCTGTAAACAAATAAATACATTAAAACAATAAAATTATACTTTAAACAAACAAACTAACTAACTAACGTGTACGAGCACATGAAAGAGTTAAATTTGGGAGTGTAAGTGCACAGTCCTCCTTCCCTGCTCTTACATCCTCTTACTTTCTGCTAAGTCTCCCACAACATTTTACAGTACTTCTCCTCTCTATAGATCCCCAGGAGGAGAGAGGTTGCCGTGGTAACCGCTAATTTAAATACACCAATAAAGTGCTAAAGTGGTGTTTACTCATTAATTATTTGTGTGACATCTGTGAAGTCTCCATGTAAGTTTTGTAAAGGCTTTTTTAATCCTGACGGGGAATCTGTACTAAAAAGAGCTTGAGAACGGCTAATTGGGTGCATAATCTGAAGCTGAGCAGTTAAGGAGCGAAAAGACTTACTAATCAGAGTTTCTGATTATTTGATAGGAGCGCTGGGTCAACGTGCTTTAGGGAAGCTGTAAATGCACCTGAGAGCGAAATAAAGTGAAAATGACTTTTTTTAGGTGGACTTAATGGTCCAAGGTAAGGCTTAGGGAAGTTAATCAGGAAAATACTTTTAACAGATTTGTTTTACAAGAGGACACATCAAACCTGCACCATTATGCGTTGCTCATATTTCAGCTCTGTCACTGATATTCCAGCTCCTTCCTATCTCCAACAAGGATATCTCTAGGGCTAAAACCTCCTCTGATCAATTCTTGACTAAAAGAACAAATGTCAGATTTGGATCGTCTGGCTTCTCGATGCCCCGATTGACACGGGCGGTCATGGACAGACAGGGATTCCATTTAAAGGTTACCGTGTGTCACTGCTGGAATGACAATGCTCCGGTCGTCTGCAACCTGGAGAAGTTCAAGATTCTTCAATCTAGAACAATCTGTGCTGTGGCTGCGGCAAACTCTGTAATACGCAGTCGGGTATGAATTGAGGTCAAAACTTGCACCATGTCTGTGGCAGACGTGTAGTCAGACACATAGGCAAATAGACACGGTTATCTGGGGAGTTAAGTGTAAGTGGATGCAATTTGATGAGGCAGACAGAAAGGGAGTTCATGCATGTGTGTGTTTGTGGAGAAGTGTTTGACTACCGACAGCAAGTGATTATGTGAAGACTGTAAATAAGGATCCCAAAAGTACCTGGACTCTGACTTAAGAAAGGACATTATGTTCTCATGGCCTTCAGGTCAAAGACATTGTTCAGAGGCTTTCATAGCACGGAAAAGTGTACTAAACATACAGGAGTAAAGAGCGGACTGTATCAATAAATATCTCGGATAAAAACACGTGTAAACAAATCATAAAACCGTGTTTATTTGCTCAATTTAGTTGGTTTAACAATCTGAATCCACATATAATTACCAGAAACATATGGCACACCGTGGGTGGATTAAAACGAGAGTCAGCTATATTTCAGTCATTTATATCCCTTTTGCTTTGTACAACAGAGAGTGTAAAGAGATTGCAACAACTTTCAGTTTCAGTGTAGCAGTGCCACCGAGACAAATTCCTGTGCTGGACATTTATTTGTACTCAGCGTTTAAAGTAATTCTGGTGCTGATGTTTTTCATGCCGGCCTCTTTTTTTCCCCCTAAAAGAGCAGATTGAAGGGGTCTAAAGATGAAATGCTGTTGGACATGATTAACAAACAGCGGACCAGTGTAAATGTCTGCCGCTATACACACTGGATGACCGGCTGTAATTGATTACAGCCAGTGTGATGCAACAAGGCACATTACTATGCTAATCCAGCCAGTCTTAGTGATAGCAGTGTGGTGTGCTGTGAGTGTGTGTGTGTGTGAGAGAGAGAGAGAGAGAGAGAGAGAGAGAGAGAGAGGAGAGGGAAGGAAACGAGACAATCAAGTGAGTGCGAGACGGAGAGGGAATGAGAGCAAATGAATGGCTGTGTGTCAGTGTGATCGCAGTGTGTTTGTGTGCACGCCTGTCTGTCCCATTGAGAAGCATGTAACACAAAAGCAGCAGCCACCCTGGTCTCCTCTGCTCTCACAACATTGCTTGTCATCAGGATGACATTTGAAAACATCCTCATGGAGGACAAAAGACTAAACAGTGAGTGGGTGGATTTGTCTACGGCTAAGCTCCAGCTGGAAGGACGAGAGAGCACACTAGAAACAATGCAAATCGAAGCCCTCAGAATATGTAATCTGTCTATTAGTCGCTGTTTCGCTGTTAGCATTAGCATTTCAAGGTGAGAGCAGGAATAATCAGACGGCTTTGAGCTGCGCCCGAAAAAAAAAAAAAAAAGACTACAGATGTGGCAGGCGTCGCCGTGTGACTCGTTTTCACACTCGCCCGCCGCCGCCGTCGCTCTCCCCCAGATCACCACCTGCCCTCTCGTCGGGGGGCCTGCTAGCAGGTGCTATTCTAGTACAGCTAGCGCCGCATCCGCGTGATGGTATATTCAGGCGAGCTTTTTTTTTTTTTTGTGCCGTCCTGCCCACGGAGATCAGCGTGGTGCCATCTTGAGTCGCTCCCTCAGAGCGCTCAGACTGTTTGCACGGGGAATTTACTATATTTAACAAGTTTGATCAGTTTTGGCATGAGAGGAGCTCAGCTCTTATGTATATACATTTAAGATGGTCTTTGGAGTCTAACTCTGAGGCAGACTGAGACAATTACTCTTTAACTTAATCTTCAGGGACAATTGTGGTGAGGACAGATGTTCCACCACAAGCCAAATGCTTGTGGATTTTAGCTACTGCAGGATACATTCTTGTGTAATGGATTTTTTTATATGAATAGCTATTTTAGATTACTCTTCACTACCCATCCTCTGTTCGTGAAAGCTTTCATATTTGCTGGGGAAAAATCATCTGAAACAGATGCTCTTTATGCTGCCAGCAGCAGCAGCAGTTTATACAGTAACCTAAAATAAGAGGAAAATATTGAAGAACTCTGGAATCACCACAGAAATGTGTGCTTGGCACTAAAGATGTTGGCAAAATAAATGAAAAGCAAAACACACAAGAAAAAGAAGAAAAAAAAAATACGTCTTGAGGATTACCACTTTGTCTACACCACCATCCACTTTGGCAGGTAACCAACCAGCACTGCAAGCTCCTTACTGTTCCAAAAGGCTAGTTGGCTGGTATCTTACACATGACTAATCAGTCCTGGTGCGATTCTGACACTGAGGCTAGTGAAAAGAAAAAAAAAAAAAAAGTTCAATTTTCTTCTTCTGATGTGAAACATGACTGTCTGACTCATGATTTACATGTGTATCACACAAACAACTGCACAAACACACACGCACGAACCGAATCCTACTTGGATTACCTCTGCTATTCTTCTTTTTTTTTTCGCCCCCGAGAACAATTCTAACACATTTTCCATCAGGAAAATGTATTGTCTGTGGGACACTGTACCACATGATGATTTTGGAGCGGAGACATAATTTCATTTCACCAAAGGACTCCCTTGACACATGAATCCAATGAGGATTGACAGTACATTTATAACTGCAACGTGTGGCTGGGCAGGCCTTCAAAAGACTCATTCTGAAGTGTCATAACGACTGTTCTAGCTGAATCTCATTGAATCTAAGTGAAAAAAATGCTAAAGTGGGCTCCAAAGGACATACATATGTAAGAGCAGACGCCTACCTGTGTCTCATCCGGTGGAGCACTTATAGACGGCGCAGCCATGAATACGGCAAAAATACAATTTTCACACATAGTTGTATGTTCTATTTTAAACAAAGGATTAACTACTCCTCAAGAATAATTACCGTATATGTGCGATGGTCTCTGAAGGGACATGCCAATTCATTTAATAATAAATTTCAATGGAATATTTCTAATTGAAAATATCACAAAAAAAACTATTTCAGTGAAGTGGTAAGGGAAACCTGAGGGGTTTATTAAAAGCATTCCACACACAAAGATATGAACGTCTCCTCAGCACTTGAGAATGACAATGAAAGGTATCACTGCTGTTGCCAACTAATTGAGTCTGTTAAATGGAGCAGTCTTGGTTATCATGAAGCAGAACAAAAGCTGAAGCGGAATAATGCTTTAATATGATCTGATGCGTACGACCAGCATTTTTCATCATGACAAAAAAAACTCCTGAACTCCATTGTTCTGTCATGGGATCACAACTTCTCACCGTGTTACTCAAGTTTGTGTGTCAGTTCATTAGAGACAGCGTACTGCGGGGCATACACAGGTACACCTGCTTATTTTTCACTCAGCATTGGGTATACCCACTTCGAAATCCCATCTGTAGTGTTCTGCAGGCTGAATGTTTTTCCTTCTGGTGAGGGGATGACATAGTTGTACAATTTTTATGACTGGAAGCAGTAAAGAATATGGAATACTTCATTCAAAATGAATAAATATGTTGTTGTCTCGCACTACAGTCTGTGGGCCAGTATTTATTGGAAAAATCTGCACCTCTTCTGTGGCTAATGTTAATTTCATAATGATCCGTATACTCCCTGAAGTCAAGCAGCAGAAGTTAAGTGACAATTTGCGTTTTTGGGGTAAGCTAAATATTCAAGAGCAGTCTTACATGTCACAGTTTATAACACAGGGCATTTATCTTTTGCTGGACGGGCCACTTAAAAATAAATTGGATGCATAAATTAAGAGTATACCCAATTTTTCAGGCACCACTAGACCCCTGATTAGAGATAACTTCTTCAGAAATGCTTGTGTACTTTTCTTTTTTATTTTACTAACATGTATGAAGTTTTTATTGCATACTGTATATGTGTTTACCCCAATGATAAGTGAACACTGATTAATGTTTCATTTTTATATAAAAGAAGGCTTCATTTCTCAGATGAATGTTTGATCTTGAGTGAATGAGCCAAAACTTTGACAGTATGATCACAATGAGATCAATGACTTTGTTCACTCATCGTGTAATAATGAGCAGTAGTTACTGAGTGTGACATTTCACACATCTAAACAGAACACTGAAAGCTATTCACAATAAAAGCTAGTTGCTACTGAGTGAAATTAGCACACTCATGCTTTGAAAACCAATACTTTTATGGGGAGGTTACACACACATAATTCATCACTGCTAATTGCTGTGAAAGTAGCTAACGCTGTCAGATGAGTGCTTTATTTTCAAGGGGGTCATGACACAGCAAATAATTTAAACAAGATCATAACATTTGATTTATATTTGACATATTATTATTATTATTAGTTTAAATCGACTGCCTTGTACAGAATAATATACTGTCTGCGCGTTGGACCATGTCTGTTGTGCTGCATAAGAAATGAATTCCATGTCAATGTTGAAGATTCAAAGGAAATTCACATCCCTGCGGTAGCTGGAGCCACATACATATGTGCTGTGCCAGGACTTTGCTGGCCCGAAAACCCCCTGAAGGCAGCCTAATAAATACTTTCTCGAGCTTCTGTTTACATTTCCCAACCTGGTGTTTTCTCTTGACATCTGCAATTATGCGGTGAACCAGGTCTTCCCTTTTGGCCTCGTTGGTTTTGCAGCAGCCCTCCGTCCCCACCCACTGACAAGCACTTGATTTACTCCACTGTGGTGATAGTGATTTATGCCTCATCTGATGATAGGTGTGCACATATTGTTTTGTCGATACGGCTAAGACAGCTCAAGGTCATTGCGCGGTTAGTATTCAATCACTGCATCTTCCCCAGAAAGTGAAACTGTCACCACATATCCCAATTGATTCAGTCAGATCATAAGAGGTTGTTACTTCATGCTGCCACAGACGAAATCTGAAGTTTACATTCATCCGAGCCTCAGAAGGGGTTCTCTGTGCCAGGGAAATATCAGGCTAGAATGCAATCATCTACTCGAGGCCATTTCTGAGTCAGGGCGCAATGTACCACACTTCATTAGACAGGATATTTTGAGCTCACTGATTAAGAGAGATATAACTGATGTTTCAGGAGGAAAACTTGGCAGAGGCTCTTACAGTATGACAAAGTAGTATCTTGCACAGCAAATTTTGATATAACACACAATCCGCTTAGCAAGTTCCTTGTTAAGTTATAGCCTCTTTTATTTGAACTGGCAAGCCTTCTGATATTCACATAGTCCGCTCTAATCATGCACTCTCCTTCTGTGTGTAGGTCTATCTAATTTAGCAATCCAAGCCCTTAATTGTGGATGTATACAACAAACAAAAACGTGACAAATTATTCTTAACAATGGAGAAACAATGACCATATTTATCAAACTCAGCAGGATACATATTATGCCATGCACAATTTGTGCATAATTAATCCTGATGAAGTGTAGTCCCCAAAAATAGGTCTAAAACTATCAAACCATCTGGTTATTGCCAGTTGTCTTCTGGAGGATATAGACTACCAGTTCCCAGCACTTCTTTTCAGCAAACACCAAGAAATGTCACTGCTGAGGTTTATTATGTGCTGGGTGGGTCATGCCACCCAATACTGAACTTCATCCCGCCTAGATTGGTGACACTTATTGTGTGCTTTGCAGGTCAAACAAGTGGTAAAGGTGTGATGGAGCCACAAAAGCACAAGTGTTCACATAGAGCTGGTAATTTGTGTTTGTCAGCAAGAAACACACTGCTGGTTTAGTCACGACTGAATGAGTCACCGTTAACCCTGACTGAGTTTTATGAATATGGGCCAATATCTGGCATCTCGAAAAAAGCACATCAAACAGGCCAGTGGATTAAGCAGACAGTACATATGAGGTCACCAAAAATGAGTCAAACAAGCTATCAAAAAAAATTCTTAAAAGAATTATAGCTCCTGTTTCACATTTCCAAATGTTAAAATGTCTAATATTCAGACAGGTCTTTGAGCAAAGTTAATAGAATTTAAACAGCAGCTTGGCCCACACTCATTTGTTTCACATCATTTTGTTTTCTGAGTCAGTGAAAATGACTTTATAATAACAGCTGGACCTGAATTTCCCAGCTCTGGTGTAGGTCATTGTGGGTCACTCACCTGCTCTCCAGGGCCACATTGCTGCCCAGGACCCAGCTGTCCTGCAGCTGGACGCATTCCGCCGTACTCTGCAAGTCGGCCGCCAGGCCGGCTGTGGGCGGCGGGCTCGGGCTCCTCTGATTGGCCAGTGAGCTGCGGCTCAGGGACGTGATGGACGGATGCTGCTTGTGTGGAGGCGGGGCTGGTGGGAGAGGAGGTGGGCCTTGCTGACTGGATAGATGGTCACCTGGAGGGAAAGACATCAGAATATTAATTTGCGTATTCTAAATAGTTCCAAAATCAAAAGCGCACGTTTTTTTGCCAATTCAATAAAAGAGACGTGATTGCTGAGAAAGAGCAGATGGACATTAGTTTGGACCTGGCTTGTATGTAAGATATGACACGCAAATACAACCAAAAGCAAGACATTAAAATGAGATGCAACCACTGCAAAAAGAAAGAAAATAAGAGCTGCTTTTATGGCGGCACACATAATAATTGTCGCAAAACACCACACGGCTGACAGTTGGGTTCTCTTAAACAGAAGGTCACTTAGAGAGGCAGCTGTTCTTTTATGGGCGCTTAACGCAATGTTTCACGTTTGATTACAGCCAGAGAAGACTCTCAAATAACTAATGACCAGAACATCCATTAGATCTCTGTGAGAACAGGTTTTCCAATTTCACACAAAGCTGTGTAATTGGCCCCCAGAATGGCATGTGGTGATTATCTATCCATCTTCCCTGTTTAAAAGGTAAAAACCCACACTGCTGACAATTCTGATTTGCTCCAATGAGCTCCAAATGGGTGTCGTCTTTCTTGCTTTTACAGAAGCCAGGAGAAGATTGAGAAAGCTGGAGCTGCGTCTTTTAGGAGCTGTTGTTTTTGCATTGACAGCATGAATTTTTATAAAGCCTAAAAGGAGTTACATTTAGAGCATATGAGCGCTGGAGGTCGGTTCCGGTGCATGGTTTAACCTTTGCTTCCTCAACCATGCATAAAGACTTTGTGGAGTTTAAAACCATACGTCAGACTCTCCTCTGTGCTATTGGCTAGACAGAACAACTTGATTGAAAGGATACCAGTCATTGTTTTGAAAAAAGCTTTTAATGATCATGCAATTTTTGTCCTTGTCTATCTGCTTCTGCTTATCACCTTGACCTTCTACGCTTAAAATGAGCTGTTCAAAGCAGGCAAATTAGCCGTACATTTGGTTAGACAGTGCTAAGAGGAGACGTGGCTGCCATTCAGAGCTAGGGAATAATAACCACCACTTTGAGGTAAGACACCTCTAGGCCACTGGATATGCAGGGTATTGAAATGCCTGGAAATTATTTATCTCATATTCAAAAGAAGAAAAAAAACATCAGATATTGTAATAAGAATGATTACAGAGAACATAGCTCTTCTCCGTGAGTTTATTGCAGGGACAGAGGAGGCTGTGGCAACATTTAGCGGGGACGTTTTTGTGACTGATTACTTAGATTTGTTGTTTTAATAACGGAATACATTATTAGAACATTTGTACAGGCAGATAGAGAGAGAGAGGGAGAGAGAGAGAAAGAGACAGAGAGAGAGAGAGGTAGATGTTCAAAGATGAATGGTGTAGAGCAGGGGTTTTCAACTAGGGGTCCACGACCCCTAGGGGGTCCGCAGAGGTACTGCAGGGGGTCCCCCAATTTTTGTCAGAATAATTGACAATTTTCACCAAAATAATGGTGAATGTGAGGGTGCAGATAATTGAGAAACTACAAACAGCGGAGCAATTTGCAATCAAATTGGATGAATCAGTGGACAAACATGAACAGCTCTTGGCATTTAATAACCAGTAATAATTATGCATGAACTTTTTATCAAGCATAAAACACATATAGACCAAAAACCCAGTATATAAATAGGTTAATAAGGTGAAATAAAAGTTGAATAAATAATAAAAATCTAAAAGTTTTTATAGGCCAGGCTTAAAATGTGACACATTTTAAAATATTAATTAGATGTGGGGGTCCCTGTTCTGTTTGTCTCTCGTCCAAGGGGTCCTCAAGCTGAAAAAGGCTGAAGACCTCTGGTGTGCAGCACAATCAGGAGTGACAAGAATGCAATGGTGATGCAGAAGACCAATCAAAAATTAATTAATGCACGATCAGAATGATCAAACACATCAGATACCCAACCCTTATCATCCAACACAACTGAATCATAACACGAGTTACCTGTGATCAACAGTGGTATTGGCACTCGAATCCAAGGCTGCAGTGACTTGGTGATAATGAATACAAGACATCCAACTCATCTCCTGGGCTACACTGTGAGCCCTTTTAGAAAACTGCTAAGTAGGCTAATAGAAATGTGGATTATCTACCGACACTGGATGGTTTCACTTCACCTCTGGGCCTCAATCCACTGTACAGTATGAACCCACAGCAGCCACCAGCTCCACTTCACTTTCAGGCAGAAGCATTTTTCATATAATCAGCACACACTACTGCAGCAGTACAATGTCAATGAGGGGATAAAGTGAAATGGTACAAAGGGGACAAACAAATCATTTTCTGTTTTTCAGAACCCATCCAACATGGAGGTAAGTGGAATGTTGTCGGCCAGAGAGGATTATTTTTTTACATGTGTGTTTTGAGCAAAAATTTGTGTTTTTTTTATCACTTATAAAAAAAATATTAAAAAAACAGGCTAATGTCGGCTCCAAGTAATTCAATGAAACTAAATTTCAGCTAAAATAACTTCAGCCCCCTCCCCAAAAAAATCAACAACAAGCCCTTCTTTTGTAAAAACTGCCATACTTGTTCTCCTGTAAAATCATCTTCTTATCACACTCACATATGCCAAAGTGAATCCTCGTAAACAAGCCGCCCTCCTATTACACATTACAAATAAAGATACATGACAGATACTGCACCAATCGCCATCCATTTATCTTCATGTCTACATATTGATCTATTGGCATATGGTGCAAAACAACATCTTGATTGCCCTTGTTTGGTTTGCAGGCTGTGCTGCTGCTCGCACGGAGCGTTTGGAAACACAGCATACAGTGCAGTTACTTGAAAAACCCATAAAAAATATATGTGGCACAGGTGCATAATGGCTGATGGCAATAGTGCCGGCACAGCAAGCACAGAGATGAGTTTGAACAAGTCTAAACACTCTCACTGTTATGACTTTATGGTCAATCTTGAATCAATTTCTGATGAGTCGACGTGTTAAAAAGGCATGCCTAGACTGTAAAAACAAAATGAGCCCCATTTTTAAGTGAAAGCACATGCTGAACATATTCTCAAAACACAAAATCATAAAAACCTTCAAAGGCATACGATTTGACATGCAGTATATCCAGCTACATAATCCCACAATGAACTATAGGAACATAAAACCCTGTGGACTGAATTAAACCTACTTTATGCATGCTTTGCAAAAAGCACCCAGAGCTTTCGGGTGTAAATAAGGTCTCTCACATGAAACACAGGGATTGCGTTAGCTGTAAAGCAATGAAGTGAAAACAGTCGATCGGTTTTGGCTTTGCGTAAAGCAAAACAAAAGTCAAAGCTGCTGCAATAAAAGTCAGTGTATGCAATATTTTAAGAGAGAGAATGTAAAGTTGGTCTAAAAAAAAGTGATCAAATCATGAAACCAAACAAATATGTCTTCTAAAACTAAAAGATGCAGAATCCCATTGATTGTCTCACTAAAGCTGCTGCTTTAGCACTTTTTGATTGACAAAAAACAGTTATTGTTGTTTTAATCTTATATAAATAAATATAAAGATTTAGCAAAAGTTTAGCAATCGGCCCTGATATCATGCTGAGGAAGAAGCTGTGAGAACTAATCTAAAATGGCTTCTCATTTCTTCACTTCTCATGTATGAGAGGTAACTGGCGCTGGCCACTTACAACTTTGAAATATTACTAAATACCAAGTTATGCCCTTTTAACCATTGAGATCTGAAACTCTGCTCCATGTGGATTTTGAACGATTAATTATGCAAACATTTTTTTCAGAGTTAAAGAGGTTTTCATTGGATTGCTCTGTGATGAAAACCTGTAAGTGAAAACACAAATGTGATTCCATGTAACTCAAAACTCATGTAACACAAAGTGTAGCACCAGCAGTGCAGTAGTTTTTTGTGCATTCTCTGTGTGTTTCACTGGCGGAGTTCGAGGTTTGAAAGTCACTTGGGAAAACCGCGCTAAAACATGGACTTTTGGCACTGTAGCACTTTGAATTAGATTTTCCAATGCTGGATTGTGTTTTTTTTTTAAGCACACTGAACAATGGGCCTTTAAGAAAGCTTGGCATTGTCTTCCATCAAGACACGCAGGGAATTAAGCTGGCCTTTAAAGTGCATGCTCAGTGACTAGGAAGGCAGATGAAACAGCTGTGTGGTTTATGGGGGTTTGCTTTGAAATCAGATCAAGACGGATGCTTCCTTTGCATAATTCCTCAACGTCAGCTTGTCATCATCTCCATCAGTAACATGCTTTAAAAAGGACCTTTGTGATTAATACTTCATGCCGGCGCTGAAATGACAGACTCATTCCCTTCTTAATGATGCTTGCAGTATCTATCAAATGATGCTATATGATGCCGTTTTGTTTTTACATAAACACCTCCTGGAGAAGAGCTTTTTAAGTTCCTCTCGATGCTGCAATGAGTCAATGTTCAGACCTTTAAAAAAGGTCTTTACAAGTAAATGGAGTGCTGATATTCAAAATGGTTTGGGCGTGTTCATTCATAGAATTTAGTCAAATTTAACTAACTGTGTCAGAGGCTATCTCTGTCTGCAAGCTGAGTTTATATTTCAACACAATTTTCTTGAACTTTTTGATGGCACTCCTTGATACGCCGATATTTAGGCCTATTAGGATTCTATGATGTTCACTCCTTTGAAAATATCTTTTTTTGATGAAAGCATCGACAAGCCTTGAGTACTGCTTATAATGTTTCAACGCTGAGTTGGGACACAATTAAAAGCCGTTTTGCACTCACTAAGCTTGGCAAGCCTGGTGAAAGCCTTTTCATATTCATTGTGTAAGTACTGCAAAAGGTCTTGTGCCATTTTACTCTCCATTAAGAGACTGATTCAACTGCTAATGGAATTGAAAGGGCATTTGCTTTGACTGGCTTGCCCTTCACCAATAGGAAAATTGCAGAATGTGTGAATCCAGGATTCCATCAAAACAGATCACAGAACTCAGAGAGGCCACAGCTTTTTCTATTACAGCAATGGTGTTTGTTTTTACCTATGAAAAATCTCAATTCCATTAGGAAATGTAACACCTCCGCTCTGCAAAGTTCAAATTTCTGAAAACACAATAAAAAAAGAGAGACCTCTAACAAAATCCCTGTTTGATTTTATATGAGATTAATAATGGATGGATTCCATGATGAAACATGCCATTTAGACCAGGTGGGATGTTTATATATGTCAGATCAATAAATTCATACTCATCAATGCCTGCATGTTTTTTTCCATTCACCTCAGCACACAGCTCTGGTGCCTGGTTGGAGGCAGCGGCAGTATTCTTCAGTAGGAAAAGAGACAGCAGCTTCTCCTGTGAAGCCCTGCCGGTGGGGAGGTGGTAGTGATGAGGGCGGCGGCGGTGTTGGAAGGGGGTGTTTTAGAAGAGTGTACCTAGTGGAATTCGGGAGCATTTGAACAACCTTGCCCTAGGTGAGTTTTGGGGATTTACTCTGCAAAGAGAGTTGGCAATTTTCAGGGGCTTGGGGTTTTGAAAAAAAAAAAAAAAAGAAAAAAAAAGAAGCCGTGTGATTTCCATCATATTTCCTGCCAGAGTACCGTCACTGCTCTCACAGCCTTGCCCACTCTTCTCCTGACTTTCTATCTGATCAAAAGACAGAAATTTCTTTTAAAGCTTTTTCTCTGCCAGGGAACCAGAATGTAACAAATATTTCAAGGATTACATAATCATTGCATTATAGAAAAAGACATCATTCTGATTATCCATGCATAATGTGCTCATGCACAGCTGTATAGAAAAGCATTCCCTAACTCACATTTGATGCAAATCCTAGACTGCCGTTCATCTAAAATGTATGATTTGTAAATACACTTTCAAAGTTGGACTCAGTGAAGAAGCACTGTGAATATGAGGAGTTTCACATCACTGTTTGTCCATCTCTCTCCCTCTCTCTCCCCCAGACATCGCTGCAGATGGCAGATCATCATACAGATGATGACTGCTTAGCAGTTCTTTCTGACAGCTCTCCGATTACACAGCAATTACACTCCTTCTCAAAAGCTGCTTTGACAATTAGCCTGCTGACAAAACACTTAGTTGTATTTATTCATGTGTGGACAGCTTTGGCTTCCTTGTTTGTCCAGAGAGATTGTGTTCACACCTAGGTAAAAAAAAAAGAAGCTACATTTATTAACTTTGGCTCAGGCAGCGCGGATTCCACAGTCAAGCACTGACAATATATGTATCACTGTATTTTCTTAAACCAGCAGAGCTAAAAAAGCTGGCACAGTCCACGGGGAAGTGAGCCAATTTTTACTTTTCTGAAACACAGTTATACTTGATTTGTGTTCAGACAGACATTAACTTCACCAACCAGTCAGCATACGTTCATTTTAGAGAGTTCAGCAAGCAGTGACTTGAAACATGCAATGAGGGTATACTGATTTTCATTGCGCAGAAAGAAAATACATATATTTTAAGTTGTCACAGGCTACATATGCACTAATGAGTAAGTTAGCAACCAAAGTAAACTGTGTAAAAAAAAACAAAAAAAAAAAAACGCTGTATAAAAACACTTTAAGCATTGATTTATTGATTTTTTTTTAACACTTGAGGGCAGCACAACAAGATGTAAACACAACATTGACATATCACGACCTGATAAAGTTGCAGAAAAATGTGCTTGGAAACACTTGCTTATTTACAAATCCAGCACACACTGAGCATCATAAGCATTCATTTAAAATCATGGCATGAATTCGCAATCCCAGCCTACAGTCCCTCAACGCTCATCTTGGCTTCAAATTCTTGGCCTGCCCGTTTGCTTGCACCTTTGATGTGCTGTTACAATCGCACTAACAGCAGCAACCTGCAACTTCTTGTCAGCGCATCATACTTTTTTTGATCCTGTAAAATCACAGTAGGCTACAATGTCTAAAACTGTATAATATAAACAAATCATCAACAGGAAGTAGGAAATAGAGACGCAGGAGAGACATGCTTTTATCCGAATGTGTCTCAGCTCAGCACTTTGTTGTGAATCTGTTTTGAAATGTTGTTTTGGCATTCTTTTGAAAAGAAGCTGCCAGCTTCAATCTTTCTCTTGTGCCTGTTTGAACTGGACTGGCCTTGAGAGTAGTCATTCACTCTACCCAAATTGCTGTGGTGACTTGAATGGTGTGTGCCTTCACAGTAACAGCCAGTGGTTGTGATGGTGACTGGCTAATAGAGACAACATAAAAAAAAAAAAACCTTGGTTAGGATGGTCTCGGCCACCTCAGGGAAGCTTCTGAATATTCAGAAGCTTGCTGAAGGATTTTCAGCTATTTATTTCCCACTGCAGTGTCAAGACTAACAACAAAACACTGTTACCTGGTTCTGCTGAACTGTGAGTCACTTCTCTGACCAAAGCAATATAGATTTATTAGTAATTACGCAAAAAATGTTCCATACATCATCTTTGGGGTCACAGAAATTCGACATGTGTACTCGGAAGAACTATTCATATGCTTCCCCATTCATTTACAGCTCGCTTCCCCAATCACTTGAGAAAATGGGTGCAGGAAAAAAACAAACCACTCGTGGTTGTAGTGGCGGAGTCTTTTCCAATGGCTGCTGTAATTGCATTTCCTGTGCAAATCGCTCAGTTTGTGGGGAAACCAGACAAAGGACGCAGTATCCATCTAGAAATGGGAAAGCCCATCTTTTCCTGATTAATTGTTGGCATATTGTTCTCAACTGGATGCACTCCACTCGTACAGATGACTAATTTTCACCTCCATTGTGAGAAAACTTGAGGAGATGGAGATTTATACTGGGTATATCTTTCACACCACACTGACTAAACAAATATCACTATGAGACCTATGTAATATTCTAAAGAGGCTGATGTTTTTATGTTCTGCGTTTCCACAAGGAAATAAAGTCTTAGCTGAGTTCTCCATTATTTAACCATTATATACCCACGCGGCCCTACTAAGATTAAAATTCTACGTGCTTCAAGGGAGACCTCGACAAAATTAAAGAATCATCACAAACAATTCTGCAAAATGTTAAAAACCAAATGAAATTTAAAAAAAGTTGAAATGAAACATGAATGTGGATCTGTTGGTTTGGAATAAAGAAAGCCGAATGATCACCAACTACAGCACGCAATCTCCAGACTACCAGTCTAGCTGGAGATCTAGTAGATGTAGTATACTGATATTGGCTGTCGTCATCCTGTCCATTTTTTTCTTGACTGGAACCTCCAATATATAAAGTTTCTAAGACAAAGAAAAGATCCTCGCATTTACATTCTCTACTCCAAAAATGCCTCAAGCGATTCACAGACATGGAAATTGTTTCTGATTTATTTTCTGTCGATTGACTAAGACGTTACAAATCTCACAGTAGGATTTATCTCCAAAGATAAAAAGATACACAGATAAACTGACTACTGGACACATTATATAACAAAACATGCAGAATCTTACAGCTGATTAACACATGCTGCAACCTTATACTGTACGCATTAGTTCCAGATTCATAACTTATCATTGAACTGTCATAGAAGTTGCTTTTATCTGATGAAATAAAATGATCAAACAAATCCATGTTGGTGCCTTTATATCTCCTCCTTTGCGACTTCTCCAGACATTCCCACATATAGTTCTCTAAGCCAGAACTTTCTTGCAATGTCTGCCTCCAGAGCTGGACCACAGCACACAGGCTGAAAATCCCTCAGCTTTCCAAAGAGCTTCTTCCTGAGGCCAGGGCTATGAATTGATACCCCACTGTTGCATTACTCTTGGCCGCAGAGCAGAGCAGAGCACAGGACGAGAATAATAATAAGATGAATTATTGGTAATTGTTATACTGCTCACCAGCTAGTGTATTATAGTAGTGAGGAGGGTTGTGCTGGGGATGTAAATATGTTTGATAGATATAAATGACAAACTTCAAGCACATTTATATATATTCAGTCCGTGCACATGCACATGCACACACATACACCAACACTTTAAAGCTCACTGAGAAAACCCTTCCAGCACTACTGATGTTTTTGAATTTTCCGTCAGAGCACCCTCTGCTTCCCTCTGCAAGATGAACTAAGATGCAACCTGCGTACCCTCTGAGGCTTGCTGCATGCTCAATCAGCAACATGATATGGCCCACGGCTCTGTGCTGAGGTCACTGCTGGAGTCTTGAAGACTGATCATGCATGAGGTAGCAACACAGTGTTTCCCAACTAATGTGCCAAGCTAGCCATGCTGCTTCTACAGCTACTATTCAGCTGCATAGAATGCTCTCCACCCCGAGGAAACTGGGCTCTACCTCAAACTCTGTGCTCTGTGCATCGAAATGGAAAGGTTTCAGGCAGGGCCGCTGAAATTACAAGCGGTTCATCTGCCAATAATTTGACTTATCAGTGAATTGTGGTCCTTCAAAGAGGTAGAGACACTGTTCCAATGTGAGGACCAATCCACTCTAATCAAAATGATTTTACTTTTGTATAACTCTGGTTGGAGGCAAGGTCTCGAGTGGCCCCGGTGCTACAATTAATTAGTGGAACTGGCTTTTAAAAGTTTAATCTGCCGTGCAGGCATCCTAAATTTTGAACCGCATCGCCCTTTCATTTCAGAGTGGCTCTCACATATGTGTACAGCATGTTAATCAATAATGAAAAAAAATAGTCAAAGATGTCTGATGTACTGTCCTTCAAAATCACTCTATCGCCGCTTTGGTTGACAACAGCAGACAGGGCTGCCTGCGTACCAGTCTTCATTCACCGGAGAAAATACCACCTTAAGCCTCATCTGTCATGTATCAGCTGCAGCCTAACATTTCACTTTGTTTGGCAGACATTGATTTTTACCTCCAAGGTGTTGTCAAGGAGGCATCCAATTCATACATACCTCCTCTGCTGTCTCTCCAGAGGCTGCTTTAGAAGGAATCGCAGGTAGACACACACATACAAACAAAGAAAGCTCAGAGAAATTACTACATTTGAAGGTAGCCTAAAATATTGCCAAACGTGTTGAATAAGGACACTGTCGAGGCTGAAATGTGTGGGTGATACAGTAGGCTGGGGCTTATCAAAGCAGTATTCTTCAGAGCTTATTCTTGTCGCATATTTAAAGGTGTTTTGTCCGTGTACTGTAATAAACCTTGCGGCATGTAATCCAGAGTCAAATAGATTTTGTAAATACACACAGAGATGCATCCTGATTGGACAAAGATTGATGTGTATCAAAGCATGCCAGATGTACAAGTGAGGACCTATTGTGGTTTCACAGGTGCTGTTCATGCCGCCAGATGTTAAAAACATAGTCACTAAAGTGCCTCGAATCAATGTTTCAATGTTTTCCTCCATAGCAAGTCAGAAAACAACAATTCATCAACCACTGTCTTACAGCAACCTCCGCCACGCCCTCTGTACACACACAAACAAACACACACAAACACACACACACATTTGCAACCCAGTTGAGCAACACTTTATATTCATTAAGTGTCAAAATGTTATAACAAATAGCTGCCTTAAAAGAGCAACAGTATATCTTATTTAGGAATTATTTGGCACCAAAGAGAAATGATCTATGAGGTAGCATTGAATGTATCATCCCTCCACAGTTTGATAATCATATCAGCAACACTAACTATAATGGATTTTAATGTGCTCTGAACTTTTAATTTTAATTTACAACAAGCTATAGGCCAAAATAAAAAAACACACAAATCAAATAAGAGTCATAACAAACTTATTAAAAGTACTACTATGACATATTGAGAGCAGAAAATTAGAACTAGTTTTAAGTCCAGTCTAAGATTTAAGGGGATTTACTGGCAGAATATGGGAGTATAATATTCATAGGTATGCTTCCATTAGTGTATAAATACCTAAAAATAAGAATTGTTGTGCTTTGTTGCGTTATATTGAGCCCTTTTTATCTACAGAGCAAGTGGGTCCTCCTCTACGGAGTCCACCATGTTTCACAGCCACTGTAGTTTCTCATATATGCCTGAAAAGGAAGGATGAGGCAAGAGCTAGGCTATTCAGTTGGCTGCAATCTGTAACTTCACCTCTAGATGTCATCAAATCCTGCACACTGGACCTTTAAACAAGACTCTGAGTACACTGTCATGCTAGCAGATCTGTGAGCTAAATGTTAACGCCATCAGGGTACGATGCTCACGTGATAATGTTACCATGCTGTTAAACAGGTATAATATGTACCACGTTCTGCATAGTTCATTATATTAGCATACTAACATTTGGTAGCAGCTGAGGCAGATGGCAGTGTTATCCATTCAGTATTTTTCAAGAGATTTCACTCAAGATTTCAAGGCAGTGAGATATTTCAGTCTCACTTCAGTCTTTTTTGTCCAATGGTCCAATATCATATCATATATTTAATAACACCAGCACGGCTGACAAGAAGCTTTTAGAAGTATCATCTGTGTATCTGTCTGTGTAGTCTATAGTCGATAAGTTAATGACAGTGACATTCTGTAAAAAGACTGCAGAAGAAGAATTTTTTGAAAATGTCGAAATCTACTATATTTTAGAGCTTCAGTGATCTGACATTCTGAAAAAGTTTGCCCTCTTTTCTCTCCAGGATCAAGCTCTGCTCATCTCTCAAAAATTGGCATTTTTATCTCATCCAATGTTTAACATGTGAACTTTGTGTGGGAACGTCTTTATGCCATCACCAGTTCAAGGAAAGGACGATAAAAATACATTTTACTTGAAAAAATAAGCGCTAATGATGGCACGGTGTCATCATCTCTTTTTTTTTTTCCAAATGGGCTCCTTAGAAAGAAAAAAAGAAGGAAAGAAACAGGCACGGCTGAGAATCTCTCAGCCTGCTTACTTCTTGCTAAGAGCAAGCATCATAAACCTGCTGTGTTTTTAAAAGCGTGTGATAAATATCCTGAATATTTATGGAAATGAAAGAGACTGGGGAGAACAACTTCATCATGCAGACGCACAGCAGAGTGATAACTGTTTCCCACAGATGAGGGCTTATACATTAGAATTCCTCTCCAAAGAAAGGTGAAAAGTTCAGTTTCTACAACAGCTAAATCTTTTTACTGTGCAAGACAACGGATTGTAACATCCCTACTTACTGTGACTCTCTCTCTAAGAACATTGACTTGATGTTTGATATGCAAAATCTATGTTTTACTGCAGCTAATAGCATAAGCAGCAAAAAATATCATTTAGGCTAATGGTTGCAAAGGCAATCATTGCTATTTAATGGCTTTGATGAGTGTACATATAGTATACTAATAAACCTGATGAGGAAACTTTTGTCTCCATAGCTAATCTAAATCTGTGTCTATCTGTACTCCAGCTCCAGCATGTGAATCCAGTGTCAAATTACTGCATACATACAATATGTAGATACATATACAGAGATGAATTAGCTTAGGGAATGTGTGTTTGCTCATGTGACATTACAGTTAGTGTGGACAAATGGTGTTAACACAGTACGAGCAACAGAATAGCAGGTAGGTAGTCGTGTGTCGACAGTTCCCTTTGTGCACATTCTACATTTAGCCTCTTCATATGACTCCACAGGGCTGTGCATATCTGCAGCTTGGTTGCTGTACTTGTAAACTATGCAATTTGCGTTTCATGCCACAGCAGGCATCAATTAGCACCTCTCTCACGCCTCTACATCTGAACTGCATCAAATTTGGTTCTGTGCTGCTCGGAACATGATGTGAATTTGTCATGACTCGACTGAAAGGAAGGAAATGTTCAACGCCGTGAGCTCGCTTATTGCTCACCTTGGGCTTTAAATCAAGTATGATTATCAGACATTGTGCTTCATGAATACAGACTAAAATGGTATTCATCACTGTAGCTTGATTATCTGAAAAAAGTAAATACAGTATGATGGAAAGAAACAAAAGATACTTTGTCTGGGATGCACCTGGACCTTTTAATTATACAACACCTGTGTAAAGCAAAGCCTTATTTGCACAGTTTTCACTTGCATTAAAATTGATGAATTGCCCCTGAACTGTTCACACTGTTGCACAGTTGCACAACAGATTCACAAAGGATAATGAAATCTGTTGAAATCACAGATGCCCCAGATAGAACGGAACAAAAGGTCAAGATTTAAAGCGTCTGATTGAGCCGGGAACAATTGCTGACAATTCTGAACAGAAAATGTGAGCTTTCTCATCCCGTTTCACTGCTGAGGTTCCACCTCACATTTTATTTTACTAGCCAAGTCTATCGTTTTTACTTCAGTTTAGCTATTTTTACTTACAGTTAAAGAGAAAACTCACATTTAACAGCAATTATCAACCAATAACTGGACACCTATACATTAGCCTCAGATGAAAATAAGGTTTGGGTGGAAATGTGAGTGTGTGAGGTGAAAACTGTTTCTGTTAGCTATGATGAAGAGCTGTCCCTAATTTTTAAACATTACTTCATCATAAGGGCTGAACACTCATGTTTTTTTGAATGCACTGACGAACAGCCTACTTTTTTGTTTAGGTGTGAGGAATCTGTCTTGTGATGTGACTGTTTTGCAGTCACATCTTTTTTTCTGTTAAAACAGCTTGACACTGTCGTCATACTGTGCTGGTCCGCCTCTCAGCAGCGCAGGCAGCAGAACGTGCATGACTGTGAAACCTCTCTGCGGTGGAAGACACTGATCGTCCTTCAGATTGGGCCTAATCATGTTTGCTTTGCCCCAATTAGATAAGGGAGGTGCGTCGTCAACAGACAAGCTTTCTCGTGTCTCCTCTGATGGTCCCTGTGCTTTTCCACCCGCTCACCAAATGGCAGCAGTAGGAGGCAAAGGATGTCCACATTCACACTCATGCTAAGTCATTTCACACTGGATCACATCCATCAGAATTAGGATCATAAAAAGGCAAGATGAGACTGACAATGGAAACTGAGAAGTGAAATCTGAGAGAAAAGGCAGCAGCAGGCAGCATATGGCCTAGTGAAACCATAAGTTGTCAGTTTATAAAAGGCAGCAGCTGGTTAAGTTTCCTGACTTGGATTAATATTGTATGACCGCACTGTATATTCTTCACTCCTGACCAGATTAAATGGCGCAAGGCGTATTGATACAGCAGAAAAGCCACAGTTGGCACCCACAGTCTGCAGTCACACTTGTTCCCAGTATCTTGTTTCAGCCATAACTCATAATATGCTTTCACTATCAAGCTCCCCTTGTGTATCTTCGTAACACTTTTTTTTTTTCTTGGCCTGTGGAATTTTCACCGCCCGGTACATGAAGCCAGATCATGGCAAGGATACAACCTTTAACACAGTCTGTGCTGGAATTATGTGAAGGGACTGACGCGTTGTTGCAGCTTAGAGAAGCTACAGAGACAATAACAAATCTGGACTATCACGCAGCACAGACAGTCAATAGATACACCTCGCTGCAGATGTGTAATGCGAGACACAACCTGATATCACAGCTAATCACACAACGGTATCCTTTCTCGCCGTCAGCGCTAGAATTATATCAAGATCTGATGTTTAACATTGAATTATGGTAATTTCATCACATACAATAATTAGAGAGAGATATGCTCTGTTTGCTTTAACACCTCAACATGCTCTGGGTGCTCTGCAAATAACGAAAGACAATGAATTTTGACCTCATCCTGATGTTTATTCAAGGCACTGTCAATAATGTAATCCCTATGATTTGGTTAGGAATCACATCTGCCACATTCAGGTGAAGGCCACTTTGTCTCCTACATATTCATAGGCAACAGTATTGACAAAACGTCTTGTCTGGCTAAGTATACAATGGGAAGTGTGAAACTAGAGGATCAGTTAGTGGGAATATAAGCAGAAGAGAAATGCATACAGGAGATTCTGGGATTAGCTCTGAAAGCTTGTACGCTAACCCTGTCTCTTCGTTCAGTCTGGACACCGAGGACTTACTGTAGAAGGCATTTGGCAGGCATGCTAAAGGCAGCGTACAACTTCCTGAGGTGTAAGGAGTTAGAAAGTCTTTGAAGCATCCCCGTATCGTTAGTGCCTAGCGGTCAAAAACAAAAGTCTCCAATCTCAAGACTTCACGCTGTAATTCATACCTGTAGCGAACTGACCCGCGGCTACAGTAGCACTTGCCAAAAGAGGTCAATAACTACAGCAAGACACATTTTACTGAGAGTCTTTGTGTTCCCAGAGTGACAATAGAATCTCATTGTCAGGTGTTTAGTCAGATAAGGTCGCACACCCACAGGGATTAGCGTCTGCTTTTCATCAATGTAATGCTTTAAAAACAGGTTTAGCAAACGTGCGGTGGATCAACCAATTTAAATGCTAAACCTCTTTCTCTCTCAGAAGATTGGGGCCAGGGGCTAAACACATACAGATAAACAAATCAACCTAGCTGTAAGGACTTGGAGCGAGAGAAAACAAATGAATGACCCTCACACCTTTATTTGTACAGGGGGTACTGGGGAAATGCTGATATAGCTTGCAAAGTGTTAAGGTGAGAGGCTGATTCCCTTGTTTGGCGTGATAATACTTCCCGTGTCAAGTTTCTCGGTTGAAAGAGCCGTCCTCAGGCACTGTACTCAACGCTAAATATGCAAACGGGGCTTCGGGAGTTTGTGATAACAGCAGGAGGAGGTGATTTAAAAATGTCACTGGTTCTGGTTTAACATAACACAGTTGTAGCCACTTGTATGTACAGTAACAATATGCAGCACCACTGCTCATATGCTACCCACAGCAGTAGTTGAATTAGAAGCCGGCTGGATCATGCTGAGAAGTGACATTACTCTTTGAGAGCAGTATAATGATCACTATCAATCTCTTCATTGTCGAGTCACATTAGTGAAATATCAGGGAGGAGTACTGGAAGGGGGAAGGAGACCGCCGAGAGACATCCTCCACCACGGCGGCATGGCAGTGCATTAATCACAGTGGCGGGACCCTCTCTGTGTCCAGGCTGAAAACTGTCAGGATAAACACTTCAGCCGATAGAGATGCTACTGTTACGCCGGGAGAAAATGCCTTGCTGGTGTCCCACCACATTGGCAAACGGTGGCAGCTCTCTTTTTGCAACACATAGCTGTCACAGCTTTCTCATTTCAGATTCAAGTTTTTTCCTCTCAGGCCATTTTAAAATGTCTCTGCTGAGATCTTCAGTCAGTTTTTTTTATTTTTTTATTTTTTTATTATAAATACAGAGCCAGGCAAGGAGACAAAACTGTCATTATTTCATAATCAGCCAGGCTCAACAAAGATTTTCTGCTGCGGGTCCTAACTTAGTCGTTCTGAATGTAATAACAAGCAGAGAAGATGCTGTATTTAAAACTATAATACCACATCTGACATGCACCATGAAACAGCTGCATGAACGCTCCGTGACTTTCAAAGCCTTTATAGAGAGCAATCTCGGGGAGCTCGCAAAGATTTCATCCATTAACTCCATCAATCTGAGTTTGCTCCATCAGTTTCAGTTAGCGTTGACTGTCTCAGCAGTCTCTGGCAGAGAGCTGCTACAAGTGCCCTCGCTAGGAGAAAAAAAAAATTTGGGGAGAATAACTTTTCTTTTTTTTTTCTTTTTTTTTACTCTTTCCGTCTAGTATAGCAGCACACATGTCATAGTCAAGTGGTTTATGAAACCACCCGTTCCCCAACTCCGCTACTGCCATCTAAATAATGAATACTCTGCCACTTGCAGTAATCCTCCAGCAGCCATCCCCAGAAATAGAACAAAGTCAGACAGAGCAGTCGTTCTCTCCTCTTCACTTTTCAAAACAAATAATGCTGATTCCTGAAAAACCCCATTCAAACTGCTGCCACTCCAATCACCCTGCATGTTAATGATGCGCATTATCTCAACGTTTGCAAACAAACGTTTCGCGAACCGCCGGGTTCATCGCGGTGATTCGACATTCTTGGCCACGTCTAGGTCGTGACTTCAAAGTTTTGCTTAGTATCCATTTGAAGGCAACATCAAAGCGCGAGTAAGCCAACGATTTCAAAAGGCATCAAGAGCTAACCAAAAAGGTGCAGTAACTGCGAAGGGCACCTTTGGGCTTCCTATGATGGATGATAAGAAAGAGAAAGACAGTGAAGGAGAGGGATGCGGGGATGAGAGAGGTAGGAGAGATGGGCGAAAAGAGAAATTACAGGGGAGAGAGAGGTGAGCTTATATGAAAGGTATCCTTAATTAGATGGAATGTTTGCCCTCTTCCACAAATTCCTTCATGTGGTGCCAGGAAAAAAGACCAAAGCTGATGAGTCTTGGGAGAACTATCTGCCTAAGTGGCCTTTTATTGAGGGATAAAACGCTCCTCTTTGCCTCTGTTCCCATCCAATGCCCCTGATTATGGAAGATGTGAAGGCAGATGAAAGGAGGGGCCAAGGATTTCTGACGTGTCCTATTGTATGCAGATGTGATGACAGGCCTGGCATTTGGCAGATGAAACCTATGAACTGCCTCCTCAGATCTCAGCCAATTATGACGGGAAAGGGAGGATGCATAAGTCCTTTACCAATATTATAATATTCTATAAGAATGAAACAGCATATCTGTAACATCTCAGGCATTTATTCTAGCATGAAGGTTTCTCAGAAATTGATACTAAACAAAACACTTATGCATTGAAGTGAAGGTTTAAGCAAATATTTCACTCTCATGGGAATTAAGATGCCAGACAGCATGAAAAAAGTTTTCACTTTCCTGAGTGGAAAATCTCTCAGCTTTGTGTCTGCAGCCAAACCACTATTATAATGTTACAGCGATGTCAACCGTGCAGCATGCCTATCCAGATTCACATCAAATATCAATTAAATTAGACACAAGGGCAACTTGCAAACCACAATGATCATCTAAGCAGGTATTACGGTTATGTACTTTCATCTAAAAAATGCTTCCAACTTTGGCACTTGCAGCAGTGCTGATTGATCAAGTGCTGCGCTAATGAAAGCTGTGAGACTGAGGGAGATTAGATGGCTGCTAAGCTTTGACCCTGGATGTGGAAACAGCGAGGGCTGGGGATTGCTATCATAAAGCAGCTAAATGGCTTATTTCACCTCCAGCTCTGGTAGCCACCCACTGGCATCACTGTTTGGATAATGATACCCGTAAATGTCCGCAGTAAACAGCTGAGGAACAGGGGCTCCGGGCCTTCCCCGTCACCATTACATGAGGCAGGGATGATCATTACCTTGTGAATGCTGTTCACTATAACAAGACAAGTCACACTCAGTTATGTGTTACGAATGAAACGCAGGCATGGCTCACACAGACGTGTCTTCAAAAACTTTCAATAATCTTTTTTTTTAAATAAAGTTTTTGTGATTGTTTTGATAATGTTGCAACATGCTGAGAATGCATCACTGGAGCAAACACTGAAAACAGAATTTGAAGCTCTAAAAAAAATCTACACCATCAAAGCAAAACCACAGTTTAGTGATTATGACCTCTTTTCATGGTAGTTTGCAAAATATGCGGCATATCATCAGCATAGCAAAGCATAGCATAGCATATTCAGGATTCAGATAGTTCAGATAGCCTCAATAACTGTATATCAAACAAGTTAGGGCCATTAAGCTCTAGAAAGTAGGTTTCATTTTTACAAATGGAACATGAATATATCAAAATATGATCAATCATTGCAATATAACTAAGCACTTACTCATGTCTTCTACAGTCAGTACTTTAATATTTCAATTCTATGTCACTTTATACTTCTACTATTAAGGGGAATATTGTAATGTTTACTCAAATACATTTATCTGACAGCTGTAGTTACTAGTTACTATAAGAATGTAGTTTTCACATAGAATCAGCTTATATAATGACGGTTAGCTTAACCAATCGGATAATTTAACTTCCACATTATTGCATTAATACTCTATAATAATACCCTAGTAATCTACAAAAATAATAAGCAATAATACGATAATATCTATTATAATAATCACATTGGGAACTGGGAAATACATGCAGTACTATTACTTTTGATACAGACTTTACTTACAGTGAGGTACTTCTTCTATTTAAGTATTTCTTAAGGATTTGAATGTTTCCTCCACCAATAACAATGGAAATAAATGTGCTTTTCTATGGACTTTGTACAACAAACCCAAGTTTGATGCCAGTCAGTTAATATTTTGTTGCTGTCCTAACTGTGGAATATAAACATCTATTGCTACACAGTTACTTTTTAAATCAATGTGATCGTTACACTGGTTGTAATTTCATCTGCAGACACATTTATTTTTGAGTTCATTCTTCAGTTTTCAAATTTGTTTTGAGAGCAGCTGCACTCTGTACAATCCAACCTTGGAGTTTTGGGATGTGAAATCAGCCTTCTGCCTGAATTTACTTTACAAGGTGAACAACAACCACCCATAATAAAGTCTATTTTCATTTATTTATTTATTTATTTTTTGCTTCAAAGAAATCAGACCATCAATCCATGTCGATACCATTATAAAGTTAATAGCAATCGAAAACTTCACTCAATGACTGTCACACCAAAGAAATTAACAACATGGAATATGTTCTATATCTTTACTTTGTCAAAACTCTAAATAATCTATGAATTTTCACATTTACTTTCCCATTCTCAATTATATTTCATTTTTTAATTAACTTCTCCCAACAGATACTAGTTGAACCTTTCAGGTGTACTGATTTCTCATCCACATTATTTGAGTTTTAATTAAAAACAAGGGTTCAGTGTCTCCCAGATGACATCACTCTGTGGACAATTTCACACTCACAGGCTTTCCAAAAAACCTTGAAGATTATTTCAGAGGTTTAGTAGATAATGTAGGAAAAAAAAGTCTGCCTTGTCTTTTGGGAACGCAGACATGAGCACTTCTTCTGCCTTTTAATCAATCGTGCAATGATCTAACTGCATGATGAATTTTATGTACAGAATGTACAGTATGCACAGCATGCATATACAGTATGTACTGTATATATTAATGTATGATAAAGATGTATATACAATATGTATTCATATATGTATGTATGCATGTATGCATCCATCTATCTGTATGTTTTTGGGAGACAATTTGAATGCAAACAAAACAATAAATGAAGTCATCCTCAAACTGTTTTGCAGTTTTTGCCACATATACATAAAAATAAACATTTTGTGATTTTTGTGTCATTGTGTTCAGCTTGAGGGCATTGTGTGTCAATCTCGATGTGGAAAAATAAAATAATTAGTGAACTAATGGGATTACAGGGATTAAAAATAAACAAAAAAGTATTCTGAATAATTTTTGCTGACGTTTAGTTTTGAGAGCTAAAGCTGCTGATGTGGTTCATTAGCGGATATTAGTTGCAGAACAGAACATCAACTCAGAGGTCCACATGGAGAGATGCAGCACTGCCCAATAAACAGATCCAAACAGTCCTCATTCAGACATTACATAAATTAAACAACAGTTCATCCTTTCATCGCATAAATTATGGAACAGTTCATCCTGAAACCACATCATAATGCACAAAAGCCTTTGTTGGCTAGGGCTCTCGCCGGCCCTAAAGTCCTGGCATGTTTTTGCCAGTAAGACTTAGAGGAGAGTAAGATTGACAGAGCCGCCTGGTGAAATATGAGATAAGAAAATTAAAACAAAAATTGCTCAGACCACACTGTTAATGTGAATGCCGGGCAGCTTTAGTCCATCGAGAAAACCATGAAACAAAAGCAAGCCAGCGCAAATCACTGATAGTCCATCAGCCCTATTATAATTTACGATATTGAAGTTATTATTGCTGATTCTGATAGCACATGAGCCGAGTGCAACCATTAAAACTTTACCTCTCCTCTGACATACACCGCTTGACATGCATTTTCTCCAGGGACCCAAACCTACTTTTTCAATGTAATTACCACTGACACATATAAAGATGGCTGGATCACAATATACCCACCTCCTCAGCAGCACGCCCACCCACTCAATTAGCTCTACACAGGCAAACATAACCAAAACCCAGCTATAGCTAGCTATAAGACTACCATCACCGTGGGACTGCAGCTTAAAAATTATACAACTGATGGATGTTAAGATGAACAAATACTGTAAATGTACAGTGTAATTAATCATTTCCCACTCATTCTGGCAGCTGAAAATATAACTGCCTTGCTCCACAACTCACCTTATGGCCTGCAGAATAATTCATTGTGATGCCTCATAAGATGCAATGCCCGCAGAGGAAAGGCTCATTGCATTTACCTGCTCGTATTTACCCGTCACCTGTAAATGTATGTGGGACTGCCACTGTATGACCCTTTGCAGCACTCAGACTTATTCCTCTGTTGATGCATCTGCTCTGTTTACATTGGCCACCACTCGCAACACACCAATTACTCTTTGTCTTTGTAGCTATTGGTCTGCTAAGCACTTCAATCCATCTCTGTCTCCGAGGCTGTGACGTCAACCCGAAATGATTAATCAAAAGGCAAGTCAGCACCCAAAAGCAACACCTAGGGTACCCTGTTTGCATGCATTACCCATAATACCTCCCAGATGTCATGTTAAATATCGAATGCGTGAGGATTCTAAAAAGAGCAGCAGTTTCTTGTGGAGCATGAGCCAAAAAAATGCAAGTCTAATGTCTTATCGCTCTGATGCAGTTTGGAAAGCTTAAGGCTATATAGGCTAATATTGTATGAAATATTAAAACCCATTTCTTCCATTTGTTCCACATAACTAAGCAGTGCTTCTGATAATGTGGGAGAAACCATAATCAGTATACCTCCTGTGTTTATGTAAAATAGTGACGAAATTCACCACAAAATCACTCAGGTAGAAATGTTTCTAGGTGACTGTAAAGCAACTTGACCGTGCTGAAGTCCAAAACGTGCCTTCACTCATACCGTACTGTAAATATTTCAAAGCCTGTAGACATTGTTTTTGGACAAGTCCAAGACACTGTATTATCAATTTACACGTGTTAGGCTGCAGTACCATTTTAAACACGCCGCCCCCTCATAAGGAGAAGAAGATCCACAGGGGGATTGAATGGAATACAATAGACTATGGCTTTCTGCAGTAACAATAAGGCCTAGCTTAACAGAGGAGCTGCTGGTATACAGCCGGTGTAATGCATTAAACATTATTTCGCCACATCCAAGTTGTTGACAGATGCAATTCATGCTCAACTCCAGATTTGTCAGCACAGATGTCCAGCAAGAAAAAAAAGGGAAAAAAAGAACGACACTAAGAAAAAAAAAAGGAATCAGACTGGTAATGTAACCTAGATTTGATTATAAGCTCATTATAACAAAAAGGATTAAAAAGAAGTTGGTGTGTTACCTTAAAGAATGCCTGTAGCAATTCCCCACTGAGGCTTTTCTGTATCAAGGTCCACTTCTCAGGCTGCGATGCTGCTTTGTATTGGATTTACAAACGCTCCAGATCTCCTCGTCTTGCCACTGTTGCTACACGAGCCTCACACAGCACGAGAACACTATCGGCTGACACATGGATGGCACTCAAGCGATGTCAAAAGGGTTAAAACCTAGTGGACCGGAAAGTCACACCAGCATCGTTCTAGTTGCCAGCCACTGCTGCCGCACTCTCTCCAGCAGCTCTCCACCTCCTCCTTCTCTTTCTTCTTTCCTTTTTTTTTTTTTTTTTTTTTTTTTTCACTCAACCTATCTCATGGGCTTCTCTCTCCCCCCTCCTTGTGTGAGATGGTAGACGAAAGCACTGGGCGATTTGCACCACTCTATCATGGATCGTGTTACGCTGTCTGGCTGTAGCGGCGGTCACAGATGATAGGCTGAGGAGCTTTGCGTGTGTGTTTACCCCTCAAAAGAAGTAGCGGGAGAAGAGAAGAGGAGAGAGAGGAGGGGAGAGGTGGGCTGCCACCATTTAAAACACAGAAAATTAGGAATGGTATCCAGAAAGATTACTGAGCTAGGTGACAGGCGTTGAGTTACTGTATGCTGATTGTAAAGTGACAATTTTAAACGGCTCTCCTTCAGTTTGACATCATCTGATTAATCACGTTAAAATATAATCTATGATTTATCTGTTTCTGACATGCATAATAGATATCCTTTGTCTCATTATTTCATGACATCTTAAACTCATTAGAAAATACACTAGAATATATGTGATACAGACAAAGCAGTATACTGTAGAAACAATACCCAGAATCATAATCAAAATTCTCAGCCGTACACGCTTTGATAATTCGATCACAGTTGAGTTTGTATAGCCGAACAATAGCAGCACTAAAATAATTCATCAATGCCGCACTTTTGCACCGTCTGTCAGCCGTGTTACGTGCTAAAACAATCCGGTCCTTGTTTTGATCTCGATTTCAGTGTTGTTTGTTTATTTTTGACAGTATTTTCAAAAATAAGGCAAGAAATCTGACTGTTTATGATAATCCTAATCAAAAGTAAATAGTTTATTTAGCATAGTCCTCTGTGAACTGGAAATGGCTGTGTCCTCATTAGCTTCTCAATAGAAGTGCTGGATTTCTTTTAAGTAGTCTAAATATAGGGGTGCATAATTACTAGGAAAACTTAAAAAAACTTAAAAGTATCACTACAGACTGTACATCTCATCATTTGCCGCTTCCCTGATTTTGATTGCATTATATCATCTCTGCCAAATACCATAAATGTATATGCTACAATCAGCGAAGAATATCAGCCATTGGCGTGTTCATGACTTTCTTATTTGCCTGAATAAAATGAGATATATTTTTTTTTGCCTCCTAGTGAAAGCGGTAAACTCTCTTTCAGCTCAAACCATTTTATCAAACTCTGCCCTCTATTACCGGTTCAGAAAAGACTAGACTTTGTGCAGCTGAAGGTCCTGAAAGGAGCTCTTTACATTTCCAAAGTTATCTTAAAGCCAAACTTAAACTTTAATAGAGTGAACTCGAGATCCATAATAAAAACTTTGCTTAGCTGAGCTTCATCATGTTACCATTAGCTTAAATGGGTACGACACTGATATAATGTTGCATTTTCATACAGACAGGATCCCACAAGAGACAGATAAAAAGTGAGGTAAATTTGAAGTAGCAGAGGCCCAGATATCCTGATATCCTTTACTTCCTGTATTTCAAGCTTCAGAAACACTGGATCCTTCAATCCCCATAATGCAACTGGATAGCATCTTTTATTGGACCCTCCCTGGCTTCTAATTGCTCATTGCTATCAGTTTGTCACTCAGTCACTGTGTTAAAACACCTGTATAGTAGCACTGATGTCATCAGGATTACAGCGATCCTTGTGAGGAGTAAACTGGACTTTGAGTTTAAAATCTTTAACTTCAGTGAATTCTAAGAAAGCATTTGTTAAACATCTAGGCTGATAATGAACTCCCTGTTCTCTCAGTTGAATGGCCAAATAACTTTGCAATTTGTGAGTCTATTAAGAGCATTGATCATATATTGCAAAATCAATATCTGATTCGCATTCTTTTAATTGTGAAGGTGGACAGATGGAAGAAACTGTCTGGGAGTCGTGGCGATATTAACTAAGAGAGCGTGGCATCAGTCACAACGTCACAGCATCATCGTGCATCACGTGACTCAAAATTAAATTTAAATCTGGTGCAGTCTCTTGACATTCTCATTTAATGTATTTTTAGTATTAATGTCAGCTGGTTCTGAATAGTGAGCTGGTATGAATCGCCTAACGTAAATTATATAACTATGGTGGACATAGAGGTGGACATTTCATCTTTCTAGGATATCAAATTCAGTAATGTTTCAAACACATACTTTAATACAACATGTCCAACTTATGTCAGAGAGTTTAATACTAAACTGTGGCACTGCATCATATCTTACAAAATCAAATAAGCGTTTCGTTTTTTAGAAATTATCACGTGGGCGCAGCAGTCTGTTATACTCGGCTTTCATTACCAACAAGTGAGAAAACAGCAAAGGACTGATAAGACTCCTTTGAAGGTGGACATCAAAAGTGATGCCTCTGGGGTCGAGAACAAGGGAGCTCTCCTTTGACATTTCCCCAGTGCAACCACACATTGACTCAAAAGAGCTTGGTCACGCCTGTAGGCTCAAGTGGGAAAATATGTTACGAGTTTGGACCACGGTCCTTGTAATCCAGGAGTGCCCCACTTCCATACAGCTTGAGTGAAATTCATATTGAGTGGCCCAAATTATTATATTCATCATCCATCCTGAAGAAACGGTATTTGAGACCTGGTATAGGACAGGCTATTTTAAGATGGAAGCATTTCTACATTAGTCATTTCAGAACACCTTGGAGATGATGTCGATTTCTGTTCTTTTGGGAATAACAAACGGCCTCATTATAATTCCCACAGGGTGTGCCTTAGTGAGGTGGTAGAATTAAAACTAGACACAGTCACGTGGGTACATTAATGCCTCGTTCACAATATCCTATTGCAAGATAAATGTTCATGTATCTGATTTCAACAGTGTATTTTTAATGATAACCAACAGCAGAGCTGGAATACAATATTTACAGTATCTGTGCATGTTTTACCATGATGCTTTTAATGAACAACAAGGTGCAATGGGGATATAGTGTACAGCATGATAGTGAGGGCTTGGTTAACACAGTAATTGGGGTTGGGAGAGTAAGCAACGGCAACTGAACAGGTAGTGGGCTCGGATTTGGTTTGTTTGGGGAATAAATATGGATCTGTTGAAATACCTGCCTTTTGACAGTCACCCGTCTACATTTATCCATTCACTGTCAAAGCAGGATTACCCCAAAAGCCCCTCTGGATACCGAACCAACTGCAGCCAAGTAGCTCATTTTCACTACAGCCTCATGCGCAAACAAAGAGGGCGGGAGAAGGAGGGAAAAATGGTATCCGCACTGGCAAAGATGCAGCAGTAAATTTCACCCGAGTAAACAATATGGGAAACTGGCCAGGGTCTTCTTCACATAATATGCTTAATTCTCCAGCGAAAGGGGGAAAATGGACTCTTATTTTCACTAAAGAGCTGTTGCTAAATGACGGCTATTCAACCCTGTTTCAATTTTGACATGCCAAAGCTGTCTGCGGTACTCCGTTACTGGGAAGTGGGATATGGGCGGGGGTGGTAGGTCTCTTTGCTCTCCTTGTGCTCCATGGTCTCAGTCCAGCTGGCCTTTAGAATATGGATTATGTGTTGCCGCAGCCGGGCTCTCACTCCATGGGGGGCTGGACTGGGTGCCCAGCTTCAGCGGACTCCCCACCGAGACCCCTGGGTGAGAGGACGCCCAAAGCCCCCTTGGTTCTCAAGGCTGAATCGTTGACAATGCAGCGGGTGCTACCCACACCGGCACCATACGTCAGTGTGTGAAAGAAAACGCTTATTTTCTTTTTTTTTTTTAAGACAGTGAAAAGGGGGATAGGGTGAATCAGTGGGAGGGAATCAGGGTGTGGAACATCGAGGAAGAAGCAGAAGCAGCAACCATGATTGTGGCATAACTGCGACACTGCATCACTGACAATCACAATGCCTGCTCTGTCGGGGAAAAAGAAAGAGGTAAGGAATAGAAAAAGAACCTTGGGAGTGCAGCTGTGCAGCAGATTTACCTTTCAAAAAAGTCTGGGGCGATAATAAGTATCCAAATGACAGCTCTGTGCCGCTGCATCCCCGACTAAAGTTAACCAGAGGTCCTAATGTCGAGTGCCAGTAGCAGACACAAAGGTCTGAACAGTGGGGCGCCGAGGCAGCTAGCACAGCATGGCTAAATGGGGCAGGTGATTTCCCATCTTCTCCACTGCCCTCAAGGCACAGCCAATCACTGCTGGGGAAAAGTGGCGCCCCAGCCTGCAAGCCAGGCAGCCAGTGAGTGGAAGGGCTAGAGAGGGAGCTGGAGTCTATCTGGGACCATGCATTATTCACATGCACCGCTACGGCACTAAGACCTCCACAAAAGAAAGGCCTCAGGTTCCATCAGCGCCGACTTGTTTCCAATCTATTATTGATGGCAACACTACACCCTATACTTTTCCCTGATTTACTGGATTCTATCATTGTTTCTATAATAAAAGCTATTTCCAGTAAAGTCAGAGCAAATGAGTGGAATATTTCCAAGCATGGTGCCAGTGGGAGCTCCTTACACTGGAATCTTTTAGAATTGGTTTTAATTACAAAAATCATGCACAGTATAACGCTGTTAGTAAAATGAACGATTTTCAGCTTTGTAATGGTGTAAGTGTGCGCTCACCCTAACATACACAGCAAAACCGGAAACCTTTGTGCAAATCATCAATCATGTCAAAGGTAGGTTTCCGTGCAAAATGAATTTCAGCGTGGAGACCTCCAGCTAGACCTAAGTGAAATAAATGAGCTATCCAATTACCACATTATGATCACATGTAGCCACTGTAAAAAAAAAAATGCAATGAGCGATTTTTCCCCATCAGCAGCTCGCCAGTATCTAATGGTGACTGCACGCTAATGTTTAAAACCATAACATTTTGACAAATTGTTTATTACTTTAAGTCAGCGACTCTCTCTGAGCCTACTTATAGCGTATACTATCATCTATTCTGTTTTATGTTGAGACCAAGAGACGCAGACTAAACCCTTACAAGGCAGGCAACGAGCTATCATTATCATCGTGGTAACATCAGCATGAAAATCATGAACATGAGCACTTATCTTGTATTGTGAAATAGACTGAGAACCTGTTAAAGTAGTAATGTGATGTAGAGATAGTGAGGCTTCAGATATGAAATGATACACTCTCAGTATGTTTATTTAAAGTCCTACATTGTATAACAAAGTTAAACGATCCTTTGTGTTAAGATTTGTATCAGAATGTTAAAAAGCTCTTGAACTTAGCTGCTTTGTATTTCATAGCAATGTCCACATTATTACCATGCACACATCAAAGATTTCCCCTAAATCTCTCCAGGAAACACAATCAATCTGCTCAGTATGCATGGCCGGGACAGTGGGCCATCTCCCCCTTTGAGGATGTCGACGCATTTGACCGATGTGCAGTCGATCCCCCAGATTGTGGCTAATCATCATTACCGGCTGCTGAAACAATGACTTTCCTTCAGCCTGCACGGATTGAAGAAGGACACGAGGGATCTGCCGGTTTTTCTTATGGTGGCTTAACACTTGAGTCTGGATTTGAGGAATTAAGGCAGACTTGGACACAACAAAATGTGCACTCTGATCATCCATCCAAGTCATCAACTATAGGCTGGCCCACACTGTAAAATCTGTCTCATGAATTACACATAATTCGGCAATAGGTATTGTATTTTTTGGGAAAGTGTGATAGAGTTATGGTTTCAGTTGAGGGAATTTCATTTTGCACATTTGTAGCCTGAAATCAAATGATGACTGCTGCACATTCCTAAAAGGAAATAAAAAATATAAAACAATAGGAGGGAAATGAGGGCAGATGCATAAGGCAGTAGTTGGGGAATTCTCCAAAATGGACAGCGGATTATGAAAAATGACTTCTTCCTTACAGTGCTTAAGGGTTAGGTCTCTATTACACAGAGAGCAAAATGTCAGCAGTATCCCCTGAAAGAGTGGACTGTGATATTAATGGAGAGTCCTGGGAATGGGCTTCCCCTGACTGAGTTTCCCCTCTACCAGACACATTATTCATTTAGTTGTCAGCCAGCACCTGGCGCATGTAACACTAACATCTACAAACTAAATGATGGAGAGAATATGGCCCACCCTGGTAGGCAGCCAGTGGTGAAATGAATGTTGTTCATGAACTATAATGAAGAGTAAAAGTAGTTCTACTAGGTAATCTAAGCCTGCACAACTGAAGTTGTCGCCCAGGACGTATTACCATAATGCTCCATTTTCTAGCTAATATTGTACTTTCATTTGGCTCTGTGCTACCTCCTGAGACTATGAGCATGGCGGTAACTAAGCACAGGAACTCTGGCAATGCTGCCATCAGGAACTGTAGAAAGAGCTGGTTTACCATCTCACTTCCAAATGCTGCACACAAAGTCTTTATCTTTTAACAGAAAAAAAGCGATAAAGAGTAGAAGTAGAGCAGAAACTGACTCGCCATCCAAAATAAACGGCCGTGTAAAAAACTAAAGGAGCAAGCAAGTTATCTCTTGTATGAATTGTTGTACAGATTGTTTTATATTTAGTCCCAACCGCAGACACCCTTATCAGATTCCTCAAAGCAATCATCAATGTAATCTAACCATGCGACATCGCTTAGGACATAAATGACAAAGAATGTTGTGTTCTATGGAAATGTGATGGACCTGGACAGAATGACAAGATGATTTAATATATTACAGAGCGACTCATCAGTCACATAGCCACCACTTTATTTAAGATGCAAAATGGTTTCTGCGTGAGGCAGACTGAGGCAGTGGATTACTTGTGAGTAATATTCTTTTGCTGTGGTAAATATATTGTGTCATGCAGCAGAGGGTGGAAGAAAAATTCTCTCTCAAGCTATTTTAATGAAGTCCCAAATGTCATCCTCATACTTCTTTCAACAGCTCCAAGAACTCCAAGAAACTCGAAGCCTGACTGTCCCTCAGTGCGTCTTCAAATGATGTGAAAACAAGCTACTTCAGTGAAAGGCAGCCTAAACAGAAAAATAAAAAAAGCTATACTACAGAAAGGAGGGTCAGAGGTGGGTAGTAAACAGGTGCTTTGGACTATAAAGGTCAATTTTTATGATTGGGGAGCTTTGATGAATTGTCATGGCGGCGATGAGCTCTGATTAGCATTGACTCAGAATCTCTTTCTGCCTGAAAAACTAGTTAAGTAAAAGAATCATTTTTTTGATTATCCTATGCCAAAAGGTACTTTAATCATCACCACCATTATAATTCATTTGCAATTACCCCTTACTGCTACATCTTAACAAAAGGGCTAATAGAAAAAGAGATTTCATAGTAACACCATTATAGTGAAAAATGTCAATGTATTTCAGTGTTTTGGGTAAGTGCAGCGAAGAGCGTCAGAGGCTGAGTTTAAATTAGAGCCAACACATTTTTCTCTCAACAATAGTGAGGAGCAGAGAGGGGCGGGGGGAGAGTGGGCATCCAATTACTGGAGAACTGTGCGTGTCATCTTGACACCACATTTGGGTTCCTTCAACAAAGTATTAAGTATATCAGACATAAAGGCTGCACTGCCGCAATGATTGAAAGACTGAGACTTGCTGTTGTAGGTATTATTGGGGGGGAATCTACGAGCAACTTTGCATAAAGAATCCAATGCAGTGTCAACACGTCTATTTTGACAACATGTCATCGCGCATTTAATCCCGGTGTTTTAAATCAAGCAGAAACAACACACAAATGCAGAGTGACGCTTCCTCTTCATTCCAGTCGTCACTCATAAGGCACTCGCCTTGTGTTTTCTATCTTAGATACAGCTGAAGTAGATGAGCAACAAGTGACATGGCCTTACTGTCACCGTTTAAATTGCCTTAAATCTGCACTCTGCAACTTTGCACTTCGGCAGCGCCAAATAGCAGCAAATGTGAGATTCAACACCCAGAAATCTTGTAACATGACGTGAGCAAACTGTAGGCAGGAAGCTCATGTTTGCCCAGCTGGTCAGCCTGATCACTTCATACCACATGATACCAAAGAGATGAGCGAGGCATCACAGCAGAGTCCATCTCTTCTCTGGATCGATACTCATAAGTATTTTATGGTTGTACAGAAAATGAATTGCTTCTAAGAGTTTAAGACATTTTTAATGCAAAAGTCTGTAGCTTCTCGAACATGATATATGATAGTGAACTGATTATCTTCGGATTTGTTTGGACAAAATACGACACGTCAAAATGTCACCTTGGGCTTTGGGAAATTGTTTTTTTTTTTCCCATATTTTCTGACATGTTTATATATTTACAATTAATCAAACATTATTTATCTGATTAATTCAGAATTAATATAATTATTAGTTTCCATCTCAGTCTATTAACATAATAGTAAAAAGTAAACCAATGAGTTTTGATTCAACAATGCTGTTTGGTGGAGATCAGTTTTCCATGTAATAATTGTGAGTAATGACGGCAGGATGTATTTATGTCATGCTGTTACTAATGCTTATGTTTTATGTGAGCTTCTATGGGGACTATTAACATTTGTTTTCTATTATGATTTACTGTATTTACTGTGTTTTATGTTCAAGTCTGTCGAAACTGCACCCGTGACAAAGACTTCCCCTCGGAGAAAATAAAGTTCAAAAGGTGAGAAAAGCATCGCCGGCCCTAAAAAGATTTGGGCTAATATGGTGAACTTATTTTAAAACAGTTATTGTTTCAGGTGGAAAACGGCTTCAAGACTGAAAACACAATGGCATATTGTCTTTGACAACAGTCAGGATGGATATATGTTGCAGTGTTGTTTTGCTATATTCACTTTGTAAAGGCATTCTTCAGACAATCACCCAGCCTGTTCCCATCAAGAGTGAATCCCTCTTTCTAAACCCTCCAACCTTTAGAGCTGCCATGCAAAACTGTGCAGACAGCTCCATCGGGTAATGTAGAAAACGACAATAGGTGGAAACTGCTCTAACCTATTTGCCAAATGGTCTGTCATCTAATGCCCTGGTGCTGCTCTATTGTCTAATCCTACTGCTGAGGCCTCTAAAAGGATACATCGGCGTAATAAGATGAATGGGCTTTGACCCTGGAGCTGCTAAAAGCCAACCTGGCCAATTTATCTGAGTGACCTCTACTCTTGGCAGAGACGGCCCTCACCTCTCTCGCAAGCCTTTAGGCAAGATCAATACCACAGAGGCAAAACAATCCAAAAACAAGAAGTGTCAAGAAGTTGTGAGTCAAGTGCTTATTACCTTTTATGACCCTGAATTATGTACTAAATGGCAAAGATCGCTATTTTCAATTTCAATTTCTTTTAATATTTATTAGGCTGTGTCTTTGTTCTGAAGAGGACAAACACCCAACAACAATTCTGTTCTCTAATATCTTAAAAAGGAACCATGCCTGAAAACAATAAAAAAAAACACATTTGATTTGATTTGTGAATAAAGCGAGTTTTATTTTACTTAAAAATATTTGCATTACTGTTGGGCTGCTACATCAGCCCTAATTCAATCCGGTATTCTCAAATCACAGAAGGCTAATGTAAAGCAAGATGAGCAGAGTAAAAAAAATATGTAAGCCCTATACTGATTCATCAGTAATTTTATTATGCAAACCACAATCATGGCTATTCCAAGGCCTGGGTTGTAATATTGAGAAGTGCATTTTGAGGGAAAATAAGATTTTGTCGACTAAATTAAGGATTCTGTTTCATGTTCTGTTTGTTGGTGTTGGGTTGTGTTCAACCGAGATAAAAGGCCTGGCTCGGATAAGTCGAGGCAGGATACGAAGAATAGACCCTTTTACAAGAGAATATGTTTCCTTTCTTTGAGCATGAATCAGTTTACATGGTATACAATATCAATCGTTGGCCTCAAATCTATATCTGCAAAGTGCTTAGGTTTGCATTGGTGATTAGATGAATTGAACTGAGAACAGTCTGTTACTTGAGCATCCCTTCATAGCCCGGATACCTAATGCCTTTCCCCTGCCTCTGAAGTGACCACAGTTTCAGGATGCTTTGCTCTGGGCACTTGGCCAGAAAGCTTTATGTATTCTGATACCATTCATTTTTAATCAGGACCAGAATATCCTTCCAAACCTCTTGCAAGCAGCCGTTGGCTACAAGACATCAATTTTGTTATATTTTAATTGATTTGGCACTTCTCCTCGTTGTCGACTGTATATGTTGATTGTTAAATTGCTAATATACCGGGCGAGGACTGATGCACTGCTCATTTAAAATGCTTTCTCTTTTTCTGTATTTTCAGCTGCTTTTTCTCTTGTTGCAGAATTATGCATTTTTTCCCCTCACTATAAGCATATAGCCTAGCGACTGAAAATATTGTGTGTGTTCAGCATATTTCACTTAGCTTTCCACTTCGACGTGCCCAACTCATCTCCGCATGCAGCGAAAGGGTTTCTTCACATGACTGCTGAGGAGAAAGGACATGAGAGCAGGGGAGGGGAATCTTCTTCTGTGGTATAATGAGTTTGACAATGAAAGTGACACTGCGTCCTCCCTGGACCTTGCCGTGTGATCAATCATAACAATGGCTCACCATTTCCTCCTCTGGATACTGACCTTTCTCCCTTCAGGAAAAGAAGTGTGTGTAGGTGTTGGAGTGTGTGTGTGTATATTCCTCTGGATTCCCTTGTACCATCACCCTCTTTCCAATCAGCCCTTGAAGTCCCTCTACACAGCCGTAAGAGTGTCCTTTAGCACAGTCTTTTTTTTTTTTCCACCGGAAAGCAAAATGTCCTCAAAAAAAAAAAGCCCAACTTAGGGAATACTGATCTATTTTATTCTGTCGTATAAACTATTTTAAGCTTGGATAGCACACTTAGAAATGTTTGGGCGGGGATGGGGTAGCTTATATATTTAAAATCCCGACACCTGAACAAGCTTACAAGGTGATTTGATGCTGCTACTCCAGTAGGACGGACTGCCAAGATTTCATGCAAATATCAATAAATGAGATTATTCCAGGCTGTTTCTCTCATAGTTCAGTGGCCTTAACTAAAGAGTGACAGAAACAGGAATGACGTGTGGAGAAAACTGTGAGCGTGAAATGATCCTACGTCCCTGCCCTTGTCTCCTAGATGAGCCAATGGGACATCTCATCAGCAGCCTACTTTTCTGTGATTCTGTGGCCATTTCTGCATATTGCCTTGACTACTTAGATATAACATTAAAATAAATCTCACAATATTCAGCCCAAAATGTCCCTCGTTGGCAATAAGGAGTCTAGACACAATTTTATAGCCAGTTTTATGCCACTCTTAATTGTTGTTTTATCTGCATGGCCGTAATGCCTTTAAAATAACATCAAAATCTGATCAATACACAGCTCCGCTTGGCACGATGCTGTACAGCAATTTAAATGGACATATTGTCAAGAAAATGCTGATAAATTTTAGATTGTAAAATGGAAATTTTATGTTTTGTTATGATGCTGCTACTTCTATGGATCACATTAGCAGATTTTTAAAATAATGGTATTGTTTTTTTACAAAGTTAAATTGCACATGAGGAAACTAAAAGCATAAATAAGTCGATATATAATAAAAAAAAAAAGTAATGAATTAAATACATGAATATAAATGTGTATGTTTTTTGTTACATTATACATTGTCTGGCTATACACTGCCTTTATTACTGGGAAATGCCCCTAAGAAATAAAAGTTTTATTTTAGTTTCAACCCTACCAGCCTCCACCAATAAGATAGGGCCACTTGTGTATAACCTGAGAGGCGAGACCTAGGGCAAAAAAGGTTTTAAAAGCATTCCCTGCTGCCTGCTAGCTTACTGCTGTGAGTGCTTGCTAATAATTTAAGGTGACTCAGATCAGCACATAAACAATGACGACCGCATGGACATGCTCCCACATCGCCACTGAAAATTATAGCCTTCATATTTAAAGCTCTTTTGTTCACGGGAAACGGCTCACTGCAGGTTGTATTCTGTGTACAAGACCCATCGACATGGTTCACCCTTATTACTCAGGCAAATATTAAAAAACTATTTGATAAAGTCAAATTACAGTAAACTGAGATTGAAACCTTTTGATTTGGAGTATTGTTCGAGCTAGATAAAACATCCGCATGACGAAATTCAAGAAAATCAAGGTCTTCTAATGAAACATTTATTCATATACATAAAAAACTCCAACATACTTCCACAGCCGTTGAAAAGATCCAGTGGTATAATTTGCAGCTAAAATGTTCTTTTAATTGCGTGTCAAAAGGGAAATTAGAGCAGCCCAACACAATTAAGACAATACATGCACATATTTTCATCATTATGCTTGGTCACATAATTGGACTATTTAAAAAGTGTTGAGTTCAGATTAGTGCAGTTTTACTTTGGTTTGCCGCAGATCGTTTGTGAAGCACACTGCAGCTTATAGCATAAAAAACTTCATAATGGAGTGTTTTAAATGGATGTATTATTTAGAACCTATGGACAAAAGATCTTTCTTCAATTCCACAATTCTGAGGAAAGTTAGTGTAACATGAAATGATCCTGCAAGTGCAGAAACAAGCAAAACAGAGACATTTTCTACATTTAGATAAGGCCGCAACAGAAGAATCACCTTGACTTCCAACTTTTTGATTGCCAACATCAAATACTGAGGAGCGCAAAGGTCAAAGCCACAGCACCATGACAATAGATATAACAAATATTCCTGTGTCCCAAGATAGGTGAGAGAAAGGATATCGCAAAAGGAAGAAGACATGAATCCAAATAGATTGGTGGGTTGGTGCTAGTCTGGGGACAACGTCTGAACACCCAGCGGCGCTCCAGGAAAAGAGAGGAAATCTATTTTACCCAATATGAAACAAAAAAAATAGAAAAAGACAAAACAGTAAGTCCTGACTTTTGAACTTCAATCTGTCGTTTTAAAACTTAAAGATTTATGTATTTCACATGCATTGGTATGGTTCAAATACGCTATAGCTGCTTGAGTATCCACTTTACATGCGATCAGCGTAGCATATGTCTTTCCCTATACGTCATCTCAGGAGACTTGAAGTAAACCATTGATGGTTTGCGATGAGACACCAGTTATACATGTAATTATGAACAACACAATTGGACCAACATGCAAATTCATGTTTCTTCCATTGATATTCATAGAGTATAAAATGGCTTCCTGACTATTTCCGCATTGCATCGTAATACAATCACTCAATTAGGCTTTGTGATGAAATGAAATGAGCCATTTTCTCTTGAGGACGGTAAATAGTGGCCCTCATAATTGACAACTGCAGAGTAATTCCTAATCGTAATAACATGTCCTGCAGTCTGGCACCCGCGGGTGATTAGACCAAGCTGAGTACAGGCCAAGACAGTGTTGTCAATGATGCTCGTGTGAAACTGGGCAAAACTTAGTTTGGGAATCTGATACTCAATGATTAGGCGATAGAAAGTAGCTGCTTGGCGTTGGAGTTAATAGCTTTTCATGGTGCACCTGTTTCTCCAGACTTTGTAACACCAGACCTGACAGATTAACCCAAAAACTCATTTACGCACAAGTGCTCCACTTAAAGCTAGACTTTTCACTGGCAAATCATAGACTCAACATGGTAAATTGGGTATCAAGCTTTGGACTAAAGCCGAAACAATTAAGATTATTAACGGATGTACAGAAAATTAATCGCTTACTATTTTGATAATGGATGAATTGTTTTACCCTCATCCCACCAGCATATTTAATGTACAAGAACTACTGACTGGGTCCCTGGGGACCTCGATAATAAACTACAATACGAAACAACCATCACAGCAAAATGTTAACTTATTTCTTCTTAATAGTTACATAATTAATGCCATCTGAGAAAGAAAACCAATCATTTCAGAAAAGTTAGTTAATTTGCATATCGGATAAAACAAAAATAGACAGAGCACACGAGGAAATCTGTGTCTGTCTCCTTCAAAATGACTGACAGAGCGCCCTCCCACCCCCCTCATGAACTCAAATAGTTCTGTCTATTAAAACTGCGATGGCAGAATTGGGTGCTTTTGACTGGCGTCCCTCAGGATTCTAATACATAGATATTTTTAAAAAAGTACTAATTAACAGAAAACAATGATAGAAAGTCATAGGGAACACGGTGATTGACAAAGTCATGAAAAATTGGAATGATGGAATAAAGCACCTGAGAGATGACCAAAAGCATACCTCTGGGGTCATTTATAATACAAAAAGACCAAAAAAGTGTAGTGCCCTTGGGTTTCAGACTGTTGGTGTAACAAAACGAGACATTTGAAGACATAAAAAGAGAGACTGTACATGCAGTAGATACATTTGTAATGCTGATGGCACACAATATCAAAAACTGTGTATGTATTAGATAGAAATTTTAAGAAATCAGCTTCATATCAAACCACAATCATCATCACATATTAAGGATATGTTGAAAGCCAAATTTTCAACATAATTAATGCAGTAATTATGAATGATATAGTATAAACTCCGCTTTATAGTATTAGAGAGATATAACAGTTTCTATAAAATCTGTTTTCCCTTATTAATATGCAAATTTATACAGCAAGACAATCAGATCATCCACTCAGTAGGTGGTAGCTGTGGTGTGACTGGAAAGTTTTTCACCATGTGTTGATGTTGTGTTAATGTGTTCACAAGAATGTGTCTTTACACACACATATACTCAAAAGGGCTCCTCACATATACAATGCATCATTGTGTTGAGACGTTAGAAAGGAGAAATCGAAAATTCCGATATCGGCGGCCAGCTTGTCATTTGCTTTGCTGAAGGTTCAGATGTCACAGTACTTTGCTCTGCACAGAAACAGCCATGCAGTGACCTCCTCCAGGCGCTCCAAACCTCTCCAAAATAGAAACCAGAAATCTTTTTCACAACACTGATGAGCACAACACCTGCTATGACACCTCGGTGCGTCACCGCCGTATCCGACGTCGCCCCGAGCACTAACAATATGAGTACTTAACCGGTGACAGCGCTAGCAAGCAGGGAAGTGATGACAATAAATGATGGCAATCAAAGCGCGCATCCTCTTTTGAAGAGGCATGAGATAAAGCTCAGACACCTTCCCAGCTCCGAGTAACAAATGATGAAACTGTTTTCTCTGCCAGTTTTGGCGTGATCTTCAAAAAACATCACAGATGGCCAGCCCTTTTGACCAAAAAAAAAAAAAAAAAAAGAAAAACCTCTCTGATGTTATTTATTCTTTTTGTGGTCGGCTTGTGCCATATTGAATTATGAAAGTGGCGAGGGAGGATTTCTGCCTGCTACGATCAATAGGCTGATTCCACTGTCACAATACAAGGCGCAGATCTGAGACAGGAGTTTGACAGATGGTGTGTCACCTTCGTCAGCGTGACGTCCCACGCGTGTGTGTGTATTTGTGTGTGCGTGTAGATGTCTCCAATTTTGCCTGATTTTTCTAATCTTAGAGAGATAACGTGTGAGAAACAAAGTGAGATATGCGAGTGTGTGTGCACACATAAGTGTGTGTGCGACGTGAGACAGAAGAGAGGAAGAGGCGCAGAGTGAGAGAACATGAATACATGCACGCAGAGAAGCATGTTTGAGGGTGTCTGATACGCTTTCGTACTCCCACCCAAAAAGGCTTTGGTGCTTGCTGTGCTACAGCGCACTTTGCTGTGACTCCTCTACTGATTTAATTAACCTTTTACTGGCACTGTTCACACAATGAATCTGTGAGCTGTACTCAACTGGAAAATGTGTACGACTGCAATGTAGACCTGTGACTTGGACAAATTGAAATTATGTTCTGACACATCCTCCGGTAAACAGTCCCGGACACGAACGTTGCGGTAAAGACATACAAGGGACTGCTACATGCACACCGTCTTCCATCTTCCATGAAAACATCAAAGGCACACGATTTCTTCTTTGGAAATTACTTTGGACAGAAGGTGCAGGCCAGAGCATGCGGTGCTTCTTTAACAAAAGATGACAGGCATTGCAGTGGAAGCCCCTTTCTCCTAACCAGGGGTCAGTAGGCGTCAAGCCCCTCAACCGAACGATAAACCCCCCGTGTGACAGTTTATACAGCCGCGGAGAGCTGTCATGAGGTACTGCAGTGCCGTAGCTGCAGTACCTAACAAGTCAGTGCAAGCTTTTTCACACCCTATTAGGAATACAACTCAACTGGGCCATGCTATGTTTCTGTTTCGTGCAGTCATTCATGTTTTATGAGGGGTATAATATTGATTCTAAAGCCGGCACAGTCAACATTAGGGAAGAAAAAAAATCCACCTTTCTCAATAGCTGGGTTCACTTATACATAGCAGCTATACATTGACAGGCAGAAATATGGGTATATGTGTATCACAACAACACGCAGGCTAACAGTTTAGAGTCAAAACATTAAAAATACATTGCAGTAGTGCTACAGTGGAAAATGCAAAATGGCAACCACTATTGGAAGCTTCACACAGTTGACTTAGTTTACAAAGTGATATGTTGAGTTTTTTTTTAATGAGGACATTCTCTGTCCTCATTTAAAAAATGTCTTCAGTGTTTGTTAGCAGAACTGGCAGAGCTAAACATGGGTCCACATGTATTTTCAGACTTTCAATCTTGAATTTAAGGCATAATGGGTTGACAAAATTGCATTCCATCTATTATAGACTATGTAAAAATTCCAATTTTACAAGAAGGGCAAGAGTGCATGGTCAGTCCCATTATCTACTTTCCAAGACATTTTAAACAAATTCCACACATTTCACTGACAACCGTTTGCCTGTGTGGGACTGAAAAAAACCCAGGGACGTCAAGTGACCCACATTCTAACCAATGAAAATCCAATGTTTGTATAATTTTTTTAATCTATAATTTCCAGCGCAAATAATGCTTTAGTAAAGACCGAGGTCACCTTATGAAACCAATTCCATGTCTAGGCATTTCTGTAATTAATGTTTGGAAAGCAGCTCCGTTGTATTCCTTGCTGTTATGTGCGTTTCTCTCCAATATGGCAACATTTTAAGGACATTTTCTCCAAATAAATTCAATAAATTATAAAAGGTTAGGAATGATTTAAATAACAATTTCTGAAAACTAAGTGGGGCACCATTGATTTTATTACCACATATAAATTTTAATTTCACATAATCCAAATGTAATTAAATAATTACATGAAGTTACTATTTAATAGTGTTGCAGTGGGAATGGAGCTTAGATAATTTTTTTTTTCCTACTAATTTTCAGTAGTTAATGCGCTATAAAAATTATGACTGAGAAAAGCTATTTAAAGCTTAATTTTGTCTCACCTCAACTGGTGAGTGCAAACATTTCTTTTTCATCAGGGTGCCACATACAGAGGTTACACTCCCTACAAATATAAAGTTCTAACACTATACAGCTGGTACATGTCACAGTGCTAATGTAACATAAGACAGAAAGTGAGCAAATGCATGTGTATATACACATACTTTAGTGCGTGGGTGTGTTTGTGTATGGCAAACTATCGCTGTAAGGTAAAGGAAAGCAATGATATGAAATAATTACTGCATGAGGAGAAACAGCATAGATAGTCTCTCTCCTAATATACTGTGTGACACGGTAAGCATGGAGTTATTAAAATGTGAAATGATGAGCTGATAAGCAGAATATTTCTAATTTTTAATCATGAACATACATTGATTGTGAATTCAGGAGCTTTATGTGCTTTCATATGAAGGAAAATAAACAATAAATAAATAAATAAATATATTTTGAAGGCGTGGAGAAGTGAAGGCTCTCTTTTGTTTCTTTGGCCAAGGCATGATGTGTACCTGTGCACGGATGCTGCACAGGTACACATCATGACACGAGGATGGTGTCTTCTATTGAGATATCCAAAGGCTGCTTAGAATCACATGGCCATTCTCACAACTAGAAAACCAATAAAATGGATGCTTCAGATCGATCAATTTTGTTTCAAGGGATTCTGTTAGTGGCAGGGGATTATGTTAAGTGTAAAATCAATGAAAGCTGCTTAACAGATTTCTTCTTACTTTTTCCATTAAAAAAAAATCCAACAACTTCATGTTGTAATCCATCATGATTGATATAAATGGTTATGCTATGGGCTATGATGCAATTAAATGCTTGGCTTAATAATAATAATAGCATAATTATTATATGCAAAACAAGTAAAAATGTAAACATGATCATGCATCAACTAAAGTAGTTGAAAATCATTGCACTGAACTTAAGTGACTGCTCTTTCACTCACTGGATCGCGTCTTTTCCAGAGAAACAGAAAAATATACTTCAGTTACGATATTGGTGCTAAAATGCAGATGTATCACTTCAGAGAACAACCACTCGTATTCTGTCTCAGCACTCAGTGGATCATTTAAAGCTGCATATCGACAAGATGACCACTCTGGTCTCATATTTAAAAGGTGGACCTCTTTCTATTGGATCACCGAGGTTAACATTTGCAGATGCCGTGCTCTGTGAATGTGCTGAGGCTTTGGTACTTGTCTGTGTCGAACACTCTGTAGAACAGAGCAAATTAGAATGAAATATTGAGTTCATTTATGAATAAGTGGGGCTGAACGGCCCCTTGTCGGAGCTTCTGCATGCATATTCAGTTGATGGAAACCTTTGGATGGGTCATTTCTCTTAGCTGCTTCATTAAATAGTGAAAGTCAAAAGTGCAATGCCTCCTGACAAAAAAAAAAAAAAAAAAAAAAAAAAAAAAAGGAAAAAAAGATCAAGATCTATAGAGGTGGTGAGGTTTTTCTTTGCTTCCGCACAAAATCTAGATGATGAAAAAGCACTTTAAGTCCAAAAATAGTTTAACAAAAAAAAAGAGTTGGAATTTTAAATTACACCACGACTCACATTGGTCTTCCAGCAGAAAAGTTTCAGCATATTAGAGTAAAAAGAAGAGAGCTGGCATGCACTCTTAGGTTTTTTGGTAACATTTGGTAACAAAAAAAAAGGCATGGCACCTGGGACAAAGACATAGCAGGTATTGTTTATTATCCCCCATAATGAAACTAATTGAGACAATAGTGAGTTAGATAAAGTCTCAGTGGGGCATTGTACTAACTAGAGCCAATCAGCTTCTTGAGACATTTCCAAAAGATACTCCAGAGGAGGTCTAGGGTAGTGTGTGTATATGTGTGTGTGTGTGTGTGTCAGTGTGGAGGGCAGGTGCAATGAAAGCTCAACAGAAAACCTATTGAAGCTAGACTTTGGATTGTCTTGCAGAACGGTGGAATGACTGGTGATACGGTTTCGTGCTTGGCATGTACACCAAGAAATATGACTGCAGACGAGCGCTAAGGAGGTGAGGGTTATGTTTACCAGCACCTCTGTGGTTAGGCTGAGCTTTTAGTGAATCATAAATGTATACAGTGTATTGGGCCAAAGCAAAGGCCAGACACTGGAACAAATACATGAGCTTGAATTCTGATGGCATTTTGAAAAGGTAAAAGACTTACTCAGCGCCCCCCGGAGACAAGCTCACTATGATGAATACTGCCATTAAGAAAATGACTTGTCTCAAATGTCAGGCTGTAGCCAATGTTTTCAGAATAAAAATTGATAGCACATGAACACAAGACACTTTCCGTTTTTTACCCCCTTTTTAATGTTCTTGCCAGGAAAGTGTAATCAACCCTAATTATTTTAACTGCCTGCCACTCTTTGAGATCATCAGTTTCTTAAAATAATTAGAGCTTTACATTGAATGTGTTGTAATGGCGATGGCTCGCACTATGATGGTGATGAATGACGTGCAATAGCAGAGGCACTCAACATCAGAAAAAGACATTTTAAAGATTTACACTAAAACATGTGAAGACGAGAGGATAAATTCAATGACGTGTGTGTGTGTGTGGTGGGGGTCGGAGGCTGTATCACTCACTTAAAGCATAAGCTGAAAAGACGATGCATTGCAGTAAAAAAAAAAAAAAAAAGAAAAAAACGGAAAAAGGAAGAGATACTGAAAAGCAGCAGTGAATGTCGATTTAAAGTGTTCTACAAGAGACATAAAGGAGTTTCCAAACTGCAAACTAACCTTTCAGGAAAGTAATGGCAACAAATCAAACAAGATTATGGATGAAAAAATGTTAGAAAGTGTGTAAATTTAACAACAGTACGTATAACTGATATGCACTGCCTCCATTTGACGCAACAAAGATTTGCCCTCTTCAAACAGAGAACCTCAATACTCTGTCCCAGGTTTCCAGCGTGAACAAATTTGCACTTCAAACCATTGTACCCATTTAATCAGTCATTGTGCATGCCCAGTCAACCACTGCAGAATTTCTAAGCAAAATCTTAGACTGAGGCACACAAAGCTATCTTTGATTATACGCTGGCCCATGGGGAAACTTTATCAAACTCCTCTGCTTCCTGTGGAGAAGGACCAGGTGACTAGCAACTACTCAATCGGTAAGGCCAAGTTCTTTTTTTTTTCGTATGCGGCAAGGAGTCGTGCCTTTGATCCAAAGAAAGGCAGCTGCAAACGCCTCTCCAGATAGCAGCCCCACCAATCACGCCTCCACTTCCTTACACCAATCAGCTCCTTGTTTCCAGCGCCAACCATAATCCAAGCTCCAACTGCTGCTTTCTCCACATAATGATTTCTCCCCTTTGAAAGGCGATGAAAGCATGAGCTGCAAACAAATAAGCGTTTTAAGATTAAAAGAACGAAAAGTGTGCCCTACTCACCCATCTCATTGTCCGATTTATTGTCCATTTCCGTGTCAGTGAGCGTGAGCGCTGAGTTAGAGCGACTGGAGAGGCATGAATTCTGCCCAGACTTTGCCCCCGTTCCCCAAAGAGTCATGGTACGTTCCGGTGATACAGGTTCATGGTTTTCCGTAGCGACCGGTCCTCTGGAGTAGCTGCTTAGTGGGTGGGAGAGGCCTGTCTCAGGGCAAAGCGCCAAGCCTCTGCGAGGCGGTGGCTCACAGATCCCGAGTTGCCTCAGCGAAAATGTCTGCCCTGTGAATGACAGAAGTTGTAAAGTTAACAAACCAAGCAACAACGCGGGTTAATGGCCAAGAGCAGGGCCTCTTAAAAAAAAAAACACTTAACCTAAGAGCAGGGTGGAAGGGGAGGGAGTAATTGTTAAATTAAAGCTTCAGCAACGTCCTTCCAAGCTACTTAACACTCATCAAATGCTCAAAAGCATTTGCTTTCACTTAAATCACAGCATAGCTCCAACTAACCTTTGCAACAAAGTGAGATTTTTAAGATGACCTACTTTGATTAGACATTTAAACTCGAAGCAAATCACATAAAAAACAGGCTTCATGTTCATCTACACAAATAAAACATTTCCATTTATTATTTATTGTTTTCACAGACTGCTTCACAATAAATCAGTACCATTCATTTGTTGTCTTTTCATTTGGAATTACTTGAGGCTCTGGTGTTCACTAGGAATGAAATAATAGCCAGCCATGGCCTCAAAGACACTGCGGCATCTAAAATAAATAAATTAAATACATTTTTTTTTTTTTAAGAGATGCAGAAACATTGCCAATAAACAAAAATAACTCAATGTCAACCTCATTAGGAAGACCTAGAACTAAAAATAAAAATATTCTTAATGTTGGCCTCACTGCATATCCATGTGAAATGGATTATTTGTGTGATCGACCCAAGTCTTCCTTTCATTTAGTTTTATTATCTAAATATGTTAGATGTGAATGCCATCAGGTGAGCTGATCTGAAAGCATGCATATTTACCATGTATTCACTTACTTAAGAGAAATCACTGATACCTTACTGTAATTAATAATTGTCTTTTTTTAAGATTTCAAGGTCACACGTGTCAACATGGTTAAAAACAAGAAAATAAATGATAAACAATGTAAAAAAAAAAGTTTGTGATGATCTGTGGATATTAAAAAAATGTTAATGTCAATTAGGAGGTCAGACAGTGAAGTGGATTTTGTAATTTACTTTGTGATTAATTATGTGTTATTGGAAATGGTGCAGACAGAAAACCTTTAAAAGTAAAAAAGAAAAAGTTTAAATGCTACAAAATATAGATTTCTTAACATTAACATCCATACCATCCATATGTTTTATTTATTATATAAATAGATTTTCATATGCCATCAGACACACACACACACACACACACACACAGAGCACAATGAGCAGATATAGTACACACTCCTCTACACAAAATACGTTCCTTTCCACTACCAGATGAATAATATTAAATCTGACATTTGCTGTGATGATGTAAGAAACAGTCGTTAACATTAAATGCCCGATTTTTAAAAAGGAATAAAGAAAAATAGCATTCTTCCCACAACTTCATCATAATCCCATTAATCCTAAAACGGGCACCAATTAGCACCAAGAAAATGTAAGGGAGTAATGGATAGATTTTCTAATTGCAATTTTATGAGCCAAAGCAGTGCCATAAAATAGAATAAACTGCTCAAACTTTTTAATTACAGAAATCAGAACAGTTTTCTAACAGCCAATTAAAGCATACAGTTATTTACTGAGCATTTTTCCTTATTATTTTAACATAGTCCTGCAAAACTGGACTATGAACATGACAGCATGAACATTTTATAAGGTCATAGTGGTCCTGTATTACACCCAATGTGAGTTTTCAATGAAAGTGTAAAAAAATACATTGTGCCTTTGTTTGATATTATTTAATTGTGTTTACTACTGTGTAGCATCCTGGCACTGTTTTTTCCTGTCAAACTTGCACAGAAGTGGAAGATAAAGCTGCAAAATGGTAAAACAAACAACAAACAACAAAATCTCCTGCGTCCACGTTCATTTGCTAATGACGTTTCACACTGTTAAACATCAGCAAATGCACGTGGACATAAGGATTTAGTTGTTTGTCATATTTACAAGTCCAACAAACTGGAATCTCTGATTCATCTTCACATTTCCTTCTTCAGAATTAGAGCTATAAAAGTGCAAGTTCCTAAATTAATACAGATAGTTTAACTAATGATCATACTTGTTGTAGCCAAGTTCATCAAACTGATACTGCGGGCTTTAAAGTGAAGCATAATTGTCGTCTACTTATCCATGGCAGCTTCAATAACCACCCCACTTAGCTCATATTGTGGAGATCCATCTGCAATTATTGAGAAATCTTACAGTGCTGAAGGCTATGAGTAAACATTTATTCTTGCTAACCTGGCCTGCTGTATTCTGCACTCTCCTTGTGGACCATCTCCTTGACTCTGCCTCCAAACAACATCCGTGAAGGGTCATGGTCAAAGGCCTGGAGCGTTTCGCTGGAGCTGTAGGATTTCTGAGTGGGTACACGGCAGGCTCCCTCCTCCCGGTCAGCCGAGGAGGCGGTGTAACGACGTTCCCGATCCTTGTCTCTCTCGCAGTATCTCTCTCGGTCTCTCTGGCTCTTGGACAGCGAGCAGAAAGGCCGCTGCTCCCTCACCCGTTCCATGCTGCCTGCATGCTGGGTATCCAACTCCCTCCCCTTCACCACCGACGCTCTCCTGAGACGCTCGCTACTGGATTATTGCACTCTTTTTCTCCCCCTCCTCTTCCTCCTCTGGTTGTGATTCTCGTCTTGTACCGATTTCCCCTCAAGCTCCCCTCCCCACTTCTGAACCACTGTCGGTCACTTCCTCAGTCCATTCAGTCTTCCGCCCATTCTACCTGGAGAAAGAGAGACAGAGACAGAGCTCAGATAACACTAATCCATCTGCTTCATCTTCAAAAGCACACACTTATCCCCTTTCTCACTGCCCCACCCCCCCACTTCCCCACCCTCGCCTCACCTATGAACTCTTGCCATATACAACTTCCCTCTTCAAAAGAAGGCCACCTCCTTATTCCGCCTGCTTTAGCACATCAAAAATCCAGTTCATTTTGAGTGCACTGATTTCTTTTTTTTAGTTTTCCTTTAGAGACAGTAGTTTTACTAAAACCAGTGGTGGTCGTTTTTTTTTTTTTTTAAATTCTCCCATGACGATGGTCCAAAATGAATATCTTCCAAGTGTCAGATGCCGGTTAAATGACGGATAAATCAATGAGTCACACATCATGGTGGCCAGTGGCTTTTTGACAGGATCATATCATGCTTTAATTTTTTTTAATTCAAACTGTAACTCATACAGAATTATAAATTTCACCCATGATATGCACGTTACCCAAGTGTCAGATTCAAACTCAGAGTAGCTATAGTAGCGAGAGGACATATTTCAAAGAGAAATCCACTGACTGAATATATTTTGTTAAGTTTACCAGCCTGTAATATAGTGGAATAGTGAAAGGGGTGGTTTACATAAATTATTAAAAAATAATATTCCTCTCTCACCTCCACTGATATCACCAGAGGCAGGTAGTTCTGGCTTTTACTTGTCAAGGTTTTCAGATAGCACTCTGAGATTTCTCATTCCACCACACTATAATGGGAGAGAATGGACCTTAATGCGTGGTGCTCAAAGCACTAAACGTAGAAGGGTACTCAGTGAGCACAGACCTCCACCAAGGCCAATAGTCCAGCCTCGTATGATATGCAGATCTCCAAGCGCAACCACTACACATATGTGTTCAACTGACCTATCTCGCAATGTTAACTACAGTGAAAAATAATGTGTGTATCCGCCCTGCGATTTGGATCCATTCCAACATGTAATAGGATCTTCCTTTGCACATGCTACACCCTTCGGATGCTCTGTACCTCTTGCAGAACACAAATGATTTCACATGTTATACTCAAAAATAAACCTGATAAGTTACATTTCTATGAAAAATCCATACTTATTATGTTTGTAGTAATGATAGCTAAAAAAAAATAAAATACAAAATGTGGGACTGTTTACCCATATCATTAAATAATCATAATCTGCTGTAACTATGTAGCTAGTTTGGTTTGACCTGACCATATTTTGAAAGGTGTGTCTGATTTCTCCCTCCATCCCAGTACAATGGAGATGAATGGAACTTTTGTGAATGCATTGAAAAACTACTTTTAAAACATTTTTTTTTTCAGATGTAATATTCACGGACCTCACTGTTCTCCATTTCAATGAAACCAACTTACAACAAAATAGTCCTTGAGAACTGTTTAAACAGTGTATTGGAAAAATGCGATTTTTTTTTTTTTTCGTTTAATTTTGTTGAACTAACCTATGTAAAAAAAAAAAAAAACTTACTAACTTGTTGCCTTTGACTGATTACACTGTGTGTGAGTAGAGAGTTAACCAAGAGCTTAAAACTACACACAGTGTCACACACTGACCTAGGTATGTATCCCAACCTCGCCCTGACTGTGTTCATTGCATGACACAAAAACAGAGTATTTTTTTCCAACGCTTGCGTGCAGCATTAGATACAATCTTTAACTTGTTGAAATCTCAAAGAAGACACTCTCACAGGTGGAGACAGTGCTCTTAAATGTGGACAAGAGGGATGAGAATGTGACTAATCCGCAAAAAAGCCTTGAGTGGAATGTGGATGGGAGCCCCGGTGTGTCAGAAGTGTTTATTACCAGCCATTTTCCACTGCCTCCTGACACACACTCACGCACACACACACACACACGCTTTCATTTCTCTCTTGGCTGAGCTGTAAGACTAGAGTATCAGAGTTCTTCTTTCCCCAAATGAGATCCACTTCGTTTCACATCAAGCATCAAAACCTTCCAATGAAGTCAGGATAGCGTACTGTCGCACTGCAAGAAAGCACTGGCCCTGGGGAGACTTCCCAAAAAACCGAAGCTGGTGGCGGGGAGTACAGGATGCAGGGGTAATGAAAATTGTGAGCTGTTCTAGGCCTCTTCAACTTATTTTTTCCTCCCCTTCTCTCAGATTTGCTGGATATCATTCTGTTCCCCCCGATGGGCTGAGATGCAATCAGTGACACACTCTCTTGTAACCCTGACACTCAACTCTCAACACCCCACCACCTACACACAGGCACGCACGCACACTTGTTTTATGATGCCACAGGACATCTCACTCACATCTCATCACTTTCAGGAAATTGTGCACACCCGTCCAGATTGGCAGATTAATGTACAGGATGAGTGCAAACAGACACGCCCAGAAGCCTCCCTGATTACGATGGCCGCTCTTCTTTATGGACTTGTAAAGAGATTCACTGTCTGAAAAACAGCTAATGCTACAAGTCCTGCCCACCAAGCAAGAAGCCCCCCCCCCCACTACAGGAGGAATTAGATTTGTGTCCTAATCAACTATAAGCCCTTGAGTGACCAGGCACGTCCCCGTATAAACATGTTCTGCTTTACTCTGAGGACCTGAAGATGGCTACTTTTTCACAGCTCATCAAAGCGTCCTGCTTGTACTGTACACCGGCGCTGCGCATTGGGACACTATCAGGATACAAGAGAGACATTCATGGTAGTTTAAATTATGTACAAAAAGGTCACAGAGGCTCTTGGGGGACTTTTGTGTTTCTGCAGGCTTTAAGTTTCAAAGGTTTTAACTACAGTATGAACTAGACTACTTTAAGCACCGAAGAATAAAAGACAGTCTGTCTTGCCTTGATTATGCAAAATCTGCCTGTAGTTACCCTACTGAGAATACACACTAATGCAAAGCAATCTGTAAAAAAGGGACAGAAGCACAGAAAAGTCAAAGTAATGCAGAGATGTGTCTGATTGAGTTTGAGGAGAAATTCTGAGAGGCATAATCAGTTTTTTAGTAAATCTGTCTTCGTTTTTTTTTCTTCTTCTTCTTCTTTTCCGGTATCACTCACTTCTAGATCCCCTTTTTACCTTTGATCATGCAGCTGAATGAGGGCAGTCAGTCACCCATGACCGCTCAGTGGAACAGTCGACACTGCAAAATTAGTGTCACACAGAGATCCTCTGGCGAGCCAGTGAGGCACGAAAAAAAGAAGACAGTTCATGATCTACGCTGCGCAGCTCCACACACGTCCCAATGACTCCCATGCCAGTTCGGTACAGTCCCCCTGATACCTGGTACTGTCCTACACCTCTGCACTTCTTTGAAGCATAAACCATAAACCATCTGTATAATATGGTGTGAAGAAATGTGTCCAAGTCAATTGGCTCTTCAGGGCAGTTGGAGAGGTTTCAAGGATTGAAGTGAGATTTACTTGTTTCATGTCTGACACGCACTTATTCATCAAGGGTGAGAGCAGATGTGTTTTATGCTTCTAACTTGGGATTTGGAAGGGATGACCAAAGGGGAGAGCAATGTTTCTGACATCTCTTGGAACCAATTAGTTGTTTTATATAAAATGAATTAAAACAGGAAATGACATACAGAGTGTTATTCATCAAAAGTGCAACGAGGAAGGGGCATTTTGATGCTTTATTCCAGGATGGCCAATAAGAATAGCGACTTTCTAGGCAGGGCTGTGTCAATTAGTCAGTTGATTAGAGATGAAACAAAATCAATCCAATGATTAGTCAATTAACAAGAAAATGAATCGTTAACGATTGAGTAAATGTTGAAGTATTCATAAAGGACAAATTCCTTCATTCTTTTGTTCTAGCTTATTCTGTGTGTGCGCGTCCTGCCTCACTCAGTCCACTGTAATTCTAAACTGAACATCTATGGCGGGTTTGACTGATGGTTGAACAAAACGAGGTCACATCAGGCATGAGGAACTTGTGATTTTGACTATTTTCTGACATGTTATAGACTTAACGAAGACAAATAATTAGATGTTGTCCTATTATTGTTTATGGACTTTTAAAATACTTGACAAAAATCAAACTAAAAAATAAATATATTAAAAAAAACAATGAGTTATGTTTACATATATATCAAATATATATTAAAAATTCATTGAATCTGTTTAATTAGGAGAGTGTGGGTGTAATAACATCAGATTTAATTGACAGTAAACAAAAAGAACCCATCATCTGACTGAGAGTCAGATTCAAACATTGCTAAATCCTGATTGGTGCAATGGAAGTACATGACATTTTTTTTTTTTTTTTTTTTTTTGGAACTGAGCCCCGCCCACTTCAAACCAGTAAGCTGAGCCCAGAAAATGAAATAAATAAATAATAAACACAGAAATGTCTCATGTCAGATAAACAACACAGTTCTAACATTTACACAGAAACCGTTTTTCCAGTTTGTTTGTTTGGTTTATTTTTTGTTTGGTTTTTTTTAAATTATGAAACTGAAAACTTGATTTTTAGAACTGTTGATTGGACAAACCAAGTGACTGTAAGGCGTCACTTTGGGCTGCATGGAACTGCAATGGAAGCTTTGATTTATTTTATAATATCTGACTTAAAACAATCAATAATTAAAATAATCTTTACTCTGAGCGCTATTACTTGGATATTTTGGAACTGGTGAAGAGTTTTATGTAAAATGTACTTCATAAACAAACACAGTGTTTTGAACTGAGCTGGCGCACGCTCCTGACTTCAGCACACAAAGCATTTTGAAAACCAGAGTGGCCACCGCTGACCAGACTGCTGAAATGGCAACTCTTCACTAAGCCTTTGTTCGGTAATTATATTTCCATGGGGGCCGCTGTACAAGTCAACTCAGATCTCCCTGTCGGTGACCTCTGTAAATAACGGTAATAAAGAGCGCACTTGTCGTTGCCGGTGTGTCCCTCCAAGACAATCCACCTGTCACCAAGTGGCCTGGCCCGTCTCCCTACCTCCCCCCGTCCTCATCTTGTTGTTGGCCATTTGCCGGAGCACAGATCAGACGGCTCTCAGCCATTGGGAGTGGTGAGTGGTAGATGGAGCTGGTGAAGATCAGGGCTGGCTCCCTTTAACACAGCCAGCACCTCCAACAATAGCCGCCTCTGACAGCTTTGCATAATTCATCTTGTCGAGTCTCTCTCCCTTCCTCCTTGACGCTCCTCTCTCCCTCTCCTCTTTCAGTTACTCTTCAGTTCTTCTCCTTTTTTTTTTTCCCGTGCCTCCCGGCGCTTGGAGAAGGGGAGAGGGAGAACCAGGGCAGTGTTCCATCAGATGCTGCCTGTTTCCCCCTGACACCAGTGATTTTGGAGACACAGAAGTGTTTGTCTGCAGCACGTTGCCCAGACCCTGTGAATTCTGGATGCCATCTGAACCAGATTGTGTTCGTTCTTCATTGAGGCTCAATGCCTAAATCCCTTGCTGCAACATGAAGTGTGGAACTATTACCTAAAAATACATGACAATCAGAGACAGGACAATAAATTTTTGATTAGCCGATTAGCTGTGCCAGATTCCACCTTGTGTTTTTGACTTTTATGGTCTTGTAGCATGCAGATGCATGTTTTTTATTTTGTGTGTTGTAGACTTCTATATTGATGCTTCTTTTAATGTGTCACTGACCATTTAAGAGGCAAAGTCAGGCAAAGAGGAGGAAGGAAAGAAAGTGAGGAAGAGGCAGGAGAAAAAGCAAACAAAATCATGACAGCATTTAGCGGCAATTAAATTTCAGTGGCAGCTATATCCTTAGCATACTTGGTGACGGATGAGCTTACTACACTGAGCGAGACTCTCAGGAAAGCTGATGAAATCCTGCTCCATCCTAACTCTCTTGTCTCAGTGTATGATGCAGAATATTCACAAGTGGAGTAAAGTGATGCAAATCTCTGATACAGCCACTTCAGATTATTCCACGCACATGGAGCTTGAGGCTTCATCACGCATAGTTTCAGCACATTTAAAAACAAAGAACAAACAAAGCTACAGGGACCATGTTGTCTTTTGTTTTTACTTTCCTTGTTTGCCACTGGTAAATCAGTGGTCAATGTCTGATCCTAACCATTTCATTGTTTCCCTGTGTGTGAATTATATAATAAAAAAAAAAAAAGCATCTGCCAGCGCCAGGATACAACATAATAAGCTGAGCAGGGATGTTTACAAATCCCCCAAATAACCCTTCACCAGTGACAGTATGAGTTATATATTCATTGAATCTTTAGTGGGAAAACCGCAAGCACAGCCAAATTCATTTTTTAAAATGTAATTGCTAGGTGTGGACAATTGGAATATAAAAAAGCTGGGTTTCATAATGTTTCTTCTGCAGTATCTTCCTCCATCTCAAATGGTAATAGCAGGTTATTCAGTGCATTCATACATACAGGCTCAAACGTTTATCCGTATCCAAGGCTACTAGTATTGAACCAAACTCTTATCAAAATAGGTGCTCCCTTCCATATCACACACCCTATTACACCAGACGGTCTTAATTCAATGGGCCACAGTTTGCTATTTTCTCAAATTGGTATCACGGCGGTGTTATTTCACACGGGGGATCTCAGGAAGTAATGATGTTCATGTACATTCGCTTAATTGAGAATCTTGCAAGACGGTGTCAACAATTGTCGTCTAATGCTCACTCATAATGAATTGACTCCACGGCGTGCAAAAATAAAATCAACTCCGTAGACCTGTGGCAATTTACAGACAAATCCATGATCGGCCCATTGTTATGGAAATAAATTAAATTGCGGTGATACTGCAGCTGCATTATAATGAAGCTACAGAGCAATCACACCACGGTGGGTGATTGAAAAAATAAAATTTACAGCATATCCGTCCACAATGTACGTATCTAGTAAACAAAAGCGAAAGCTCCTGAATTATCCTGAAGAATTCTTTCAGGTATCTCATTTATTAAGATCAACAGCGGTGTCTGTTTAATTACAAATTCTCAATCAAATATCAGCCTTGCTTGACGGTTTTATCCGGACATCTGGAGACGTTATTATAGCACTACTGTAGCCCGTCAACAGAGCACTCGGAGAGTGGCTCAAAATCATTACTCAAACTACATTTGAAATGCTGGGAGCATACAAACCTGGCTACCAGATAAAAATTCAAACGCAGAGAGATATTCTAAAGTGCTGACATTGGGTGTCATTCAAATGCATCTCACATGATCGTACAACAAACTAACCCTCCCCATTTTAGCATGTGCAGGGGGAGAGGGAGTATACACAGCAATCATATAATAGCGGCAGACAACTGAAGAGTGTGAGGGAAAGCTTCAATACTGCAATGGGAATACAACGCTCCAGTGCTGCTGCGACTGCTGGAAAATATCAAATCTGACCAAATAGAGACTTTGACCTGCTGTTGCTGCTATACGTCTACACAACTGTTACAAAAGGAATCAAACTACTCACCTCAATAAGATGATATGAGAAGATATATAAACTGCAGGTAGATAATGAACATAATTTTTGCACTTTACAGAGAATAATATACTGAGTGTGTTTTCTCTTTAGGCATATGGTGTTACATAAAAAAACACCATATATAAAGAAACTAGAGGATTTTATTCTCCAGTTGTCAGCATTTTAAGTAGTATGTAGGTCATGATGGCACACGATCAGAATACTGAGAGACTGCAAGCCTTATTAAAGAAACATCAATCTAAAAATTCACCAACATTGCACTGGTTTCTCTATTTCCAGGGGTGAAACTTGGAGAGTCTGCCCTGTGGCGACGGCCTGAGACCAACATCTGACTGCACATGGCTCTCCACTGGAAGTCAAAGATTGCTGACCTGTATACCATTACACTGACTCTAAGGCGCCAATTTTACACTCTTCAATGGTCTGATATTCAATATTTTCCTTCTTCTTCACCCTGCTGATAATAAAACAGGCAGAGGAAGTGTTGCTGCACTGCTTCCCGCATGAACCACGCACCTCCGCCTTGTCCCCATCATCGCTCTCCATCACCCGCCAGACCTGCGGCTTTCAGCATCACAGAGGTCGCCTCGACGGAATTATTGAGGCCGTCAAGCAGCTCCATCGATGAGCAAAGCTGACGCCCAACTTCCCACTGGGCTGTCCAGTGACCACAAAAGACCAGACCTGAGGCCCTTGGCAGGCTGAAGGTATTCTGAGAAACCTCCTCCAGGGCTAATATTGCTTTGTGCAATTATAGCAGCGAAGGAATCCTTCCCAAGAATTCTAGCAAGTTAATGCACCATGAAGGGCAGGAAAAACATTTAACTTGTAAAAAATAAAAACAAAAAACTCATCAGTATTTTAATATAAGCCAAACAATACGTAATCATGACTTATGGCAAAGGCAAAACTGTTTAGCAGTTAGTGACACAAGGTCTTTGCTTTGTAATGTCCTTTAAATATGGAACGTTTCCTGGCCTTGAATATAATGTCTATATTTCACAAAAGCTGAAACCTAGATGCCGTGCAGGTATTCACCCAGGGCAATTTTCACAAGCAGAGAGCACAATGCATTTCTATTTTGTTCTCCCTATGACAGAACTAAGCACATTTCTGTTTGGCTCTCCCCGCCAGGCTCAGCCTGGTGCACACAGGGAGAGTTGTACTGTTACAAAGTCAGGCCCACTCCTCAATCTTGCCACTTGGTCTTGACCCAGAAAGTCCACCAGAGCATGCTGAGCCATAAATGTTAATCTGTAGGTTACAACAGTGTGAAGCGGCGCTGCTCCCAGAGCTGGACCAGCAGGACAGCGTCGTGTGGCTAATCGCAGGTGGCTTTCATCTCAGCCTGCTTTGGCCAGAGAGCAGCAGTAAATGTTCGAAACAAAACCAGGAGAGGTCATGCTTCCAATCTTCGCCTTTCTTGATTTAAGAAACTCGTACGCTGCTGAGGAAAGGCTCAGACGCCATCAAAAACAAAAACTGGGCAGGCTGTTTTGTCCGTGAAGAGAAACACACAGTCTATCGCTGCAAACGCATATGCATATATGTTCAGAATGAGATGCAGGAATCAATTTATGTATTGCACAACACATCAGGTCATTCAGTGGGTCTACAATAGCCACAAGGCGACTAGAGTAGTTGCACCCTTGAGGAAGCTCTGCTCTCCTTTCCAGTCAAAATGCAATGGCAGGTATCACATTATACTGAGCAGATATCCGAGATGGAAAATACTATGTAAATCCATCTTTAGGTTATCACAAGACTCAAGATTTATAATCTTAGCCTTTACTCAAGCTTGTTGAGGCATCCGTATTTTAATCTAATTAAAGATGTTCATGAAATGGGGAAAACAATACAAATGTGTTACGTAGTGATTTCAAAAACACACCATGGTGACTTCAGAGACAGCATAAAGCACATGCAGTCTTAAAACTGCTCGCATCCATACCGTTTTTTTTTTCATGGTGTTTTTTTTTCTCTCGTGCAGTATACAATGTAGTTAAGGACCACAGTGGTAATGCATCAAGTGCTGTCACTAAATATCCCTACTCTAAGCACATTTCAAGAGCATGCAATCCCGCCCCCCCCCCAAAACCTAGGGTGACTTTCAGCGTTAATTTGGCAACTTGCAGGAAAAACATTTTTTTTTTTTTTTTTTTTTTTTTGTTGTCAGGATAAACTTTGCCTCAAGTGTCACATCGCTGTGCCAAAACCAAATAATCCTCTGACTCGAGGTCATTAAAAAGGCAAATATGCAAGTCTGTCCACTGACGGAGGTTTCGCCATCCTGAGGCCTGGTTTCTTTGAATTTCTAAAGTACTTCAAGATCCTACAACATGCATCTTGGCATGCTTTACTTTCACTGCAACTATTTATCATGATGTCTGGTTATTCTCGTGGGAGGAAGGGGAAAATGTACTGAGAGAGAAAACAGGTGAAAGAGAGTGCAGCAGACAATAGCCAGGCAGGCTGTGTGTTAATAGTAACAGATTAGAGGGCAGCAATTATGTAAAGTAAATATGACATGGAACCGATCCGTCGAGCCTAGGGAACTGTGGGTAGTTTGTCAGGCTGCATTAACCTTCACATATTTGCTCTGATGTGTTGAAACAGGCGAGTCGGCCATGCTGTTTGCCATATCAAATGTTCATGTTCAATGTTCAATTCATGAGGTCATCTTCTGAGCCACTATCAGCAACAAGAAGTAATAAGAGATATTATGATCATCGACTCTCCTGCCATATCTCTCAGATCTTGGAGGAGTAATTTTTACAGAGGGAGAGAAGTCATCTTGATTGCCCGTTAATAATCTATAAAACTGTTTAGGGCCAGTATTCAAGCCGGCATTATCCCTAAAGGAGGCAGTTCTCATCACACAGAATATTAAATTCTCCACAGGAATAATGAAAGGGGAAATTACTTAAGGACAAGAACATGCGGTGGCAGTGTTGTGTACACAGTTCTTCTAATATTTCTGAATTAATTAGATGATTTTAAGCTCCAAGCGTAGTAAAAAACCACCTCGAGAATTTCCTGCTGTCGGCTGCATCAGAAATTGTAGTCACCTGCTTTGATTAGTTGGATTAAAGGGCAATGAAGTTTCAAGCAGAGGCATTAGGCGAAAGCCTCAATAAGGGGTCACGGCAGCAGGCTTAAATGTCCCAGTGCTGGATGTGCATTTGTCTGCTACAGTATGGCACAGTGTATGCCAGAGAATGGCTTATTGCTTTTCACTGGTGAGCTGTGCAAAATGAGCTGATAGTCTAATGTTCACAAGCACTGTTCTCACTCCAGTTATGCTTTTGAAGAGTGTAAACCCAAACACTTCTTTTATCAGGATTGGTACATACATTAGTGTCGTAGATTGTGACGTCTGATCCAGGAAAGTCAGATTAAATTATTATCAATGCCTTGAAAAAAGATAATATAAGCTGCACTTGTGTTCTGCTGCTCGACTACAAAACCATATGTTCAATATCACCCAATAAGTGTCACTATAATGCCTTTACAGGCTGGCACAAGGAAGACAGACCGCTTCTTTGGTACTTTGAAGTCGTTTTTTTTTTTTTTGTTCTTATGACACAGCCAAAGGCTGGTGGTGGTGGTGGTGGTGGGTGGGGGGGGGAAGCAAAAGATGGGCAACAAGCCCTTCAGCTGGCATAAGTCACTGCTAAGGCCCGAAGTGCTAAAGATTTGTTTTACTTTACTATTCTAGTCCTTGTCAGAGGAGGAATATGAAACAGAAAATGGCCTCAACCGCTGCAGTTCTTCAACAGCACTCTGGACAATAGCCATAAATCAATTTAGCCGGACAGATATACTTGTCCTTCTGGGCTATCATGTGCACTCCGATGCGTGTGTTTGCAGATTGCAGTAAAGCCTGATCCATGCAACAGTGAAATCAGATCAACATTTCACTCACAGACAAGTCACCGTGCTATACAGCTGAGACACAATAAAAGGAGGGAATGAACCCAGCTGATGTCTAAACCGGTCTAATTAATTAACAGCAGTTTTTAAAGCCCTTCAAATGATACTACAACTGAAACACTTAATGAAATCACAAATTAAACATTGCATTGCATCCATCTTATGGTTGTCAGGCAACCGCCCCTCTCTCCTAATGCAGAATATCCAACCCAAAAGTTGAGCCTTTCGCAGGCGCATCTCACCCAAGAGGCTTCGAATCCCTGATCCAAACACAACCGTCCTAAAGGCCTCTTTCAAATTCATTCAAAGGGTCCGATTAAATTTCCACCTCCTTCACCTGAGGCAGAAAACCATACATTTGGTAGAGTTTAGCAAGAGTGTGTGCAGGCTCATCCACACTTGAATTATTAGTGGATTGAGCGGGTTATCTCTGCAGGTGATTTACACCCCAGTGAGGCTTTCAGGCTTTTATAAAGCATTTTATGTGCAGATAAATTCACTCATTGGAGCAAAGCCATCCCACCATGTCAGCTCTTGGTCAGACGTCTTGAGGACACTGAGGTGAGGGGTGATGGAGACTGGGGGGATGATTATGTTCTTATTGTCATTGAGGAGGGGAAAAAATGACTTGAATGTGACCTGCAGAAAGCAGCAACACATTATATTATTTTTTTTCTATCTGTGCCATTTTTAACATGCCATATAAAGACGTCCATGAAGTCGTTTGAAAGCACAAAATGAGGTGACTTTTACAAACTGCATCTATTTGAACGTTGAACTTCAGGTTATGATTGATGCATTTCCCAAAATTAGACCCGTTAACGCTTACATCCTACTTAACACTTGTACTCATTAAAGCAATAATCCTGCTAAAAATCCACAGGGTATGGACCACAGTATGAACTAATTCATTTAATCAAGATAGTGATGGGAAAAAGGGGGTTGGGATCCGGGCAGGTTTCGGCTCCATGTCTTGTCAAGGTACTCGGGATATTGCAACAGACCAAATTAAACACCATTATTGAACGAGGACCACTGGATTGTGCCATTTACTTCAATCAGGCGGCTGAGTTTCATTTAGAGAAGAGGAAGAGGATAAAATAACGTTTACGTCTCACTGACCTGCATGAAGCTTCAGTTCAGCTTCGAGTCTGTCCGACGCAGAAGCACATAAACTTCCAGCGGTGCGCTTTTAGTCCAAACTTGCAGTGTGCACGGCGCGTCGCCGGTGCCTTTCTCTCAAACAGCCGCGATTTTTGGCACAGTTAAAAATTCTTCACAAGACACCTCCACAGAAAAAAAAGAAAGAAAAAACCTCTTGGATTTATGGTCGTCGATGCCGGCCGGCCGACCGCGCACGACTCGGTTGAAGTGGAGAATGTAGTGCCGCGTTATGGTGTCAGAGAGATGAGAGCGCTTCAGCTGCCAGCTCCGTGTGAAAACGTGGCTCCACAAATCTCCACACAGTCCTTCCCCGTGGTTCAGCACAGCCAATACTTCCAACAACGCAGTTGTCCCCTTTTTAGGAGGCAACACAGTTCTGTTTCCTGACGCACAGTAGCGGCGCAGGATGTTTTGTCTCTTTCCTTTTTTTTTTTTCCTTCTTAAAAAAAGGGAAACTCACTCGGTGAGGATGCGGAGGCTCACCAGCCGCTCAGCTGCTCTTTTGTCCGATATGCACTTGTCAGCTGATAAACTGCGCATCCCGTCGCTTTGCTCAGCGTCGCATCTGGTCTGCCTATCAGCACCGGTGTAGGCCATGAGTAAAAAAAAATTAAAAAAAGAAGAAGGTTCAACTATGACCTCCAGCCGGTGAGCAACATGCAGCTGAATGTGGGAACAAAATGATTTCCATTATTGGATAAAAAAAAAATATATATTTACCTTAAAGGACCTCACATTAACTCAGACTACACCAGTTTGATCCCTCCAACCAAATAAGTCAAAGTTTGCAGTCAGTTTCAGTGGAGAAAAACATCTCCATTAATTAAATATGAGCCAGCAGAGGTGGATTTGCTCTGAGCTTCAGTCTCAGTCTGCCTCTGCCTCTTTTGTATTGAGAAGCTGTTCATTAACTTTACCTGTGGTCCTGCAAGCCGCCATATAATTGGCTAACTCAAATTTCTCACCTTCCGTCTGACAAAAGGGAATCAAAAAATGCAGACTGATGTAAATAAACATGTTTCTCATGGAAGCTAAGGGTTATTCAAGCTGTTAATTAAACTGTTAGATAAACAACAAATCCTGGTGTTCAGATTAAAATGCTGCTGTATTCATTTTGTTTTGCTCCAGCCGCCATCTCTATAGTGGAACTGATCATTCGCAGCAGGGATGTGCCACGAACGTGCACACTTTGACTTCCATCAATGCATAGACATTAAGAAATGTTACTCTAACGCACATCAGTTTAAGATTCTGTCCCCACGTCTTTCACATCAACAATCATGAGGATGAGAAGTGGCTTTGAAGGGGGCTGACAGGCTTTTAGTTTTCTGATTTCATAGACAGAAGTCAAGTTCTTCAACATTCTGTAAGTGTGCAAACTTCATCTTGATGAGCTCCGGTTACAGAGATAAGTGTGCTCGCCTTCCGGCCATTTTCTGTCCCGGTCTTAAACCAAAACCACATTTACTTTGAATTAGCTTTGTGATTGAAGAAAACATGTGAGACCCTATCTCATAGGCTTCAAATGATAGCATTTAGAGGATAGACTGCGGAAAGCAGAGTTTCATTAATTACAAAAGCAACAGCCCACTAATCCCACTAGAAAGGCATTTTGAGGCAAAGTCGTTTTGGTTCTGAGAGAGAGAGAAGAGAGAAAGACTAACAATACCAGTGGTAGATCACAGACCTTCAAGCTATGGACTGCAGGCCCCATAGCTCAATAGGGGGCCAACTACTGCAGCTCTGACTGGGCATTTTTTTTTTTTAAATCCCCTTCCTGAATTTACCCCACGTCCGACCACATGCAGTGATGAAGTTATCACTGAGGACAGCTTTTCTCCAAGCAAAATCAACCCTGGCCTTCGATGTTTGATTCTTCTATTATACCCGGAGCACATCAAAAACTCGCCTCCATCAAATGGCATTATCTCCATGAAAGGCAAATGCCCAACAATCTATCTCCAACTCTGCCATTCAATCTCCAGTCAAGGGCATGTGAAAAAAAAAGAGGGGAAAGAAAGAAAGGACATAAAAAAGGAGAGGAATTTTTGTGAGGGCTGCTCAAGCCACTAACCCTCCTGCTTCCACCCGTCCCTTTTTCCTCTGCTTCAAGTCAAACTACTTTTTTACCCTCTTCTGTAATATTCCTGGGGGCTTTACAGAGAGACTGTACGTGGAAGTTAGTTACTAAGCAACATAGTCACACATTTTATTCACATGAAGGCTCTTTTAAGTTTGGCACACCAGAGGGTTAATGACAGATTAACAGTCCTTCACTTTCTTGAACTAAAGAAAATAGCTCATTCTGTGTCACAAAAAAAAACAAACTACTTACTACAACTCATCTTTCGTTTCCATCCTTGATACAGATTCGCTTTTTTTTTTTTTTTTTTTGAGACCTTCAGCAAGTTACACCCGCTGTGCGCGTCCATGCAGTCAACTGTGCCCTCTATTGGAGGCCAGTCACTTTCAACATCCAAATTCAAAGGCTGAAGCACAGTGTGAGGAGTGTGCATATAGTAAATGTGTTTTACATGATGACAAAAAAAGAAAAAAAGAAAAGACAAAAACAAACACACGGCCCACAGATGTGTTAGAGATTGATGATAGAGTTTCTAAACAGAATACAGTTTTATCAGCATGAACACGCAGCTCTTGATTCATGCATCCTGTAGCGCGGTGCCTTTTTTAGACTCGTAGATTAAAGTCAGGAAGAGTCACTAAAATTAAATGGGGGAACATATTTGCTGCATTTGCTTCTCAGGCTACCTACGGTTTGTAGCAACCGTGCCTGAATACACAAAACATGAACCAGAAACTTCACCATTAAAGCCCAAGTGTATAGCATACATTAAAGAATAAAAGCCCATATCTCTCTTCAGCTCCGTATGTTTTACACATGTTCGGTATCAGCAGAGAAAACAGATGGGCCACACCACGGGGACAGAGAGACCTGTGGACATTATAAAAAAGCAACATTGACAAATTATGCATACACTCCCTTACTCTTCCTGTGTATGCAGGAATTTGTCCCCAAGGGGTCAGACAGCGAGTCTGATGTGTTCAAAACTGTGTCTTGTCTTGTTTGATGTATGTTAAAAAGCAAAAGTAACAATAGATGGGCGCCAGTATATGTGCAGTGCATTATATTCACACCGCAAAGGCTATTGCCTTTTGTTAGTCTAGTATTGTGTTAGGCAAACTAAACGGACATGTATAAAGGGATTGGACAGTACTTCTCTTTTCATGTGGAAATGAATCCCTTCCAAAAGGACAAAACAGCTTTCACCCTTGGTTATACAGTGAGGACTTTAGGAAAGCACCTTTTTTTTCCCCCCCTTTGCATGTGACGGAAAGGCAAAAGGGGAAAAGGCAAACATTTAATGCCCAAAAGGAAAGTTTAGTTGAGGCAATATCAACAATTTCGAAAAGTAAAAAATATTTCAATACAAAAAATAAAGAAAGTGTTAGCTTTTGCAAATCAGTCTCAGATTTATTCCGAGGACTAAAATCTTTCACAGTCGCCTACAGTAAAGGAGGACAGAGATGGATGCCTCTCTGCCAAGCTTTCAAATCTCAGAGGACACTTTGAAACTAGGTGGGAGGGCCTTGGTTTTCTTCTGAGGCCATTCTCTCAACATTGCTATTGATTGTAGCAGGTTGCTATAGCACCACCGAGTCGAAAGAGGGAACTCGAAAACCTGAGAAACCACACGTATAGACAATCATTTTCATGCTAACGAAAGGTGGAAAATTCTGACGTTATTTTAATTATTTTCAACCATAACCTAAATTTTATATTCCTAAACCCCCAACAGCAACCCTCAAATAACAAGCTCTTTTCATATGATCACAGCCTTGGTGGTTTTGGGTCACAAAGAATACATTTTTTACTGTTGAATTTTTCCATCAAGGTAAAAGAAAATTAGTCCAAACCCAAAAGAGTGTTTCAATATGTGTATGCTAAAAAGGACTTACAGTAAAATGAACTAGCTTTTGAAATATCAAACAGGCTTGATCATTCTGCATTTTTCAGATGGATGGGCAGCCTCAAAGGATAGAGACATGTGGTAAATCAAAGTTAGTGGTGGGAGAACCCATGAACTACATGCAGCTACTTTGATTAATTGGGCAGGAGTGTGTATCTTCATGTCTGTGTGTAGATTAAAGGTAGAAGGGGAATGATCAAAACACCAGTTCCTCCTCAGCAGGCAATGTTTCACTTGATAAACACCTCATTTTTGTCATTTTCAGGTTATTTTTATTTCAGCAGACAGTTTAGATGGCCATCAGGGTAACACTGGCATTACTGGTTATTATTCTGATGTATAAGTTCCAAAATATGTGATCATAAAAATAAAAAAAGCAGTATATCCCTCTATATATGATAGCATGGGTAAGAGCGTTTCCTTCTATAGAAATAAATTCACTGATGAAAAAAAGGCAAAGATTTATTTTTCTACGACAAACTGTACACAACATTACACAATTACATTACTGGCTCGCTGCTTTATACACATAAAGAGCTTTCAAACTACTTGTGTATATATATATATATTTGTATATATAGTTGTATAAAATGAAATCCGTAGTCATGTGGAGGCTGTTTGCCTCCTCTGTTCCCAGTTCTTTTCCTATCATCCTGTGTTTCTGTCTGTCTTATCTGTCTGTCACTGGGCGTGTCATTCAATTACCCTCTCACCTGCTGATTGCCTAACCACCTGTTCCTGATCCACTAAGCAACCACTGCAGTGTATATATATATATATATGGCTCTTCCTCCCAGATGCTGCCAAATTGTTCCATCACCATATCTGCGATGAGTGCTACGGCCAACTCTGCGCCTTTGAAACTTTGCTCTTTTGTAATTTTTGACTTCTAGACTAACTCTGATCTTCCCTGTGCCTCAGGAAAATCCTGCCACCCTCCCACTTGCCAGCCGAGTTTGGTTCACTTCTATACCCTTGGACTGCTGCCACTACCAGTTCTGCACCACCCCGGACACCCCCCTTCTCTGGATCACCTACCTGCACGTTCCCCCTGGTGTCCATAATAAACTGATTCAGTCTGTTGTTTTGTGTTTGTGTGAATTTTTGAGTCCAGCCTAACGTCCGTAACTTCTGCCAAACTTCCTAAGGGTCACAAGTTCACTGGTTTGTGTTGAAAGGTTGAGATGGATAAAGATGGTGGTCATCCAGTTTGAGGACTGAAGTGTTTACCTAGTCTCTCTCACACACACACACACACACACACACACACACACACACACACACACACACACACACACACACACCTTTCTGTCACGCTGTAAACAACACAGACATTTTTAAGTGGAGTGGTAGACACTGAACAGCTGTTGTTGTCTGTCAGGGAAGTTATTGCTATTCTAACCATCTTACTATAATCACTACCACTACCACTGGAGTTTGACTTTCTGTAGGTGGCCCTCTTTTCTGTCTGTTCACACACAGTGGCTGTCTACATATCTAATTATCTTTTACGTTTATTCGGAAAAAAAAAAAAAAAAAAAAAAAAAAAATGTTTACTGTTGTAATATATATTTAAAAAAAAAGAGATAAAATGTGGATGTGAGTCAAGTGATACCTAAGCACTGGAGAACAGCTATCCTTAATCAAAGAATGCCATGTACTTGGAATGATGATGAGTAGAGAGATCTCTAATATTGTTTGTTTATGTTATGTGTTAATGTTTTTTAAAAAATGACAACTATTTGATTTGTCACAAGCTCTAAATATCATCAATAGCCTCAAATATCCATCAAACATCCATTGCTCAAGCTATAATACATAGCAGCATAAAGCAATCACAAATAAATGAAATATAGATTATTGCAAATTACAAGTTTGCTTACATTTAGTTGCACATACAATAGAAACTGAAGGATACACAGATGTTTAATGAACATGAGGGACAGTAGAGTAAGCCCTCACTACAGAAAAGACAGAATTATTCTTATTTAAATATAAAACCAGCGTTACTAACACTCATTCTCCGGTCTTAGCAGACATTGTGTGCTCCTGCACTGCAGGTGAGCTCCTTCATGTTCTTCGTGTGTGCACCGTGTGCTTAGTTTACTTCCACTCTCCCATTGTTGCATTGTACCCAAGGCTGTGTTCAGCCCATCTTAGTGGAGTCCAAATCAATTTCAAGACTAAAGACCAATACCGGAGTTCTATTCAATGCTGAAATAGGCAATAAGTTGTGCACGTCTGTTCGATTGCAACTTCAAGTCTCACTGTAATGAAAAATCACATTTTCTATGTTCCATGCAGCTATTTTCTTTGCCAAAAATTGACAAGCTTTTTCTTATGTCTTCACACATAACATTGTAATACTTAACTTAAACATAAACGTATAAAAAATAAAAATAAATAACTGTAACTAGAAGCTATATATGAATATTAAAACCAGTAATGCAGTATAATAATTTTTTCTTTCAATCATTTGAGTCACAAATTAAAAAGTTAATTTTCAGACTGTAAACAAATAAATGTATTTATATGGGAAAACATTAAATCAAGTGGTCCCTCAGCTTAATATAATATTAGAAATGGTACTGCAGTGTATTATTTTTGTATTGCAGGCTGATAATAAGGAACTCTATGGGCCGCCTGTTTTCTTCATTTTCCATTAAACCAACCTCTTCATAACTGATATGAAATTGGTTTATTGGATCGGAATGACACCATGCCGGGCGTACCAACATCCAGTTTCAATCAGGGAACAGTGCTGCCCCCTCCTCCATTGCCAGACTCTGAATATAACAGATAACTATCTGGTCAGTATAAATGAAATGCCAACAAAGTTTTTCAAACTTTCCCAGAAATAACAGTTAAAAGTTTCTTGTAATATTGCCATTTTATTTGATTAAATGCTTTTTTTTCTCTTTTGCCCCAGACACGCCCTCCCAATATTAACCACACCTCCGTCTGACACTCGCAGAGACGTGCACAAAGTGTTCTTTTCACAAAATGTTGGATAACAAGGCCTTTTGGAACCAGAAGCTGTTTTTTAATTGGCATTGAATTTAAGAACATGCTCCCCCAGAAAAAGACACCTCTGGTTTGTTTTCCATCTGGGTATAAACAACTTCTCTTTGTTAGGTTTGTTTTTGTAATAATAAATTGGATAGAAACTCAAAAGTCAGTGTGTTCACAGCAGTAAAAGTTTGATCTACTGTATCCAACGTAGACTAAATCTTGGGATTATTACACAGGAGTAAAGACATATAACTTTAAAGTATTACTTGGTATATTTTCACCTTTGAATTGGTACAATTCATTTTACCATTAATAACCAAAAGTGCACAAAAATGTAAAGTAATGTACTCCAGTTCAAACATGAATAGGTTAATGGATTAATACTGTAAATTTAGCGAACAAATTGCACAATATCAGTGGAATTGGTAATTGCCAGAACGATGGTAAACTCACTAACTAACTAAATGATGCATCTTGTTTACTGAATATTGCAGCCATTCTTTATTTTTGAAACAATAGCCGTCACTGTATATGACACATTACAGCTGTTCTGCTTTCTGCAAAGATGCAGAGCCCCCCCCCCCCGCCCCTGACCAATAATTTCCATATTGTCCCTCAGTGATCTTAAAATAGAGATGTGCCTCTGAGAGATTACACTGTAACTGTGACTATACAAGTGAATATACCATGCTACAGCCTCGTGCAGGCTTCTCAGCTGTTCCCTGTGAGCTTCAGATGTGATTAAGGAAAATTTGCTATGCACTATACATTTAAACGTCCAACAAATCCCTTAGTGGCACTGGTGTGAACTAATCAGCACATACAATCATACACAGTGCAAAATCCTTGATAATGTTTGTACTGCAGGGGAGAGATGAAGGTGGGATTTAGACAGGACAAATTCAACTTTAAACAGACACAAAACCACCCCCTGTAATAAAATCCTGCTTCACCAAAACAGCAGCTGCACCACCAAATTCCTTGTGCTATACTAAAAGTGATTCTGATCTAATGTTAGCTAAGTACATCATTATGCTGTCCCTGGCTGGTTAGTGCACTTAGTGCAATAAGCAATAACATTCCCTCCAAGAGGACTTGGTTAAACGTAGGCAACTTTTGTGTGCTAAAAGTGCCGGGGTAAGAAAACAGCACTGCGTTTATCAAAGCCTGAATGAACGCTACTGTACTCCAACACAGGGCTAATGAAGAGATATGTCCTCCATTACGGGGCCATATTCCTGCTGCAGCGATTAGAAAACTCTCCAGAGGGGCTCTATCACAGGCTTTCATTGAGTCTGGACCTTTGCAAATCTTCATATCCTGCACAATTTTCATAAATTGAAGTCTAATGAGCGCAGTTGACATAACTATGATTTATTGTCTCACAGGGTTACCAATTTCACCACTGCACTGCAAATTATGAATGTCAAGGGTTTAATCATATTCATATATATTCTCAACAAGGGGAATATGATGTGTCACGTGAGTAAAAGGGCCTAAATGTCTCTCTCTTTTTATTGTAGGTGTGTTATGATAATACTTGCAAACATGCAGAGCACTAACAAGCTCCCTGAGGTGGCCTGATATTGTTGACGGCGAGCACAGAGCAATATCTTTCAAGGGATCTCTTTGGGACACTCTTCAGTGTGCTGTGGCATGCCGCTATATTACGATTGCTCTGTCTTCAAAGACATAATTACCGTAACAATATCGTTAATGATATGTGCATAATTTGTAGTATTGATGTTGTAATTTGGTGATTGGTTTTTAATGTTTCTATATGCTGTAGGTTCAGTAGTTTAACTGCTAAACAGGGAGATGTAAAAAGCACTGAGCTGCTTTAATGCCACAGGTTTTTTCACTTTAGTAATTATTTTTAGACGCCGTTACATTTTCCATGCGGCTTATTAGAGCAGTTCTAATTCAGGATTGACAGCGGTGACACTGAAGGTAGTGGTTTTAAGATTGAACTCCTTTCACAAGTGGAAATCAAAAGGGACACCTTCATTGATAGCCTTACATTTTCTTCTCAGTCTATGACCACTCTACGACTGCGACTGGTCAATTTTTCAATTAGCTTCCCCTTTCACCTCACGAACTATCAAGGGGGTTCGCTGTTGAAGTCTGGATTGCGATGGATGGCGTACAACGGACCTACAGTGCTCGGCCATTGTGAGAGAAAAGCAAGCATTGATAACAACTCGTAGAACTATTGACATTGTAACATTTCAGTCTGCTGGGCCACAGTGGCACTGAGCTGCAATAAATTGAGATGAATGATCAGTCGATGACAATTTCCATAATCGTTATACCTTCCGTAATTCATCAAGGTAATGATACCCGCGTCCCTAATGTCACATTTATTCCATTTTGTGCACAGCGGCAGGCACAGAGCGAGCCCCCACCACCCCGCCTCACTCCCCTTCCAAAAGGATTGATTACACACCAACTGCTTTTTTGCTCCTGCTTGTGAGTGGAAGAGCAATGTGTTATTTGACCAAAAATAACAATGAAGGGGATGGGAAATGCAATCTAATTCCACTCATTCAACTTCCTCTCTCTCCCCTAGTGACAGGCAAACAGGAGGCCATTACAGTTCAGCGCTGGCACGGTTTCCAAACCAGAGGGAAGAGAGAGATCTCTGCTTCCTGGCTCTCTGGAACACATCGAGATTCATCATTACCATGTCTCTCGTCTCCTCCACTCATTAATGACATAGTTTCTCTTTGACAATTATTCGTCATTATTGGCAAACGATAGCAGTGTGAAGGAGCACCGTGATTCAATTACAGACGCAGCCATTCAAGATTAATTTCCTGGCCTCCATGTGTTCAACAGTGCTGCAGACATGTGTCAGCACACCTTGACAAAAATAACAACTCCAGTCAGAGGTGATATCCAAGGTCTGGGAATGTTTCAAAATGCGGTTTCTGTTCAGTTCAAAACTCTATTATAACACGCTACTCATTTCTGCTTTGAGGCACTCATTTAAGAAAATACTCCTGCATGAAATATCATATCATCATTGTTCAACATCCTCTTTAAACTGATTGTGCTGTGCAGCAGAACTACCGTACAATATGTCAGTCTGCCAATAACAGCGAGGAAGTGCTTCATTCAAATGGTTTTCCTAGACAGCAAGAGTTGGAGCATCGATAATAAAGTCAACACCAGTGCTGTTTAGTTTTCATTAAGCCTGTATAGTCTATAGACATGTTGAAATCAAGGCTGACACAGTAAAATCACTGAATTGCACTGTGGCAGAATAATCTGATTACATTATGAGAAACCTAATTGAAATGCCTGACTTAATCTGAGATTAATTGAGCTTCTGTGAGATGTAAACATCTTACTCATTTCCCTTTGCCTTCTCATAACTCGTGCAGAATCGTGTGGGGACATTTTGGAGAACAAACAGAGCAGTCAAAGAGGGTAGCTTGTACAGTGGCTGCATCTTTTTCACGTTTATTTACTGCCTGGCGTTTCTATGCAGGTCACCACAGATGGGAAAAGATTCTGTTTTCATAGCAACGGGTCGACTCCAAAGTACGGCACCGTAGGAGAGGGCTGGGTAATCACTCTGAATTATCATTTGAAATCAGATTGTTATTATCATCATGTAATAATTTTATGAAATTACTTTAATCATTTCAAACCACCTGTGATTAAGAACTAACAAAATGGATAGAAGGGTTTTTTTCTTTACACGGCAAAAGTTCTTCTGATGGAAAGTACATGATGTCCATTGCATTGAACACCAGTTTGATGTTGAATCATGAGTTTGCATACATTTGCAATATTTGGATATTGATTATAGCCCAAACAAAAACTGGAGTTTTGAGTTGATACTGATATCAATATTAGAGGGTTTAAAAATCTGACAGTGGGCCAAAATTATTTCTTTTTCTAAACATGAACATGTGATATGACCAACATCTTTATAGGAGTTGATAGGAAAAGACGCCATACAGTTAAAAAATAAACTTAATGCTCTATGGTGGACAAATGGCATCACTGTTTCCAAATGACCAAATGAATACAGTATAGAAACAATGCAAATGTGCAACAGTCTAATATTGTGATATTATTATAGTATATTTTCATAGGCCCCAGGAGCATCTACAGTAAAATGATTTAACTAAAATAATACCTAAAGGTCCAGTGTGTATAATTAAGTAGCATTCAGCAGCGAGTTTGCAGATTACAAACAACTGAATACCCCCTGTCTCATCGCCCTTTCCAAGCATGTAGGAGGAAACTGCCACCTCTGCCAACCTGGCATATTCTGCCAATAGATCCCTCTAAATCTTACACACTTGACCTTTAAATTAAGAATGACCAACGTCTGGGTTAGGCTTGTTTTATGATGTCTTTATTGCCTACATAATGGTTGTGCAGCAGCATGTGCATACTGTCAATCACAGACCACCTAAGCTATTCACCTCCTGAAAATGCAATTCCACATCAGAGCACATGTACAGCATACAAATACTTGACTGTCTGGCTGACTGTAAATACTATTTTGTTTCACTTTCATTTTTTCAGCTCTGGCAGACTGTTACTTTGACCCATCACTTATTCTCTCCTACGCCCCTGTCTGTACAGTTACACAAAAATCCCATATCTTATATTTTCCTGGACAGACTTCAAGTTGAATTTCTGTTTAAGCAGTGGACTCAAACTAGGATCATTTTGCAAAAAGAGTAGGAGCAGAGCTCTGTTACTTCCAGACACTCCTCTAAACTGTACAGCCATTTTTCTTGTAGTTTTCTTCTTCAGTTAAAATATAATCCATAGCCCTTCATCATCACCTGCGGTTTCACATTAATTTACACTGCAGACATGTGAATTCCACATAAACCTGAAAAATTCAAATGGTAACATGTCGCAGGGGATCACACAAGTGTGAGTGGGTGTGAGTAATATCTTCCCCTAAGATTCAAGCGTCCATACGCGCACTTGATTGACATGTTATTGACTTATCTCTCCAAATCCCAAGACAAACTGTCAATACAAATGTCTCAGGAATGCCAAGCCAGGATCAGATTTGGTAATGATGGACATGTTTTAAAAAAAAATGGTGGACAGTGTAGGAGCCATTTCAGAGCAGCTGATGACACTGATTAAAAAGAGCTGCATTTTAGAAGCTTAAGTTTACCATTAAGAAAAAATAATTACCTCAACATCTTTCAAAGATGAGAAGAACTTTCACAGAAGCTTGGTTGAGCACTACAGAGGGCACGAGCAGCGGGGAGTGGATATAATTGAGCTGAAATTGGTCTCCCATGGCAAAGATACTTTGTTCAATCTAATGCTCTGCAATGATTGGACAATCAGCTCTCTCATTCCATCTCTTGAAAAGAGGTTGAAAACAGGCCCCTCTATTAGGCTGCTTACCATCAAATATCTTTGATAAAAGACATAATCCTCACCTTTAGGGATAACAACATGTTTTTATCGCAGACACAGAACAGACTTCGATGTTTCTCTTTGAATTTTGGTCTAACATTTGGTTCACATGCATTATGTAAAGAACACATATGCACAGGTAAATATCCTGTATATGACCTAAAAATGTGGAAGGCCCAGATTTCTGTTCTGTAAATTGTCCAATGTTCTTTTGTGGAGCAGAAAATCAGACTTTATACTTATGTTTTCTATCCTGAACCAGTGTTTGAAAAGAATAATCAATTTTTTCATGCATCTCTTTTGGATCAATATTCGCATGTGAGAGATCAGAAAGTGGAGCTCACAGGGGGTTCACTGGTGTCTCCAAAGATACAGAAGCGTTTAAAAGGAGTCAGAAGATGAGCCGTCTAAATAAAGGTCTTGATCTCTTTTCATTTTTTTCTTTTCTTGTATTAAAGGCGTGGGTTTGGCCAAAAAATAATAAATAAAAAATGCAACTACTAAACCCTGAGATAAGCTCCTCAACAGCCTTTCAATATCACATGTCCTGGCTTGTAGTTTGCCTCAGTATTCATCAACACTGAAAGGATTTTGACAGAACTGTATCCAATGCAATTAAAACACAACCAAATTCCAAGGCCACAAGCTATTTTCAGCCATTGTATTACGGTTAAATGTAGCCTTAAGTGATGCATGCAGTAGTGTCCTAGTAATGCCATAATCACTATAATAAATTTTATAATCTGGATTTTAAGGATTAATAAACCCCCTATAGAAGGTGTCACACTGCTATCAGTAGTCCATTATGACTAATGCATTATCAGAGTTACTCTGTGATAACATGTTTATGTAATAGGCCTTCTTGGGGTGTCCTGATATAGAAAATAATTATGATATTTTTAAACAGGGTTTTCTGTAGATGTTTTAACAGTGTGCAGCTGAATCAGGTGCTTCTCATTTCGAGGACGGAAAACTTCCAGGCGAAGAAAAGGGGCTGGAGCACACTGACTGATTTGCAGCCTTTAATAGTGCAAAGAGACTAACATTTCCACACTACTTACTATACTCTGCACTATTCATCAGTGTCACAATGGACAAATACACGAGGCAAACAAATATATAGTCAGCCTAAAAAAGGTGTACAATTGTCATTGGTTGAACAGGATTTATAATGTATTAGACAATGGAACCATGCACTATCATCACATCAGAAACAGATATATAAACATTACAAAGATATAAGTACAAAAAGTACAACCTCTGCATCCATAAAATGTAATAAATTAGAAGAAACAAGACAAATTCAGTTCTACATTTGGACAAAAATGTGTTAAGAGTGTGAATCCAATATGCCTCTTTGCAGAGTAATGAATTGATAATGTCACCACCTTGAGAAGGTGAAGTCTGTTCTCTTCCCCAGAACTTTAATGATGCTGCAGTGCCATGCTTAACCTGCGCATAATGTAATAGCATTCATGTTTTTTTTAGTTTATCCAACATGGACCAGACAACAGGGCCTTTTTTTAGCTTGTAGACAGCATGTGTGCTGCTGCAGTTTATGAAATACTTTGTTTTTTTACCAGCATGTAAATGTGTGAAGTACTGTAACGCACAGCAGCCTCAGTGGAAAACACCTGTAGGTTGATTAGACAGCTAGGAGACATTGTTCAGTTCATTCTGATACTAGAAGGCAGCTCTGTCTCTCAGATTGTGAGAATGTTTAAGTATGATCAGCAGAGGCAATGACCTAATATTATTTAGAACATTTGTGGCATTCCAATCTTTAAGGATAATGCTTTTGACCCGGCTTGTCAGAGGAGAATACTCAGTGGAGAAAGTAGTCCGTGAAGAATTAGTGGTAGCCCTAGTTTTCTTAACTACCGGGGATTCATCCTATCAGGGGCCATCTGACAGGCCGAAGAGATACATGCTGTCGGGTAACGCTGGATGCTGGAAACGCTCTTTCGTTTCAACTTGAGACTGCACACAGTCTCTGATTTCAACTCACTGAATATTTGATTCACACTTTTAACACAGTTGAGCCTTCTGGATGAAACACAGAAAATAATTTGTCATGTTTTATGTAATATTACACTTGATCCATGCGGAACTGGTACTTTTTTTAGCCAATAGTTTGAAATTCTCTTCCACCTATTATTAAATGATAATTTTACACCTGTTTTAGGTTGAATATATATGTGTTTGCCCACTTTGACTCTTATAAATGTGTGATCCAGTCACTTTTTTTTCTCTCTCTTGGTAGGATTTTTGTATGTCTATGACACTTCACAGTGTATCATTGTGCTTTTGGAAGCCTCTTAAAGGAAATCATATTCAGTTGTAGTGACGCAATGTCCAATTTCTGTTTGATTTATCTCGTGATTAGGTAAGTTCAAGTAAGAGTTCATATCTGATAACACAGCATCAAGCAGGTGGATTGCTGCTATGGTTACATGCAATTTTAATATACCTAGCACACTGAGTTAGACAGTGGTATTACTGTTGACTAGTCTTTGTTTGAGATGTCCTTTCATATGATTTTCATGGACATCCACCAGCAAATCACAAAAATAATAAATACTTTTTTCAGGGCTTTGGCATAATTACCATTTATTACTATTGGTGAACATCAGCCCTCTTGAACTGTCTCATTCATTTCTGTTAGCCAGTCCTACAGCTTTTGACAACCTGATGATTTTGAACAAAGGTGCCAGGATGAACCTATATTGTAGATATGGATAATTACTAGTCTAATAATAATTGCAGCTGCACAGCCTCAAGGCAATTAAGAATAAATGTATATATTTGATAATACTGATGACAGATTTCTGTATTTTTATTTTATTTTATTTTTTTTAAAGATTTTTTTTTTGGGCCTTTTTGAGCTTTATTTGACAGAGACAGCTGAAGAGTGACAGGACTGTGGGGAGAGAGAGATGGGGAACGACATGCAGCAAAGGGCCGCAGGTCGGATTCGAACCCTGGGTCGCTGCTGAGCCTTCGTACATGAGGCGGATGCTCTACCACCTGAGCTAATCGACACCCCAAGATTTCTGTATTTTAATTAAATAAAAAAGTCAAATGGATGTATCTTCATTTACTTTTAACCTTTATTAGTGTTGAAAGCTCAGACATTACAAAAAGGGGGAGAGATATGGAGAGTATCATGCAACAAAACGACTTGAGCCGGGGATGTTACAGTTCATATCCACACCTTAACGCTCTGGGGTCCCAAGCTATTGCCATCGATTGCACAAGCAACTGATAGGGCTAGGGTTAGACCCCTAGTGTCTTCCTTCTTTACCTTTCTTTTAAATATGGAGCGCCCACAATCCTGCAACTGTTTTGCAAGTGTACCCACTATATGCAAATAACTGAGAGCAGATAAAAGTTAAATGATATTTTAGTAATCTGCCACCAACATTTGTAATATACAGTGCTGTAAGTTTCTGTACGTATTTTTGACCCATTATATTTTTTCATATTTTCAGAGAATCCACAAAAACTACACGCTTTTTGTGGTGAGAAAGAAGTACATTTTCCAATCTTTCTGTCACAAAAAAAGAATAATTGAAGGTGCATAAATAATTGAAATACATAACGTAATAACGTAAATGTCACATAGAAGTACATTAAACTTTTGACAGCATCTGTAAATAGTCAGTTAGCAATTTGTAATGTAACAGCAAAGATGTGTAGGCGTTTTATGTTAGAGCCCTTTGTGATGTTTGACGCATTAGTTTCTTTGTGCTATAAGGAAAAGGTAAAACAGTCAGATATTAAAGAGCCAACTATGTCGCTCAGTCTGTCGCTCAACTGACTGACATTTCTCATGATAAATTCATGGTGGTGACAAGGCTGAGTGACTCTCGGGATGTGGGTTAATTTGTCAGGAGACCTACTGAGCCATGAGTGGTGGCACAATGACAAAGCAGAATGTCACCATTTCATTGTAGGAGAGAGAGAAATAGGGCGTGAAATGGCTGACTCTTTTGGTTCGGCGTACATGATACCAGAGATATGCCATGCTCACCAAGCCATGTCTTAAACAGCAGGAGTTCGGGTTCATCTAAGTCTATTTTCAGCTCATTGTACACATCTGATCGATGACCGGGCATTTCGGTTTTATGTGTGCTGGTATGTGTGTGTGTGCCAGCAGGGAAGGTGATGTTCTTGCTCAGGGCCATTGTCTGATAAACGCTAAACATTTTTCAGCAATATTGACAATGGAGGAAAGTATGTAAGTACATTTAGTACAATACTGAAGTGCAATTCTGAGGTACTTTTTCTTTAGTTAAGAATTTTGTATTATTCTTTTATGCAACTTTTACTACTATTAAGTGAAATATTGTCGTTTTTACCCCACAACATGTTACTAATTAGTTTTCAGATTTTTAATTAATATATAAAATATTATACATTGTTATTGATTGGAGAAGTTCAAATAGTAATTAAATAAACATTAAGCCAGTTTTGCCTTTTAATTCTTTTAATCTGAAATTATACCATGCATGAAATCAATGCCATGACATTTCTTAAAGATGTTATTGACACAGTTAGGTGATCATACACAGATCCTTAGATAATAGCTTTTCTTCATCTATGTTTAAACATGCTGTGGTCCAGCGTCTTTTAAAGAAACATAACCTTGACCCTTCCATTCTTAACAATGTTTGGCCAATTCTAAATTCTGTTTTTATCCAAAGTTTTAGAGAGGGTGGTTTCATCCCAACTTTAACTATTACGTTAAAGAACAACATCTTTGAGAATTTTTTAGTCTGGTTTTAGAGTTCTACATAGCACATAAACCTCCACAAAATAACTAATGATCACCTTTTAGCAGCTGAAAGGGGAGCAAGCCCAATTTTACTTCTTTTAGTACTCAGAGCAGTTTTTGACACTGCAGATCAAGGACAATGCACTTAGTCGGTTTTATTCTTACCTTTTAGAAAGAACATACTTAGTGGTGTACCACAAGGTTCAATTTTAGGTCCAATTCTATTTTCATGCTCCCACTTGGCCATAACATCGAAAGTCATAATGTCTCTTTTCATTGTTATGCAGATGAGACACAGATATACCTTCCTCCCCTGAGACCCGGTGACCCAAGAAGCCTAGTTGCTGTTTTAGACTGTCTTACTGATGTCAACTGTTGGACACAATTTCCTTTAACCTTTGACTCAAATCTCAGCTTTGAGACACATATAAAAAAAGTTGTTCAGCCATGTCAGTTTAGAACCATCTCCATAATTAAACCAATTTTTTCAGACGCTGGCCTGGAAAAAGTCATCCATGCACTCATTTTCTCTGGACTAGACTACTGTAACTCTCTCCTCTCAGGCATTAACCAAAAGTTACTCTCTCACAGCCAACTAGTCCAAAACACAGCAGCTAGGCTTCTTACTGGTTTTAACAGACGGTATCACATCACCCCAATCCTAGCTTCTCTCCACTGGCTACCTCTAAGTTGTGGAATTGATTTTAATATTTTACTGATCACATTAAAAGCACACCTGGATCATGCTTCAGGTTACATTGCAGACATGTTGGCCAGTCCACAGCCTTAGGTCCTCAGGTGCGTTCCTTCTGGCTGTTCCAAAGTCAAGGCTTAACTCTAAAGGTGACCGTGCTTTTGCCATCAGGGCTCCTTGACTTTGGAACACCTTCCTGGGGAGATAAGGCTTGCAGAGTCAGTGACTTTTTCAAAATCACCACATTTTTAAATCACACATTTTGATAGACTTGCTTTTATGTGATGTCGTCTTGTTATAAAAAAGTAGTGTGTGAATGTGTATGGGCGTATGGGTGTGTGTGTGTGTATGTGTGTGTGTGTGTGTGTGTGTGTGTGTATCTATTTATGTATTTAATTTTTATTATTGTATTGTTTTCTCATTCATTCATTTATTGATCTAATTGCTTTATATCGTCATGTTTTTGGTAAATAGCTATTGTTTTTAATACTTAACTACACTCCACTGCAACTACTTTTACTTGTACAGACTACTTCAAGTAAATAATCTAAATACTTCTTCCATCTATGCACTTGAGTATATTTCTACTAGAATATCTGAATAATAGTGTGTAATGAAGGTAGTTAGGCTATGTGGTGTGTAGATTCAACAAACCGAACAGCTGCAGCCAGATTTTTGGGAACATTAATGCATGACTGGGTTTACTCAGCTGCTACTTCCCATGCATCTCTCTTATCATAGTGAAATGACTCTGACACATTCTGTCTACCATAAATTCTTAGACAAACAGCTGTAGCTCTGCTCTCACCGGCAATGGTCACTGAACTTTCTGTCAGACATTCCACAGGAAGCAAAAGGCACTTGAAGCTTTATTAAGTCCTGCAATAATCACCACGATACATTAGCCATGAGCAGTTATGCTAATGAGGCCGAAAATGACCTGCTATATCAACATTGTCATTAATTAAGCTTATTAATTTAAATTGTAATCAGCGGCTATTTCTGTCATTGTACTTGTCTTCACCTGGGTGGTAATAAAATGGAGGGCTAAAACTCCTGGTGAGTGACTTCACCTGGTGAATAATAATAATGTGTGTAATCAGCTCTTTATTCTCCTATTCAAGCAAGTATACTTTCTCTTGACTATTTTTATTTTCAACAGTATTTCCCCCCATTTAGTTGCTTGGCAACCAGAATTGCATAGCATAATGCTCCGTGTATACCCGATGAACTCTCTCTATTGCCAGCAATTCTCATGCATGTGCCTTGCATTTGAGCAGGAGAAAAATTGAGTCCTGCATGATCACAGCTTTAACCTGAACTTGGAATTCAGTGTTATAGCTGGTGTATTTTTTTTCCAGTTACTGTTGGCTTTCAACTCCATCAGGACAGGTCAGAAAGCAGCAGGTTTGAGCAGAGCACCTACTAAATCAAACATCAAGAGCCAAGTCACAATCCATAAAGCACAGTGTCATGGAATATGTTTCACTAAAATGGATGAGTGCTCCACCTACTCATTTTGGCCAAACAAAAGGATCTGAAAATTATTGGAGTGGACCGGGTCTCCTGCCTGTTCTCAATTAGCCATCCCCAGCCGTAGCCACAGACGTCAGGTGGCTGCTGTCTTGTACAAGCTGGCCACCCACCACTGCCCCACTCTCGCCGCCATATGTCAGGTGTTGCACCACTCGCCATACCAGACCACCGTATCTCGACTTCCACTCAAGAGCACACTCCTCGGACAAAGGCTTAATCCAAACTGCTGTCCAAATACAGAATAGACTCCCAGAGGAATGTGTTGGACAGATAACAGACACTGGTCTCCAAGCCTTTAAGGGGCAGATGAATAGAAAACATCCTGACCACACCGTTAACAGCATTTGACTGTTGAACTGCAGTGAACCATGTGATTGGTCAGCCAATGTACTGCATTTGTGTACTTCACTAAGCTATTGATCACAATCACAATCAATTAAAAAAAAAAAAAACTCCCAATCATACTGTATGGGCTTATCATATATGTTTTGCATGCTCTGCAACTTTGAAACTGATAAATGTATTAGAGGAAAAAGTACAACATTTCCCTCTGGAGTGTCGAGGAATTAAAGCATGTTGTAAACAGAAATACCCAGTACCTCAAAATTGTACCAGACCTTTGGCTGTATGTGGGAGGGGGGCTTCCAGTGTAAGTATGAAGACTCTATTAAAGCTGCAATGTGTAAGATTTGTCCAGAACATTCGAAAAACGAACACTGAACACACAAATGAACAGTATCAACAGTTCTGATGTTATGTTAAAGATGTCTATGTCGAGATATTTATTTACTTTGGCATGCTCCTTAACTCCGACCAGTTCTATCTTGTAATATTACTTGTGCCTCAAGGGGCGATAGTGAGTCAGCGCTTCTGGTAGAGTTTTAGTTTTTTTTATGTTTAAACTTTTGGGATTAAAAAGCGGTTTTATCTTTGCTCGTGTTTCTAAACCTGTCTGTAAAAAGTAAGCAAGGAAGTTGGACATGATACTGCCAAATATAAATTTAAATACACTAAACAGACCACAAAGCACATTTGGACTTGAAAGCTGAAAACCACCATCAAAGTGCTCTTTGGCTGGGCAACACTTCTTAATACTGCACATTTGTTCTGAGCAGAAGTGGGGTCAAATGCTCAGTTCGGGGACACACTGAGGCTCAGGAAATTTGAATGAATAAAGCCTTTAAAAGGCTGTGGCTATAGGTTGTTAGTGATGACATGCCTTCGAGTAACCCATGTCATTTTTAAGTTTTACTGATAATGACTAGAGTCAGAATAACATAGGCAGAGTCTCTTTGAGACTAAGACTCTTGTTAGTCTTCATCAAAAGAAGCCGTGACACACTGAATCCTACTAATCTATCTTCACAAGAGTTCAGAGGAGTTGTACAGTCATATGCAGGGCACTGTGTCCTCATCATGGGATAAGAAGGCAGAGTGAACGAGTTGTGATTAGGATGTAAAGGAAGCTGTGGAGGTAACAGCCTCTCTGTCTGTTTCTATAGTTAGACTATCTTCTGAGTCTGGTTTCAGAGTGAACTCTCGTCTGTGGTTGTTTTGGGCACAGGCTGAATACATATAAGATTCCTAAATACAATATGATTCTGACATCCTCGTTCTGAAACTTGCATTTTTTTTCATTTAATTACTTATCAAAAGGAAGCCCAGAGGCTGAATAATATTCATTAGTTCAAAATAAAAAAGGGAATCAGCAGGACAAATAGACATGATAAAATATCTCTAGATTAGATGACGTCAGATTTTATGCTCCATTAATCGCCCTTAGACCCGAAGGACCCAATCACCTTTCAAACCCCGTTGAGGGTCCCAACCCAACTTTACAGCTACTGCTTTAACAGTGGGAAACCATAACAGATAAGGCACCTGTACAATTTGTTGCACAGATACACGCAGTGAAGAGGAAATACTTACCCAAACAGCATATTTGTAGGTGGTTATTAATCCAAATCCTGACATTTATTCTGAAATCCTTTGGCCTTTTCATTATGTCAGCTCTGTTGGTGTCTGCATATTTGTTTTTCCACCTGCGACAGCAATGTCAAATGTGAAAAAAAATACATTAAAATGGGCTAACACGGCAGCTGTATCCCCGAAGAGTCGGGATGGTTCATCTATTCGATCCATTTTGTTAATTATCAATCAAGCATGATGATTCCCCGCTGCTGTACAGGTGAGGGGTTGTGTCGAGGTTGTTAAAGTTAGTTAATTTTAATGAGTGAAATGAGGAGGAAAAGGAACCATAAAACTATGGAGAGTTTCAGAAACTCAATAAGCTGCTGGTTATAACAGTGAGCCTGCAACCAAACAGCATGTTTATTTAGCACCTTTTTTTTCTAAACCGCTTTGAATACATAAAAGGAAGGCTTCATGCCAAACACATTCAAATTCTGAGGCACACCTAATGTACCCACAGCTCACATCAACTCTTTCAAGTCTATAATCAAGTTAGCACAGACATAATCACGTTATCCTGTTTTTTCTTTTTCCTGTTAAATTTACATGTGGTGCTGTTGTTGCACAGGTACCGTATACATACAGTATGACGCTACTGTTTTTTATTGAACTGTGTTAAACAAAAAAAATAAAAAATAAAAAAATCCAGCCTCTATTATATTCCTCCTACACATGCACAGACATTGATTATAATTATATAGTGATTATACATTCTGCATGCCAGCCACGCAGCAGAAGAGTGGAGGGTAGCATTAAGGGGCTTGGCGACTGTGGGGCCCCCTGCTGAGATGTGAGGGGAGGTAAGAGCCAAGGAGAGGGGAGTGTGGAGAAGGCTAACCAATCGGCTGTACGCTGGGAACGGGACCAATCATGGCTACAGCTCGGGGCTCTGTTGCTCCCTCTTTCTCTGTAATTCTCCCTTTTTTCTTACATCTCTGTCTTATTTACTTCTCTCTTCATAATCACTCTCTCTCCAACGCCTACCCCTCTTTTTCACCGTTTGCCTCATGAATTATGTGATCGGGCTTCACACACCTCTCTTAGTCTTACCCGAACCTTTATACTCCTGTGTACACCCCTCCAATTCCCCCATTCAACCCCGCCTTGGGTTCTCCCCTCCTCCACCAAACACTTCCCCTGGTTTCTTATTCACTGGCCACCCTGCTTTGCACAGTCCACTCCCCTACGTCAGATTATTATTCTGTCTGCAGTCACTAAGGAGATGCACACACCATCCATCACAATGTACAAATTCTCAGTGCGCGGATTCGGTCGGGTCCTAATTAAAAAGCCTTTCCACTCGTTTTCTTGAGAGATAATTAGACTTTCATCTCACCAGGATGCCACATCCATAGATCCATTCTCTTCTTCCAGGAAGCCTATAGGAGAAAAAATAAATTCAAGGGTCTTTAACCACTCTCCTTCAGGGCACCAGTCAATAATTAAAGATATCTTGCGCTACAAAAAAGTCTGCCTTGTGTGGAAAAAAAAAGAAAAAGCCTATGTTCAATACTTGGAGAAAATGAGTTAAACTGAAAGGGACTATGAGAAAATTTCTTTTAAATAGAAGTCAAGGTTATGCTGTGCAACAGTGAGGCTTATATATATATATCCCTCATACAGCAGCTTAAAACATTGATTTTTAAGTAACAACACTGGTGCAGGGGTCCACTTATAGTTGCTCCACTGCAGTACCTGAGTATCTCTGATGAGAGCTTGGAGGCCGTGGAGCTTTGGGCCTGATATGAGACAGCTGGAAGGGTTGAATTATTGAAGAGCACGGACCAGCTCTGAAACACGGGCCATGTCCTCCCAGCTGCTCCGTGTGCTGAAGCCGACACTTCAGCAGTCGTCAGACGTGTGCAGTTAACAGGGTCCATCTGTTATTGAGGCGTAATGAACACAGTCAGAGCCACAGAGAAATGAATCACTGCCACTTTATTAACGCGCCGACAATAGCAATGATTGTGCCATCCGTACAGTCGCAATGGTAATAATTATGATATCTCTGATTATAATGATGATTAGAATGCAGATGATGGCAGTGGAGATGATGATGATAATGAAGGTGATGCATGTCTGCTTCGATGATGACGGTGCACAAAAAGACGGGTTGGGAAAAATCAACATGGGGACAACATTCACATTTATGTTCATTATGCATGCATGAAAGAAAAATGATTTGCATATATGTACTGGACGGGGGGACCTGCAGGACCGGAGGAAACACAACACAACATTAAAATCATCAGTGCAATAATTGTTGACAGTTTCATGTAAACACCTGCCAAATTGAAAACTCGTCATTTTAATGTAGAACAGGCCAGCGATGAAAAGCATGCAGAGTGTAACCTCCAAAATCAATAACCAGCCAGCCTTTCATTACATAAGTGAAATTTGTATTCATCTCAGAGATATATATTTATCCCACTTATACCCTTGGCTCAGGAGCAAATTCATTTAGTAATGATTACCTGACTCAGGTAAAACCAATTTCCATTCACTTGTTACCCCGAGTCGGTGACAAGGGCGCAGCCAGGGTCACTTTTCAGCAGTTTTTGGTTGCAGGCGCACTATCAGCACTTGATGTCATTGACTATATGTGTGTGTGTGGGTGTGTGTGTGTGGGTGTGTGTGAGGAGGCATCCATTTGCAATAAGACCGTCAAAGCAGGTACGTTACAATGACACAAACTGAGGTAGTGCATCTTGGCTTCAGTGCCGTTGCTTAGTTTGAAGGCTGTCAGAGAGGCTGCGTGGGCGTTCAGCTATCTCACTCCCCTCGAGAACTGCATTCAGATAAAAATACTCAAACCGCCCATAGATGCCGAAGGGTTTGTGGTTTATATACACAATGTGTTTGAACGTGAAACTTGAATAACTGTAGAAGAGTAAATTTTTTTTAAAGGGGAAATGGCACTTGATTTAAGAATACACATTAATGCTACAGCCAGGAAAAGCTGGAGTTATTTCTGTCAACATGAAATATTTTATCCCAAAGGTAGACGCCGTCACTTTGTCATTTGGAAGGTAGCTTCCTTCCTCCAGGATACCTGACTAGGAACATCCTTATGTAGCTGTAGGTAGAAGAGAAATAAACAATGTGAGATATGCTGTCTTCCCAGGCAAAATCATGTGATTGTAGTTTGTGCTACACTCTGCCAAGAGAGCAGGTGATGCATATGTGGTGGGAATTAATTGGATACATACAAAAGTAGGGTTGAGTAAATAGACTAAAATGATTTCTAGTAACAATTTTCACATGGCATGGACTGAAATTGTTAGATGTGTGTATTACCTCGATGCATTAATACTGTTAAATGAGTTTATTTTCTGTCTCGCTGATGAACATGACATTGAAAAAGTAAAAAAGTACTCCAGTCACTGATGTCGAGATGTAATCACCTGCCAAACTCTAGCTGGTCATTTGATGGGAGGGTTATCTAGTATAATACGAACACTCTTTATTAGGTGTACCGGTACCATCTAATGTGATCTAATACAATAGCACTCTCATAAATTTGATTTTTTTTAAGCCTATAGTTCTGAAACAATGTAAGAAAGGTGATAATTCTACTTCATGTTTATTATTGAGGCCCTAGTGGGTGGTGGTTTCTAATACTATTACCCTCTCGTGGATATAACTGGTATGGCCAGAATATTAAAAACCTCAATAATACTAAATAACCATATTGTTCAATTAATAGCTCTGTGAATTTGTCAATCAAAACTGAACATTATTATCTTTGTAAAGAATGTAGTGCAGAGCTGTTGTGTTGGATCCAATTACATTGAAGTGCACCTAATAAATTGCTAGACATGCTCATGCATGCCACATGCTAGAACCTGGCCCACCAACAGGTCCAATCTTGCCCACCGAATGTCTTTCCGTGTGAAATTGGCAGAGGCGTTATTAATTCAATTTTTCCAATAAAATGCTCCGCTGTTTTTGATTTGTTCACTGGACCAAATACTACATTGCTGTTCAAGTCTAAAATCATATTGTAATGCACATGTAATGACAGTAGACTGACTGAACATGGACCCCCCCATCATCTGTTCATCATCTGTTTTGTGCACAGATGGTTCATTTGTTGTGAATGTTTTCAGAACTTGTACTTTACACTACAAGAAAGGGAATCATTTGGAGGTGTTGTTATTTAGAGGTTAATATTCAACTGTTTTAATGGTCTGATCCACTTGAGTTCAAATTGTTTCTTAAATGGAGTAAAATGACTTTGACTCCCCTGGAACAGCCAGACAATTTTTACTTTGCATTAATGGTTTTATATTCACGCCATTGTTGACTTTTAACTTGTGAAATCTGGTCTGAAAACAAGAAAATATTTGAACCTTTTTTTATTAATTAATAGTGCTTTCTGCTAAATTCTCTGCCAAGATCGCATTACACTCAAATTATCTAACCATTGTAAAACAGAAAATTAATTTATTATTTTCAGTAAATTATTTAGAGAAACTTCCTGGCACCAGCGCCTGACTCAGTGATGCTCTGTCAATAACCTAAAGCAGTGTAAGGTGTGATTTAAGTCTCTTAATTCATCACACTTAATAGAAATTGAATGTACAGTAACAATTGACCTCATTGACATTCATTAGATTACAGACTACATGAGGCCTATTTTATTCTCATTTTATCCAAACATATTCTCAAGCCATCCAAACAGAACTGAAATGGGCCAAAGGGAAAACACATTTTTATACAGATTTTGGCGTGTTTTCTTTTAACTAAGGCACTGATTTTACGGTAGGGTAAAGTGTGGAGGGAGTAACTTTCAGTTGTATTCAGCTCTTGCAGAAGTAAAAAAGGCTTAATGAAGTTTACTTAACTCCTCAGGCTCATCGAGATAAACAGTTACCAGCTGCACCCCACAAGGCTACATTTGGAATTTCACAGATCATAAGGTTTGTTCGCAGTTTCATTTACACAGCTATTCAATTTGTTTCTCTCCATTGCAAACCACAGAGATAATTGTAGCTGACGCCATCAGCAGTCATTTTGTCCATCGAGAGGCTCTATCTTTGCATCACGAGATAGTATAGCACAAGTTTGGTCTCAAGTTCATGTAATTACCATCTGAATTAATGCATCTTAAGTCTGCGATCAGCACTTGCCATCATTAATAATGGTCGTTGAACTCCCTGTGGTGTCAAAATTAAACATTTTGCACTCTAGCAGCGAGGGCAGGTGTATGCTCCTACACGACTTCTTGTTCCCACACAATTACTGGAGATCTAGTCACTGATCATTCTGCTAGGCAAGTGTTTACACGTGTAAACCAAACTTTTATCCTGTGAGACGTTGCTCCTACGATGGGAGTTCTCATTAGCGTTGACATCAGTAGAAGTAGCTCAGCATCATATGCTTGATCTCTATCAATTTGCTTTAGTTCATGAGGAGTTCTATCGCATAGGCTTTCACTCACATCATTTTCTTTGGTTTATATTTGTGGAAGTTCTTTGAAGTACATATTGTTTACAAGTCCACTGAAAGCGGACGCGATTATTTCTTATTTTTTTAAACCACCTATGCCAGCGGTACTGGTTCTCTCAAATCTTAGTCCTTCTCTAATTAGCTGCTGTGAGCATCTGACAAGAACAACAACATCTTTGTCGCTCTGCGGGGGGTAGCAGGGGGTCAGACAGCACCAAGCTGGAAACAGCACAACAGAACCAGCTTAAAAACAAAATTTAGTTCAACCGGTAAATTCATGCAAATCTGGAGAACTACAGTTGTATAGTGGCATATGTTTGTAATAATCTAAAAGTGAACATTCATCTCCCCAGTTAGGAGAATCATAAGGAGCTGCCTGTTGCCATGTCAGACATGCACCTAACCTAACAAGGATTTGTTGTTGAATAATGAACAGTTGAGACAATTTTGGATATAGAACACTGTGGTGCATAAGGCGCATTAGCCTTTGCTTTTGATTCCCGCCCTGCTTTAGGGAGAGATGTTCAAAGCTCTTCCACGGCAAAATGCCGCACGCTTTCAAAGACCCCCTGCTGCTTGTGTCAGAGCACCAGTTCTCTCTGTACTCCATAAATTAAAGTTATCCCAAATGTCTTGTGGCATAAATGGAAGCTTCAATCCTCCGCATGCATTAATTAGAGGACTATAACACAACCTTGCTTCATCCTCATAAACAGTAAGTGTTTTTTTTAATAACCTTAGTGTCCTTTACTAAAAAATGTTTTGACATTAGCTGATCTATATGACTGTGTGTGTAATAAGAGCCGGTCTGCTGGCCATGAGAGATTATATTAAATACGACTGCCTGTTTATGTGTTTATTATTATCTTTATTTTGCTCACAATTAACAGTAATCAAGTGTAATCAAAGGACACCGTGGGGAGACTTTCACAAATTGTTTTAAGAAAATTGGAGTTTTGTTGATCTATACAATTGTCAGAACTGGTACGTATGATTACAAAGAATTTGTTAAATAAAATATTGATGAAAGTACTGTCCCGAAAGAATATACATTATTGCATATTCCCACTACAGAAACCCCAGAGGTGAGAGGATTGATTACATTTTCCTGTCTTCTCTTGCCCTAATTAAAGATCTAAGGGAGAGCCTCTCGTGGGAGGACTAACTCAGCTGTTTCATCTGTATGCCACATCATCCTGGTTCATCCAACAATGGCACACCACCTCTTTTACCTATGGACACATTTAAGCTCATTTGTGTTACTGAGTTCATTGTGATTTGACCCACACGGAGAGATTCTATATTTGACAGGTTGATGGAGAAGCACTCCCGCTGAGTGTAATAAAATTCAAACATCTATGTGATTTTCTGCACTCTCTATAACATGACACTACACATTATTTCATCTTTGTGGAGAACTGGAAATGACATAGCCCTACACTGCAAAATATGCTCATTTAGGCTCCCGAAACTGTCAGAAAAAATGACAGAGGAAGGGAATTATCATAGCTGCTTCCCCCTCATTCATACTGCGCAACAATAAAACAGATGGCGAGGCATAAATGTTAGTCAATTCCATTGATTCGGCGACAGGTGCCAATCAAAGTGCTGTCGCTGACGACTCTGATGATGACGGAACGCAGAGTTAACATGCTTCATTATGCTTCCTCATTATCTGGAGTGACGCACGCCAGCGAGTTTCGACAAATGGACCTCTCGCCTCACAACAGCTTCATTTGAATCTAAATCAATAATTCTCTCTCCGACCTGAAAGAAAACAATGATCAAAACAGGGACTCTCAGCACTCTAGAGGACCTTTTATTTTGCTTGGCATGAAATTGGCCTTAAATTGAATTTGGAAATCAGCATGGCTAAAAAAATCTTTACTAAGCAAATGAGCGTACATTGTCTTTTGGTATCTGAAGTCACTGGGGAGAGGAGAGGTGTCCAACCCTGATTGGAAGCTCTATTGCCAACAAAACAATTCAATTTCAGTGCACAGATTGGTTATTTGTCTCAATCGTCCAAATAATTCCTCCTACATTTATTCTAATTAACTTCAATTGAACTGGTTGTGTTCTAGGAAGCAGTGGTAACAGTGGTCAGTGCTCAGAAGATACTGAAGCTGATTTGATTACTTTGCCATAAATTGTATTCAATTTTCGATACAGAGTGCTTGAAAACACCCCGTGGAGTGAAAAATTACTTTAAAACCCAATGTTTGAGCCATTATGTTGTCTGTGAAGATAAGACATGTGAGAAATGTATCTAATAAAGACTGCAAATGACATATTTCCTTCTCTTTCACATATCATGGTCAAATGGCATTTGGACAACGAAAAATAACTCACAGAAATATAAAGCATTCTTGACATTCAGGACACCTCTGTCTCTAGCTGACTATTAACAATCGAGTCAATATTTCATTTAAAGCAACTTTTTTCTGAAAAGACAGAAGGACAATGACAGTTGGCCTTGAGGTGGCACTCAAATACTATTACAAATAATACACAAATACTGTGAACAGTATTGTATACAGTAAAAAACTAAAGCTGCAAAAGAAAGATCATTTTTCTGATTCTTTTAGAATTGTTTACTTTATAACATGTCAAAGTGACATCTTTAAAAAGAATAGTTTGACAAGTTAAACTTTTGCTTTCTTGGAAACAGGGCCAGACAAGTGTTTGGTCCAATAACTTATGGGTGTCAAGAAATGATTTGGCACCCACAATAACGCAGTATGTTGACATTTTTATATTTTATATTTTGTTCAGATTAAACAAAGAGATGTAACCTGTTAATCAGTGACCTCTCAAGGTGATGGAAAGTGGATTTTGTTACCTTTAGACAGTGCCAGGCTAACTGTTTACCCGGGTGTACAATCTTTATGCTTAGCTAAGTTAGTCACCCCCTGTAGTTTTATATTTAATGTACAGGTCGGAGATTTGTCATTATCTTCAACAACAAAATGTCAAACTTCTCCTATAAATCACTGGTTTTGTCCATCTAACAGTGTTAAATAAAACAATAATGTAAAACAGGGAAAAGCAGCTGAGAACATTTGAGAAGCTGAAACCACTGAAGGTTTGGCATTCCCCCACGCCCAGGGCTTGAAAACTGTCTCTGCTCAGTGGTCCAAAACGCCTGTGGTACAAACACTAATACTCCCCCAGTGCACCAAGCTCAAAATTCAGGCAGCCTGGCTAATAGTCTGAGCTAACATTAGCTAACAGCAGCTTTTTGTAACAGTTTACTTTACTGTCCAGGTAAAAGGTATCTTCCTACATGTCCATCACTCGTGTGTTTTAGCTTGGACCTAAACAATTTCACATCCACAGCATCAGTCCTCCAGGGCTGGTCAGAAATTCATTCAGTCTTTAGCACCTTGACTCATTCCTGCCTGTCTACTTTACAAAGCTTGGACTGACACTTACATTCCTCTATTGCAGAATTTCTAGTCTAAGTTGTCAGGAGTCTTGACAAATTGCCTTATAACCAGCCAGTCAAAAAGCAGCTGTTGTCATAGCTGTTAGGCATCAGCATGAATAGCAGCAAAAGAGCATTTTCTACTGTTCTGAACTGTCCACAGACACAGAGCAGCTTGCCAACAGCCTTCCTGTTAAATTATTATCACTACCTGCACACTGTCATACATTGACGGGGTTCAGAATACAAAACTCCTCAAGAAGACCTCTGTCAGGGTTGATATAAATTTTACATTTCTATTTGTCTTTGTTATTTAAATAACAGGGATGAATGTATAATGCCTGGTCATAGTTCAATATAATACTAGTGCTTGTCAAACAAAGGTGCTATCACTCTGCAACTGAAAATCTCTTCTCATGAAAGCAAATCATGGGAGAACAACACTGAGATTACTGAACATAATATAATGCATATTAAGGCTGTACTTTTTCTCCTTGTTTTTTTTAGATATTTGTACATTAATCAAACCCCAAATAATTCTAATTAATGTTTCACACCTTCCAAAAATGCATCAGCTTATATGCAGGATGTTTTTCCTTTCCTCATAATTTAAACATCTAAGTTATATTCAGATGCACGTTCTGTAACCTTTTCTGATGATGTGTGGCAGGAACTGCAATCACGTTTTTGTTTCTTTGTGTTTTCCTTGTCTTTTGTTTTTACTTAATACTGGCCATATTTATCTAGAGGGCCATGCAGCATGAACATAGGCATATAGATTTCTGGCATCAGTAGTCAGGCACAGACACCACAGAAATAACCCTTATAGCGTAAGAGAATGGACCCCGAAGTATTAAAGACAAGCATTAAGCGTTCGAGGACAAGGATTAGATGGTTTTACACTGCCAGCGCAAGCATTGTTCTTGCTAATTAGCACATTTTCCAGCATAATTTGCTCTAAGTAGGTTATTTACAAACCCATTGATGGTCATTACTTTACCAGCTAAATTAGGTACAGATTTTATAAGGCGAGAAGGTGATTGAAACAGATTCACTATATGGATCATTTTCACACATTTCGCACATTTTTCTTTCATTTTACATTACCTGAGCCATAGAAACTTAGTTAAATCAATAAATTTGTCACAGAGATTTTTATTTATATATTAACTAGTGTGCTGTTACAAAGCAAGAACAACCTGAACTGCTGGTAGTATGCATTATTGCACTGTAGTGCCACCAAAAAGGCTAACATGAGACTTAAACTACACCTTAATATTAATAGACATTCAAATGGCCATAGATTGCCAAACCATTCAATTCACGACATGATTAACTGCAGATGAAGACATATCAGTGCATTGCAATATCAACTTCATAAAAAACCTTCATTGATTTGTAATATATCAATTGCAATAGAAAGAGAAATAGCTATTACCTACTTAGCAAAGAGCAACCAAGGCCTTAGAAGGTTGCTCAAAGTGAGGTCAACATGTAAAATGATAGGAGTTACTAGAATTACCTGTTTTTCTCTGCTGCTCATGGTAGAGTGACCCTGAGGACTGATAAAGTATCTATTTATCACTGTGACTCTTTGTATGGTCATTAATTTGTATAAGAAAAATGAAATTTAATTCTCATGTTTTCATTAAAATTAATGAACTATTAGCCCCAGTGGAGTGCATGTTTTAAAGTGAAAACAAGTAAAGGTAAAAGGAATGCCAGTGAACAAGTGAAAGGGAGCCAAATGTTTCATTTATCTGTTTGTACAAGTTTCAGAAAGATATTTAAATTGGATGTACTTTTCCAATTATTTGATAACAATCCCTTGTCAAAAAGTCTTTAGACAATCCTTAAAATCCTTGAGGAATCAAATCGGAATTTATCTTATTTTGGAACAAATCCTCCAAGATTTATAGCCCAAAGAAGGATCTTTGGGCCAAATTCTCCCTTGCTCCAAATTCGTTTTTGGCACTCCGAGGGTTCAAGAGTAATTTTGAGATAACTTCCCATATTAATAAAAGACATGATGACATAAGACCTAAGAAGCAATTATTTACTCATTAAATGGGTTAGCAGGTTGGCCTAAAGCTGCAAAGGCTAATTAATAAGGTAGTTGGCTCAATCCCTAATGGGAGGCGGTATTCCCTCTGTGAGCTAGTGACTGTGGGCTTCCAAGTGGTACTTCTTTAGAAAAACACTGATACAAAGTCACTGACAAAGGCCCTTGACCCCAAACTCACGACATGATGTCTCAAAACGCAAATAATGGAAATCATGCTCTGATTAAGCTTCCCAAAAGAGTTATATAGAGGACAATGAAAAGGTAACAGTTTGATGTCAGAATTACATGTTGGGAAGTAACACGACTGATAAGAGGGTGGTGGGTGAGCATTTATATTTTCCTTCAACTCCAGCAAACAAGATGTAGTTTTCAACTTGTTGATGACTCTTATATGTTGCCGTATTCTGAGAAAAAGTTCAAACATTATTGAAAATGCATGAACAGTCCATCAAAATTCAATAAGTTGCAAATGTTTGTGGCTATCTTGCCTTCTTCGGGTTGGTTAATAATAGGTGGTGGAATAAAGTACAGTATTTTCAAAGTCATATGACTGCAGGGCTTACTGTATTTAAAGAATGCGGCTTGTGATGTTCTATATTTTCCTTATTGTTTAGAAATCCCAGGAAAATATCAGAGTCAACAATTGATCCACTGAGTATTGTCTGTGGAGCCAAAGCCTGTATAGCTCACCCGTCTGTGCCATAAACCTCCATAAACTATTAGAAACATAATCAATAAGCCACGCTGGGCTGAGTGCAGACACACTAGGTGACATGTTCCTTCAATACCATGAACATGGCCACATGGCCTGTAGTTTATTTTTAGTCAATCCCACATACACTGCCCTACTGCCTTAAATACTACTGCACCAAACTGCTTCATCAAATGCAGTATTCATGCCTGTTTGATCAACAAAATACAGTGCCCAGCTCTTCAAGAAATTCATGTATTTAAAGCATACAATCACCAGCAACTCCATTAGGCATACTTGTTACAAAGACAATAATGTTCAGTTTGGACTGACAAAGTCAGGGAGGTATTAATTCAATGATATGTTTATTACTGAGGTTTTAGTTCTCAGCGGTGATGAACTGGACTGCATTATATTGAGAGGTGTTTCTAATATTTTGGCTAACGCCATACATTTACAGCCATAATATTAGAAACACCTTTCAATATAACATATTGCACTACAGACAGAGGGGATGTCAGAGGGTATTAAAAAACAAAAAATATTGACTATCAGCAGCCTTTTTGTTGTGGAGAAATTGCTGAAGTCAGTGGTCAATGGTGAGGTCAGGAGGGAAGAAAGTGTTCAGGAGCCTCTGATGTCTTATGCTGTAATATTTATTGACGCTTGGCCAAGGAGAATTAGAGACACTCTCAAAGTACATCAGAAGTGCCTGAGTCGGTCTAACATTCTGCCAAACTCACGCTGGTGGATAGACTTTAAACCCCACGATAACACCGCAAATAGTATACGCCCAGAATTAGCCAAAGAGAATGTCTTTACCCATGTTAGTGTTACCATCAGCACATCTAGTCTGGAGACACAGATGTCTGTTTATGTTAAAGAAAAGTCATGGCAACCTATCTATTATGTCTAGGAAGACAACATTAGGTCTCTTCGACCCTGGCCACCACAGTGTTGAGATAGACTGGCACCTGCTGTTCTCAAGCAAAGCCAAACAACTACTACTGCCAAGGCCCACACGTGACCCCGTGTAACCTAAGGATAGAAAATTCCATAACACTTTGAATTAAATGTTGATCAAAATGTGCTGAACCATGGCTAAAACCTAGTTATTATTATCAATATTTTACATCTCTAAAGGTAACCTTTAGGTAGGTAACCTAGGTTTGTGGTCATATTTTTCAAGGTACCAATCAATTCATATTGGATTTTATATTTTCTTGTTCATATTTGAGTTTTGCATTAATATAGAAAACACATAAAGGGACATTTTCATTTACATTAGAAAGCATTATTTTTTCCATTCTAATTAAAAATGTTTATTTAATAAATTACAACTAAAAGTTGTGAGGACCAAAAGTTATAATTAATGCTGTTTGATTTTTTTTTTTTTTTTTTGAGTATTCTGGATTGCAATTTTAACATAGGCTTAAAATGAACATATTCACAAAGATTTTCTGCAACAGAAATAAGTTCTCAATATAGCTCTGCCACTACAGCCTTGAGAATGGCCCTCCAGTAGCTGTGCTTGAGAACCAGTTACGTGTCTGCCAGTAATACAATAACAGAAATAATTTAATCCCTACCATCATACAGCAGCTCGGCAGAAAAACTGGAATGGCACCACCATCACAACTTCTAAAGGCCAGTGTCCTAAAGCAACTCTAGGGAGTTAGAAAATAAAAATAAAATAAAAAGAGTTAATCAGCCACTCCATCAAACAGTTTAAATCCCACCTCAACATGCTGAGGTTACTCCTCCCCAGATACTTGTGTGTCTTATCAGGCCTTCTCAGGCAGCAGGGAATAGAGAGAAAAAGAAAAGACAGACGTGCCCATGCCACTGGTGGAAAGTGCCTCTTCTTGCTCTCTTATGCGTGAAGAGGAATTTAAATCTCTAGAGTAATACCTGTGGTTTTGTGATACATTTACCAGGACGTTTTCTTCTCCAAAGACATCTCAGAACCCCCTTAAAACATCCTTTGAATATGTTTAGGGATCAGGTTCAGTAGTTGGATTCAGTGTACTGGAAGAATCCTGGAGTTTTCCATGTGGCGACACTGCATTTTCAGTGGAGCAGTCCAACATCCAGCTCATTTTCTTTTTATATTACACTTTTATAGTGGCCTTACTATTACTCAAACCATTCAGACACATCAGTAGGATGTCAACTAGACCTTAGCCACTTAGAAATCTGATTTAAAGTATCTAGTGGTCTTCATGTGCAGTTCAATTTACAATCTGCCTTGTCATGCGAGGAGAAGACTGTAGCTTTATCATTAGACACTGTCATAAACAGAGTAGCAGAACAGCACTGTGTGGTTAATGCTTCAGCCCCATCCTCTGGATCAGAGGCACAATTACATTGTGATTGACTTAGCTGGAACACTAAAGCTACTGATGAGCACTGTTCTGTCGCTTCCTTTTGTCTAAACAGTGTTTTCCCCTCCCAGCAGAGTGACTTTAATAGATCCGCAGTATGTGGAGTGCATCTAAATCCTTTAGCAGGATGTTTAAATTGATTAGATGTGACAACAAAAGGGCAGTGAGGAGTGACTTCGATAAATGGAAAGAACAGCACAGAAATGTGTGCCATAGAATTAGGAACCTTGTCCCAGATCTAACTTTTCAAGGGACTTTTAATGCATTTTTTCCCCCATAAGTTAATCCCTAAGTCCATTTTTTTCATTGATGTGCTCGAGGGCGTTTTTTGTCTGACTTTATTCAAATTGATTCCTAAGAGATGAATCTCTTTTAAGTGAAATGACGAATAAATAAGAATAAATAAGGCTAATGCTTAATTTCCTGTTGACATTTTTCATATTCAGTAAATAAGCTAGAACATAGTGCATCATTTATCATAAAACTGCAGCATGCAAAAGAGAGTACATTATACCTCATTACATATACTTGAGAGTATAGTGTAAAATGGGCATACATAATAACTAGGTTGAGATTATATGTTTTATTTATTGTATTGTCTTAAGACAGATGTTGGTAACATTATGGAAAATAAATTGTCAGTTGACATTTTTTGTACACAAATACATGTTAGAGAATGAAAAATATGTCTAGACTGTATGCCCTTAAGGCAGTATTACTCAAATGCTACCATTTATCATGGCCAAGATGAAAAACAAAAGTGACAAAATGTATACTGTAGAATGTGAAAAAAGATCTAATGTTCGCAGTTGAGGAAATATTTGAATACACTGAATTAAGTTTAGAAAACTTTCAAATATTTCATGCTACAATTGCCTTATCGAACTTGAAAGGAGATCTAACAGAGTACTACTACTGTGCTCCGCTGTGCACACAATAAACTCTTTATTCTGGGAGTATTGAATTTTCGTGAAAGAAGACAGAATGTACAGCAGGTTGTAAGTTTCTTCCAAGTATTCATCCACCCACAGACAGGACTGGATCATGACAACAAACCATGAGGTCCACGCTGTACAGCATTCTGTGCTATAAATCTTATTTTTCTCCAGGAACTGTGCAGTGTACATGACATCTAACCGGGCACTGTCTTCCTGCTTGTTAGAAGTCTGACTGTTAGTTCGAAGTGCATGCAAGGATTTATCTTTAATCCGGCATGTCTGACAGTCTGTTCAGCAAGATTCAACTAAATGACAAAGCAAACACTGAATGGCCTCAAATCCTAGTTTGCAGGAGACTCAAACATTCAATCACAAATAATACAGCTGTATCTAAGCTCCTGAAGCCTCTGTAGATGGCTGACTGACTATGCAGATTTGCTAACATGATCTCAAGAGCTGACATGACTAGATGTATAAAAAAAAATGGATTGGTTCAAATTAGGTCTTGTTATTGAATGACACAGACATTTTTAACCAATGTGCATAGTATGTAAAACTATAAATAGGATAGTGCAAGAGGGATTTTAAATACAGTAAAATGCAATGTAGACATTTGTGTGACTTATTTCAGAACTGCCTGAAAACATAAGTGTAATGAAAAATCAGAGCCTGCGCTTTTATTCCTCCCCCTTAATATTTCTGAGTAGTTTGTAATTCAAACAAACTTTAAGAATCAGATAAATAAAAACTGATTGCTTTCTTTTCACTTAAGTTTTGCTTAAATTTAAGATTTGTTGGCTGTATAACTTTTTTGACTAATTGCCATGTTAAAGTGTAAGAATATTTAATATAAAAGCTGCTCTATAAAAAAATAGAGACATTTTTTTTCTAATTTTTGCCCCAAAACTACAATGAAAACTTCATACCCAATTCCTAAAATGTGCTTACAGGGCTGTATATTACTGTCACATTACTGTTTATAAATTCACTTACATGAATAAGGTTTTCAATTTGACAGAAATGTCAAAGCTTATGACTAACAGTCATTCCAATAATTATTTAATGCATGAGTAGTGAATAGCACAGTTGGTTACTCAATGCGAGAGAGTAGGTGTGTAAAATAAATGGGCAATTAGCTAGGTAATTGGGATTTTTTGGCTAGGCATTAAAGGAAAAAAAAAAGGATAATTCCTTCAGTATTTTTTGTAACTTCATGAATAAAAACTAAAAACTTTTTTTGGTGGGAGTACTTTATTAACTAACGCTGTTTGATAGATTTAGGTTAGTTTTTCTCTGAAGACAGATCTGTTCCGCTGAATATTTCGTCCTGTGCCAGCCATCAATGAGATTTTTTCTTCTTCTTGTGGCTGACAGCTGGACAGCTTACCTATCTGGCATTTTACCTCAGTTTATTGCCTTTTGAAGTCAACTTGTCTTTGTTAATATTACCATCTGAACTTCTCTGTTTGCAACTGTGTTACAAAGTCAAGTCTCTGGACAGACCTTCGCACCATCTGTTTTGGACACTATAGAATGTAAACGAAGAGCTAATTGACTGCGCTGCCATTCAAGATAATTGCAAAAACTTGTGTTATTTAATGGATTTTTTATCAAACTTCCTTTTCTGCGTTCAAAGGATGATTGGAAAAACGCTGACATTCTATCTTTTGTAAAAAAACATAAGTTTTACTGAGACGGTATTCCCTTAAGTAAACAGTCATTGACTGTTCGTTCTAAGCATCTCTAACGTCAACAAGACTATGAAGGAGTTCAAGTTCAACATCAAAATGAATAACAAAATTTTGTTATGTGTTTGAACAGAAATAAAGTTCCACAAATCATGCCCAGATTCTTCTGACATTGTGAGTTCAACAGCTGCTGTATCTGCTGTATCTTTCTGACCCAATTTTCCAGTGTTTCAAAAACCGACATAACTGTCTTTTCATTTCTACTGATGCAACAATGATTTATATCAGGTCTTGTCAAATTAATTTCTCCCAACTACATCAGATGCAAAGTCATGAATATTACATCAATAAATCAAACCAAAAGAAACTAGTGTTGCTACTGGCTAATTATGTGAATTTAATTTGGAGTAATTACTTAGTTATACAATATTTGTGCATGTCACACACAGTGTGATTAAGGTAATGTAAGGTAACTAATGTTAATTTTGTTTTAACCACACTACAACAGCACATTAAAGCCTGCAGTAGCACTAAACCTTACCATTTTAAAACTTTTGGTATTTGGATTTGGTAGAACAAGAAAAAAAAAAGTTTTGATTCTATTAGATGAACTTCACTTAAAGCTTTGTGCATGTTACAGACTTTAAAAAAAAAGTGCTTAGTCTGCTAGCTAGGAGTTTCTAACACATTTTGGGGTAATATTCCAGTGACAACAATATCTGTTTCTACAAACTGTTAGCAGCTCTGCTAGTGCCAAACGGCTTGCTACTCCCTCACTACAATGACGGCCCAACTACCGCTCAACAAAATCCAGATGGTTTGCTGTCTTGGCTGCATACTGGCATGCACTTGCACAATGCCCAATTTTGGGTTGTATCCACATGGATATACTTCTGGTAAGTTTCTTTGGATAAAAGCACCAACTACATAAATTTAATGTAAATGGAGATGAAAACTGTAGTACAGAAATTCCGAAGATATTTTTTCTTCATTTAGAAGAAAAAAAAAAAAACTACAACATATTGGTATCAGCCAAAGCATCCAATATCACTTGGGCTATAATCTGACCATTCTGTCAGCAGCTGTCAATCACTAAGCAGATATTGTCCATCGAGTATTACATTCAAAAGTGTAGTGGTTTGAATATCTACACATGCATTACATAAGATACCATTGCATAGTGACATTGTGTATGCCCTTTGAGACTGTTATGGAAGACATATGAAACAACTTAAAAAGGACATCAGTGATTGATGAAGTTATTATTAAAAAGCTATTCTTTTAGCTGCTGTTCTTTAATTTCAATCAATAACACAGGTGAAAGTAATAATACTCTCTTTCTCTGTCATCCATTTTCTCTCCATCAGATACCCCTGTCAAAATCACGCTAGGACTTCCCATTGTTTAAGGAAAAACCAATGAATAAAATATAAGTGAAAATTGTATTTTTCATATGAATAATGTAAAAGAGGGCACGCTGTTGGCGTCCACGTCTCAAGGTTAGACTATATTGTTAGTTTCCCCTGCATGGCCCATGCTTTGTTCTTGTTTGGTATGAAATGAGAGGATCCAATTCTATCAAGTTTCTGTTCAGAGGGACACTTTGCCTCCTCTGACTGCCGGGATATGTTATTCTAGGATCTTGAAAGACAAATTCCAGACCCAGCATGAGGTATGTAGTGTCAAGGCAGTGCCATATGGTATGACTTGGAGAGCATTCCAAAACTTTTTCACCAAAGCCTTTACTCTGTTTTCTTCACTCTGTCACAATCAATTACTTCTTACCAGAAGGTGAACTGAAGAAGATGTGGGGGAAAAAACAATGGAACATTGGGATAGATTTATATGCTTACTTCACTGACTATGACACTTAACTGATGACTTCATGCCAAAACTGTTCTCCAAGGGAATTTTAGCTTGATGGGTGACTTGTAATCAGAATCCAAACCATTAAATCTACAGGTTTACATTCATCATTTGTTCCTTCTTTGATAGGCCAATAATCTCTCCATTGAGGAGCAGGTATGAGTGAACTGTGTTAGACGGTCATGCAATTTATTTTTATGAACAGAATCCAACAGGGAAAACAAGGAGCGGAGCGCGACTTACACAGGACAAAAACTGAACTGCCACTATATGATACATGCACAGCGACAAAAAAAAAAAAAGAAAAAGAAACGAAAAAAAGAAAGAAAGAAAAAAAGAAAAAAGAAAAAAAGATCTGTGAGCCCGCTAGACTTTTCTGGGCTTCTGTATTGATTGTCTGCTTCTTATTTATAGCATACAGACAAATAAAGTAATCAATCATGATACATTTGGGCTACAGTATATTCCATTACAAAGGGGTCATCTTCTATTTCCTGCATTCCCTTATAGAAAAGAAAACTTTCAGCTATATGCTTCTTTCAGAACTTACATTTTTGTGTTTTAATGACTTATATCTAAGGCATAACCTAAAACTCTGAGTAACAGCAAAGTTATGTTTTTGACTTTGATGGTGGAGTGACAGACGGCGATTTTCATCAACTAGATGTTTGTTTGTAAGCTGTAAGTATTTTTATCTCATTGACATAATCTATTTTGTCTTTATTATTATTATTTATCAGTTTGTCCATCATGTTTCCACATGAATTGTCATAATTTGTACTGTGAAGTATGATGAAACCTCTTCCAATTTAGCACTGCTACACTCTCTGTCTGCTTGAGAGCAACTCCCTTGAATATTTTTTTTTTTTTTTTTCACTTTACTAGTGGGCGAAGACCGCTGCCTGAATGTACAATTAGTTTTGGACTCTGGCTAGACCATCTAATTTTGGGGAAGAGAATTTGTAGAGCACATCCTTGAGGATACAGCCTCTGAATTGGGACACAGCTATTTGGACATCCATTTTTGATGTACTTTGTAAACATCAGCTCAGTCAGACACGTCAAGCAATTGCCTGATTATTGTGGTTGTACTGCTCTTCATGGAAACTTCAAACAATCCAAGCAGCAAAGCCTCTCTCATTTGAGATGGAGCTCAGTAAGCATGCTGACAACTCTCAGAATATGCAGCAGGATACTAATAGTATGTTTATACAAGAAAAATATTCTACAACTACTTTCTCTGCACACAATGCATAGTGTTGTTAAGGTGTTCACACTTCCCTAGACAAATTAGTGATCAGTGAAGCACATGCAGTAAAACCAATACTTTGTGAGAAGAAAAAATTGACTATGACTCCTAATTGCATGTATGAGAATAACCATGTTTTCCAGGAAGCCAATATTATACACAAATAATGCAAGGCAGTGTTTTGCATCCCTATACCTGTACACAGTGCTGTAGGAGATGCCCAAAAATAATAAACATGACAACAACAACAAAAAAAACAACAACACGAGGGATAACTATACCCTCAACCAAATTAGCACGAGTAGAGCACATGGCATCAGTAACATGTAGGCATGATGGAAACACAAATAAAATTGCTTAAATGCTGCATCAATTTTTTTCATTCGACACCTTTGAAAATAACTTTGGATTCGATACCTGTAGATGCAGCAGCTAAGAACAGATCTGCAGGACAACTGTAAAGCCCCGGCAACAAATTTATGCCTTTAACAAAGTGAATCTATGTCAAGCAAAACGGCAGAAAAGCTGAAACTGGAAGAAACAGCCAGAAACGAGGGCAGCTTAGTCAGCTTTGCTGACATTTGCCAAGCAGAAACACACTGACCTGAGCCAAGACATCTACTAAAAAGCACAAGCAGCAACAATTGCTAAAAGCACAAGCGGCAAATACTTACCTTGGTTTCCCGGCATCTCCGCAGTGAATGAACCCCTTGAGAAAAGTCACCACAGTCCCAAGCCGCCAACAGCACACACAGGTTTCAGCTTCTGCCACGAAATGGTCAGGTCTGAGCACTCTGGTGTGAATAATGAGGGCAACCCGTAAACACTGCCAAGTTACAAATACCATGCTGCACACCTGTTTGAATGATTGGATGTTCCTAGTCTCATAAGTCCTGTGCAGTGGACCTACTCATTTTGGGTACACAGAGCTCATTAAGTTCTTTAATGGAAGAATGTTGAAAATACAAACTCGCTGGAGGGAAAGTGAACTTCTCAGAAACCTAACAGGAGAGAAAAAAAAAGTAAATGTCAGTCACATAAAGCAAAACTTTCTCTGATAAGGTAAAGCTAATTTCTATTAAAGTCAGTAGACCTTTCTGACAGCGTATGTTTTGACTTGTCATAGCAGGAAACGCACAGGTGAAATTCATTTTGTTAATGATGGCTCAGTTCCTTTAAGTGTCATACCAATGAACCAGTATGCACAACAGCATCTGGCTCGCCTAAATGGAATGAAATCCTCGATTATATTAATTAAACCTGTGACATGTCAAAACTGGCTGCTGTAAAATCCAAGATGGTACATAATATCTTCCATCCAGTACTGCCACTGGTGGCTGGAAACCATAATGCAGCAGTCTATGGTCTTCCAGTTGATGTAACAGCTAGGGCGGCAATGGTGTGAGATTTTAAGTCTCACAAAATATCACAGTATAGACGTATATGCACTTATTATTATCAATAGTTACAATGGCCTTCTTAAAAAAATATTTTTGTACATATGCTTTACTATTATTTCACATAATATGCCCTATATATAATTTTTCATAACACTAATACAGTACAACTAAATAAATAATACAAACAGTATAACTATAAATTTGAGTATCACAGTATACCACTGTATATATACTGTATACAGCAACAAGCCAAATAACATCTATTAGATATTAACATGCCTGCATGGATAAAAGTGCTAGAATGTGTTTAGTGAGAAATGTTAATGCTAAAAAAAAATGACCACAATGTTGCTAATGATTTGGACTAATAAAAACTCTAATGTGGTTCCTCTAAGTTACTTTTGTTTGCTTACAAGTGGAGCGCGTCCCATTTAGTGTAAGATTTGTATGTCAAACTGACAAACGTCCTTTCTGTCTTTTTAGCTAGCTTAGTGGCAACGTAGCCATTTTTAGTATGACTGGTAACACCTGCGTTACTATTAGTCAAAATGGCTGCTGTGAAAAAGGTCTAAGGAGACCAGAAACTCATCATGAACCTGCTTACGGAGGTAAATATAAAACTGTTTCCCCCCAAAGTCTGTTAAGCTATGAATGCATTGCTTAAATACATTTAAGCTACTCACCTGATTTTTTTTAATCATTGACAGTGTGTCACTAATAGGCGGCCCGTGGTCCGGGTCCGGACCCATCCTCTGTCCCGTCGGGACTCAGCACATATCATTGAGTTTTGTTCAGTTTTGTTGGAGATTATATTTTGACCAGCGACTCTTTTCTGACAGCGTTTCTCCCGCTACTCAGCGAAAGAGACATCCTACCTGTCTCTGATTGGCCAGTACTCGTTGCCTTCGTGGGCGGTTTTTAATCTGGAAGATTGCAGCCAAATCAGCCAATAACTTGTTATAATAATAATAATAATAATAATAATAATAATAATAATAATAATAATAAACTACTTTTATTATTTTTTTAGAATTCTGAGTTGAATGTCAAATTCACTTTGCTTTGACTTTTTTTAAATTATTATTATTTATTATTGTATGGAGCTCTCCAGAGTCCAGAGTTGCACTGAAAATAAATATTGTTGACATGACGTTGCTTTCTTTGATTGATTTGGGTATTTGACTTCACACTGTGCAGATGATGACGTAATGGTAATGCTACTTCAGTATATATAAAATAATTGTAATGTATAAGTGTATGTAATTATAATGCAACTTAAACATGGTGATGCTGCGTACCTGAACATGAGGACATTTTTCTCTATCCGGCCCTCCTGAAATCATAATTGACTGACCCTGCTGAATATGATGCATGATATGATGCAGCCACGGCAGATGCTCCGAGGTATTTGTACTGTCCCTTTAATGACGAACCCGCCCACTAAGCATGTGACACAACAAGGAAGTTTAAATGTAAATCAAAGTGTAGTTTTTCTGTGTAGGCACTTCCCTTTTATGAAGTATTACATATATCAACCTGCTCGGCTGGAATATTACGTATTAATATCACGTACGTATTCACGGCGGCGTAAAAAAAAACATAGCAATGAACAGGAACTAGCTTTAGCAGTCGTCCCTGTGTCTGTGTAGTTGTAACGTTCATGTAACGTTTGGACAGTCCAAAATGTTTGCGCCGTGTCTCCTGCTTCCTGCTCTAACGTTACTGTTTCCACTCGGACACGCGTCGCTACCTCTCGTTATCAATACGTGGCCATTCAAGAATGCAACGGCTGCAGGTATGAGCGCGTGTTTACGTTACTATGTCAAAAGTTTCATTCAGGCTACAGCTCAGTCATGTGACACTGTGGCCAAAACCGTGTCTGCGTCAGTGACAGTATATAGAGGGTCTGCACAAGCGAACAGCAGAGGTGGAAGAAGTATTCAGATCTTTACTTTGAAGTAAAAGTAGCAACAACAAGCAAAAGTCCTGCATTCAAAACAGTCCACGAGTTAAAGTATGTCAGTATTATCAGCAGAATGTGCTTGAAATATCAAAAGTAAGTTAACTTATTCTGCATAACAGTCAATGTCTTACTATTATACATGGTGTTTTTGGATATATATAATATTATATATATATATATATATATATATATATATATATATATATATATATATATATATATATACACACACACACACACACACACACACATATATATATATATACATATACATACACACACACACACACACACACACACACACATATATATATATATATATATATATATATATATATATATATATATATATATATATATATAATATTGGTATGTTAAGATGGTGCTTCCTCAGTTTGCGCAGTTTGCATAGTGCCTTGTTTATAATAGGTTGTTTACCCCATAGGCTTCGGGAGGGCTGGGGTACATGGTTTTCACCAGGCACGAGTGGTATGAAAAACTGTAATCTGAAAAGTAACTAGTAACAAAGGTGTCAGACAAGTGTAGTTAGATGTAGAGAGGTTATCAATGACATACAGTGAGATTTTGGTACTTAAGTGTATTTGAGTAAATATTTGAGTGTATTTGTACTGTACATATTGCCTCTGCGTGTCTGGGCCTTAAATAATTCACTGGACAGATCAGTCAGAAATTATGCAACATACTGCTTCATACTCTCCTGTATACCGTACTCACCCTTTTTATGTGAAACTGAAAACTGTAGTTTGGTCCTCAGATTAATTGCTGTATCAGTGTGCCACTGCAAAGTGCTATTTTCTATCTTTTAATGGTCTCTAAAGATTTCTCTAAAGAGACGTCAACATAAAGATTTCTCTTTCTTCTTTCTCTCACAATGCCCGTTATTGATTCTCCCAGTCGAACAACAAATACGTCGCACAAACCATTTTGTATGGATGTAAACACCAGTAAATGTATTTAAGTTTGCAGGGAAGAGGTTGGATATTATTTGTCCTCCGGTTGACAGGCTGATATGACTATGTGTCTAATGGTCTTGTTAGTTGCAGAGCAGCGGTTGTAGTTTTCTAAGTGAGTCACGGCTGAGGGCAGTGTGTCATTAGGTGACTCATCATACAGCGAACTCAGGCAAACTCGATATACCTTCCATGATTCGGTGAAACGGTGGTGAAAAAGCAAAAACTACATGCATACAATAACCTTCTTCTTGTGGTTAGAACAACTAATTAAACTAAGTGATGATCACTAGATTTAAATAACTCTGGTGTTTTCTTTTATTTTTCAGTATACGATTTATTTGGTCAACATCATTTTATTTTTAATTAGAATTCTGACTAAAGGAAATTAACTATTTTGATCATCAATTAGCTGTGCAAGTCACTTTGTCATACGTGATAGTCAGTCAAACAAAAATCATTTTACAACATCACCTACTATTTTCTGTCATCTTATAGACCAAACGATTAATCAGTTAATAAAGAAAAGGTTAAGGTTAATTGATAATACAAATAATGGTTAGTTGCAACTAAAAGTGTTTATTTTTGTCTAATTCTGACAATTATTTATGACCACAACATCCTAATGACCAATTTTCTGTCACCTGAGGACAGAGAGAGTGAGACAGTGTGTATGTGTTGTACGAGTGGTGGAGTGCAATCCATGGCAGGCTCCATAACCAGCATTTTCAGGATTTTTCCCCTCACACTATTCTAAAATGCCTTTTCGCTGTATACTTCTGACTCCACTACAGCTTAACTGCATAAGTGTGCAAGATCAGAGTCGTAGATGGGGAAAGGAAATGGACAGATGCCACTACGGCTTCAAAGCTGCCATTGCCAGGTCTGCCTCCACTCTGTTTGGTTTCTTTCAGGATGATACATTGGACATTTTCAAATATTTCAGCATTGCTTGTGACTTATCTGTCAAGTGGAGTTGCACCAGTTGCCTGGCTCAATATAAAAAAAAAAAAACTGGTGTTCAAAACAAACACGCAACGCATCAAACCTGAAGGTGATTAAAGTTCACTTAAAAATCTCAGGTTGATAGGTCGATACCTTTTAATGTATCAGATGCACATCACTCCTTCTCCCTCAGGTGCGTATGAAAATGAAAAATGTACCCGGATATCTGTTCTGTGGGCAGATATTTAAAAGTGTAGTCTGTAAGTCACTACTATTGATCCGCCCATGCAGATCTCTTTTCCTTTGGGGGCTTACAGAGGCATCTGACAATAGCAGGCTAATCTCCTCTTCCATTCTGCTGCATTTGCTAAGTGGAAAAGATTGTAATGCTGAGTCTGATATATATATATAAAGAATTATATCCTGAGACATGAGCACTTACCAAAGATGGCACATGAACAACATTTATAGACGGGTAAATCATAAATGATAAGAAGAGGAATTTGTTGTAGTATCCTGCTGAACACAGTGCAATGGTGTGAGAATTTAGTGGCAAGCTGGTGACAGTGCTACCAGTTGGTATTTTGATCCCCCATGGGCACTTGGGGGATCAGTGACCAAATGCTTGTCAGTTCACATTCCCTGTTTATTAGGAATCCATCGCACAGGTCACCTCATGCCTCATCTGAACCTTTAACTCTTCTGCCCAAATATATAAACTAGACAAAGAGGTTTAAGTAATTTTAATTATTTACTCTACATATTTAACACAATTAAAAATCAGTCTCTTAGAAAGCACCAGCAAGTTTGGAGATTATTGTTGTTCAGCTTTTTACAGAATGAGAAAAGATGACTTGACTTGCATATTACTCAGCCGAAGCAATATCTAGTTTGCAAAATGTGTTTTGTTGTATCAGATCATTTTACCTTAGCTGTCACAGTTGTTATAAAACAGGGTGTTAAACTGTGTCGCAGTAAAGTTTCCTCAGAACAGGAAACAAACTTTCTTTCTTATCGTGGTTATGAATGTCAGATTCAGCCTTTTTTTTTTTTTTTTTTTTTTTCAGTCAAATCTTGATGTTGCCTTCCCTCTCCTGAGAGGAGGTAAAAACTGTAATATCATTTGACTGTTGGAGGATGTTTACTTCCCATCCATGGGTCCAGAATGTTTCACTGTGTTCTGTTTTGTTTCTGTAGCCTGGAGTACCTTGCAGTCCGGTGGCTCGGCGTTGGATGCGGTGGAGAAAGGCTGTGCCCGTTGTGAAACAGAGCAGTGTGATGGCAGCGTAGGCTATGGCGGGAGTCCAGATGAGTCTGGAGAGACCACGCTGGATGCCATGATCATGAACGGGTAAACCAGGGACATAAACTGTGCTGTTATTCAAAGCAAAAACAGGAAATGACACGGTAAAAAATATTGGGATGATGCATAATTACAACTATTGGTGGTGGCTTAGGTTGAGGTTCATGTATCAAAGAAAAAGCGCTATGTTAATATAATGACTTGTTATTATTATGATAATGAGGCAGTATTTAACAGCTGTTGTTTTGATCCAGCTGCCATTCGTGTAACTTAAAAGCAGCTGGGTTGAACAGTACAAGCCCATATTTATTTCATAAAACTTAACTTTTAGCACTTTTGGCAAAAGCTTGAATCTCCAGCAATGACCTTAACTTAAGTAAAATTTAAGCTATAGATGGCTATAAATGATCTGAGAAATGTTTTTTTAGTAATTACACATATTTCATAGAAAATGACCTCGATCTTGACCACTCTAATTATGCGCCTGCTGCTGTCACCATATTGTGCAACTATCTTACAATTTGTGCCGGTGCTGTCTTTGCATCTTTAACATTTACAGCAATAACCGGTTGACCTTTCCAGACAGCCTTTCTTTAATAAAGCACTAATTAAGATTCTCATTAGGATGTGAAGGCATGCCATTTATTAAGTCTTTTAAGTACAAACATTTACACACTCAGAAGTTATCGTGGGAGGCAAATGTCAGCTCATGACGACAGACAAAAGGCAAACAGCAAAGGTTTGTTATTTGCAAAAATATGCTCTGTGGAATGTTCCTCCTTCCATTATGCAGGGAAATTGACTTTTTTTTCAGTTACATAGTCATGAATACATTGTGAGGAGAAGATAGTCTCCCACGCAGTATCCAATATAGCCGCATAAGAAATACGGTAGCTATCCCCGGTACATTTTGACTGAGCACAAGAATCGAAACACCTGTACAGTTTGATGCAACAGCCCTGTAATAAATTATAGCTCTGTAAAAATGTAAAAGCATGATGCTCAATTTTTGATATTGTGTCTGGGAGAATTTACTCAAGTTGACTTTATTTTGTTGTGTTGGATAAATATTTTAAATGCGCTGTCTATAATGCAACTTATTACATCAGCACCACAAATTATAGCCTCAAAAACTAAATTTGGGCTAACTTCACTTTGACAGTGTCTTTTTTTTCCTTGTAATAAACAAAAGTTATGTTCACATTAAAGGTCCACTGCGAAGATTTAGAGGGCTCAGTTTACAGAATATGGCATAAATTAAATATTCTTATAACTATGTTTTCATAGTGTATGTTCAGGTGTATCATCACCTGAAAATAAGAATTGTGTTTTTGTTGAATGAGCCTTTTATATCAACAGATGTTTTGGTCCTATCTCACAAGTCCGCCATGTTGAACCCAGAACAGATAAACTAAAGACTGGCTCACAGGCTAGAAGGTTGCAGTCAGTAACTACACTGCTTTATGCTACTGAATATGACACACAGGTCCTTTAAGTGTGACAAAAATGCATCCTTGAGCTCTAACAAATGCCGTGAATGCATTTCCTTCCTCATAAAACAGGCATGTCCAAAGTCCGGCCCGGGGGCCAATCACGGCCCGCGGTTAGATTTCATGCGGCCCAAAGCTTCATTTTTATTTTTATAATATATTATTTATGGCCTGCTAGCATTGTCAGATACTGTATGGCTGGAAGATTTAGCTTTTTTGGTTGACATAACAAAGCATTCGAATGCACTAAACGTTAACCTCTAAGGACATAACTGCCGGTGTACCTGTATGTACCTGTAGATGTGACACAAAATATCACTGTCTCAATGATCAAGAGCAAGAGTGATATGTTTTAAACTTAAATGTTAACAGACTTTGCATTACTCATAATAAAATGAACATGAGGTTAAGATTTGTATCAACTTCATGCTTAACGTATTCCATACAATTTATTCTGTGTTATCTGACTTCAGATGTGAAAGAAAGGAAGAATTGGTTTTAAGATTTGTTTACGCTTGATTGGTTTAGATTTGGTTACATTGCAAAAAAAATAAAATAATAATTGTGACAATGAAAATTAAATTGTTACAGAACAGTGCATTTGTATGTAACTTTTATTCTTAATTTTTTCATTTTTAAAATGTTAGTATTGGCCCCCAGGCATCTTCACATTGTCAAATCTGGCCTTCTTTAAAAGAAGTTTGTACACCCCTGTCATAAAATGTTTGCAAAGTTGATTTTTCTTAAAAGTTTGAAACCTCCATTGTTTGCATCCATGGCTCCAGTCTTTTTTTTTTTTTTTTTTGACCCGGAAGTATTTACGTGTCAGCCATGATAAGAGCTGTTCGAATTCTTTAAATGCTAAGGGAAAGTGCTTCAGTGCTTCCTTTCTTATCTCCTTCAGCAGAGGATACACCGGACCATCCTTTAAGAAAGGAAAGGAGATAATGCAGTCCCACAAGTCCTTGCGGCAGGACCAAAAAAAAAAAAGTTGCCATTCGCAACTAGGCATCTATAAAATCCATCAATTTATTTAAAAAAGTGTGATGCAGACTCCAGCAGAGAGAGAGGGAGCATATGAATATGGACAGAAGTGTTGACGCAATATAAAAACTTTTTTGTGATCATGAAGCCTGATGTCACTCTGCAGCTCTGTGGTTTTTCTGTTAACAGACACGTCTCCTCTATGAAACCTGGTCTGTGTCCTCACTGCGCTGTGTTCTCATAAACTGTCCGGGGGTCATCCGGCTGCTGTCTCCCCCTCTTCATCTGCAGTTCTCTGCATTAGTTCTGTGTTGACTGTGGAGCTATTTTGGCATACAGAGGTGTTCAAGTTTGCTGTCTGCGGTAGTGAAAAACATTCTCAAGTTGTAAAATGTTACCACTCTGTTTAACTTTTGAGGCAAGTGGCTTATATCACTTTATTATTTTAATTCAAACGTTGAAAACAAAGTCATGTCTTTCACAGAGTTGTCAACATTAACAGAAAAGATGTGATTTTTGCAGTCCATCTTCGGAACATTGTAGTTTCGACACAGAACCTAATCAGGAATTATGAAATTGTAAGTGCAGTCGGATTCTCTGAGCACCACGTCTTTTGCTATGTCCTTATGATTTCTCCTTCACATCTTTCCTTGACCTCATGGCCTTTTTATATCAAGGTCAAGGAAAAGTGTTTAGAAAAGGCTGTTTTTTTTTTTTTTTTTTGCCTATTTGATCACAGCCCATGTTTGTTAGTAAGCAGTCCTCCTTATTTCTGTTGACACATTACTGCCACCAGTAGATCAGTGAAACTGTGTGACACCATTCGTAGGAATGCGTATTGTGCCACCTGTATGAATGTTAGCGGCTCCGTAAAGATGCTCAAGGTCAAAAGCTCCACAGGGAACCTTTGAACAGATACTGCTTGTGTTCAATAAACTAGTGCTAATGTTTATTTTCTGTGTATTCCCCCGTGACCAGGGATACGATGGAGGTGGGTGCAGTTGCAGATCTGAAAAGAATCAAGAATGCCATTGGAGTAGCGAGAGCTGTGATGGAGCAAACCGATCATACACTGTTAGTAGGAGAGTCAGGTATGTGTGAATCAATGACAACAAAAGTCAAAAAATAAATAAAAGTATTTAATATGCTTAAATAAAAATAATATAACATTTTGAAATCCAGTCAACTCAATTTACTGGCCAACAGAGATCCAACACTTTCTCCAAGTTCTTTTTAAATGCAGTATAGTTTGAAAAAAATAAATATAAATTATGTATTAAGGCAACACAAAAATTACATAATTTGTGTTTTTTTTCCCCAACACTTCAATAAATTTTAATCCCTAGACCATACACATCATCAGTTTAGATAAAATAGATCCCACACCAGGGAAATTCACTTGTTATAGCAGCGTACATACACAAGGTGGATAAGAACATACTCATAAATAAGAAATATATAGAAGAAAATCAAAGATGATTGCATGGATCAGAGCCATAAATAATAAAAAATAAAAGAATTGAACAGCAGCTAAGTGTCCAGAAAGTAAACATATATCAGAGCTTTTAATTTTTTCATGAGAGCAGTGAATGAGTAGAGGAGGTGCACTGCTCTGCAAATAACTGAAAGAAAACTGAAGACCAAGTCAAATAATTTTGCTTAAATGTCTAAAAACGTATTGTATTATTTCCCAGGGAAATTCAGCCCATTGCCTCAAATACTCTACATAATTGAATCATTATTCTTATGGGAATTATAAAGGTCACTGCTGCTGTATTTGTCCTGTCACACGTCAAAGCTATAAGCCTAAATGAGATGAGATTGCCTCCAGTTCATCCTTTGTTTGTGACCCTTTGTTTTCTAATAACCCAAGGTCAGCGTGGCCCAGAATGTGTAACCTGACCTCAAAGTATTACTTCTCTCTTTATAGCTTCTTTGTTTGCTGAAAACATGGGCTTCATCGCAGAAGACCTGACTACCAACAAATCTATGAATATTTTCTCGCAGTGGCTGAAGGGCAACTGCCAACCTAATTATCGAAAGGTGTGTGTATTAAAGTGTGTGTTTTTCTCACTTGTGTTGGCTACAGGCGTGCCGCTTCTAGAAGATTGATATTAAGCAGGGGAATTGACAGGCATACTAAAGTAGTTCACAAAAAGTCGGCCTCTGTGGTAGAGGTGATGCCCTACAGTGCTGGTTCATTCTTTAAAAGTAACCTGTTCACTTCCCCAATAATGCCTCAGAATCACCAGAATAAAATTCTTTTTTTTTCCTTTTAAGACAGCTGTTACTGTTCCAGAGAGAGTATGCAGTGTCCTATTGATTGAATTTACACTTGAGGCCGTTCAGTACAATGATGACCACTGAGCAAAACTCAGGAGTGAAGTGGCTCGTGCAAGGTCATCTAATTGAGGAAGAGACAAAGCTGATCACTTTTGCCATCAAAGTTTTCCTCTGAAGCTACTTGAATTCTTGACAAATTTACCAAAATTAGTTATAGATGTGGTTGAGAGGCATAGAGAACATCCAGATGTAAATATTGACAAATGATACAAAAACCAGAGATGAGAGAGAACTAAGCATTAGCCTCCGTAGATGTAAGTATTCAATACTTCCATTTGGCGGTGTTTTATATTTTTGTAAAATTCCAGAGTGGTGCAGGGGTCACAGGAGAACAACTGTGCCTGAATTTTTTTATAACTAAAGAGAATGTTTTCAAGGGTTTTACCTTCACCTTTATAAAATGGAATATAACAGACTTTGCTTTATGAATAATGCACGGGCACTTTCATAGAGCAGACTAGTTGATTCCAGCTTAGGTTTATTGATGGCATGAAGGCCTTAAAAAAAAAAGGTAATGCTGATACAGACACACTTTGTACATGAAAAGACATATGTTTTAACATGTTTACGTTTCGTGGCTCCGAGTCTACGTTTTGACTGCTCGCTCCGATTCAAAAATTTGATATTTTTTTAAGCAGAATTCCACTGTAACACCAAAGTAGAGGAATGAACTTTTCACACCTCCCTGCAGGTAAAGCTGGCAAACTCAGTCGCTTATAAGAACCGAGGAGATTCCTTGAGGTAGCGAGACAGGGAAATCTTTTGTCAAACTACACTAGACTCAAGTACAGTAGATTGTCTGTCTCAATAAAAACATATTTGACTGCTGAATGACACATTTTGGCTGCAGCAGGAATTTAAACCAGGATGTTTTTTTCATGATGGTTACTGGAAACAAAATTTTAGAGATTTTCCAAACAACACACTGTACTGTTTATATATAATTAAGTACCAAAACTTGGTGAAAATAGTGCTTATGTATGTCTATGAATCATCACAAATACCTGCAATCTACCATACGTCTTGCTGAAGTGCTATTACAGTAATTAAGTACAGAAATAATGGCATTATGCAAAGTAATGTTATTTTGTTTCCTGTCAAAAGAATGTGTTTCCAGATCCTTCCAAGTCCTGTGGACCTTACAAGCCCAGGGCGACACAGAACAAGAGGAAACGGCACACTAATACGCACTCGCACGACACCATAGGTAGGTTTTATCTGTTAAAGAGAATGTGAAGTGGGCTCTCCTCAGGCATTTTTTTTTTACAGTTTGGGTCTTAAGCACTTCACTGAAAATAGACAGGGATGAGAGAGAGAGAGTTAAGCAGCATAGCATGCCCAAAAGAAACATTAGACAGACTTACTGAAGTAGAGGTTAGCAGGGAGCAATTGAGTTTTGAGGTCTTAAATTTGTATTTCTGTTAAAAGATCAAAACTAAAACAAAAATCCTTCCTGTCCTCTTTTTAATGCCATCTGAGCTAGACTTATGTATTGATCAGGGTGCATGCAGCTGCTAGGAATTTAATGTTATGTTCAAAAAAGCCTTCAGCAGTAGAAGCACTGCTAGGAGATTTTGATACCACTTCCTTTGTTTTTGCACCAGGGATGATTGCACTAGATCAAGACGGTCACATGGCTGCTGGTACATCCACCAATGGACTAACTCACAAAGTTCCAGGGTATGTAGATTATGTAGATATTAAGTGTCAAACATGAACATTAAAATGTTTCTGTACTTTGGAGTAAGGAAGTTTGGAACATGTAACGATACTACTATTGAGTAATATCGATGTAACAATATTACTTTGTTACAACTTTGGGAACAGTTTGCTCCTGAAGGCCAAGAACAAACTTTTTAACCAGGTGTGAAGGTGTGTTTTCATTCCAGTGTGTAGGATTTAGTAGCACCTAGTGTTGAAGTTGCAGATTGCAACAAAGAAACTCTCAGAAAACAAAAGGAAATAAAATTAAAAAGCAAAAGGCCATATCTAGATCAGTGTTTAGTTGGTCTGTTCTGGGCTACTGTAGAAGAATGAGTTCAACATGGCGGACTCTGTGGAAGAGGACCCGCTTTCACTGTATATATAAAGAGCTCACTTAAGACAACTTATTTTCAGGTGATTAGACACTAATGAAAACATACTAATGAACATTGTATTCCATTTTTGTCAATGAATATTCCTGAATCTTACACACTGGACCTTTAAGTTAAAATATGGGAGCTTCATAGTACAATAACTGTTAACAGAGCACTTAAGATTAAGGGATTTTTTCCTCTGTTGGAGACCAAATGTACCTGAAGCATTGGTGTTCAAACCCTGGTCATGTCCCTGTCTTATAGTCGTGTTGGGGACTCTCCTATCGTTGGAGCAGGGGCCTATGCGGATAGCTCAGCTGGTGGTGCGGCTGCTACTGGAGATGGAGATGTCATGATGCGCTTTCTGCCGAGGTACCTCAGCCATTATTATTGTCCTTTATATAAGAAAAAGTCCCATTTAATTAAAATGCCTTTCCTGTCTTACCTTGGGCAATTGGGTGCTCTGCTGCATAGAAGACAATTACACTCTCAAGCCATCAAATAGGAAATTTAAAAAGGAATGTCAGGAATATTCAGAACTACATTTTTCAGATTAAAAGAAAAAGAAAAAGGATTCACTTATGTAAGTAAATGTGAAAAAAGGTTATCTGTCAGTCTGAGTGAATGTTTTTATATGGCTTATTCCTCAGTTAAAAATCTATATGAAAATAAGAACTTCTCTAACGGTGTTGAATTTAAAATTCTCTGAGAATTCCCTGATTAGATCTCAACTCCTTCATGCACCCTAACCAGGGTTTATTCCCTGTCCACCTTTTTGAATTATAATACTGTTGCACGACCTTTCCTTGACAGAAAAATTGTATTTCAGAGAAAATTGACATGTGTATCACATGTAGTTTTTAAAACAGCCAATTTTTGGTGTGAACCTCTTGCTGCAAGTGCAACAATAGCATTATAAAGAGTAGAGGCGTGACTACATTGCCCCCAAACTGTCATTTGTATATTCCACAGAAGAGGCGAGATTTCACTTAAGCTGCTGTTTGTTTCCAGGCTGTGAGAATATGGCAGTCTCAGAAGAGTATTTTTTTTTTTTTTTTTTTTTTAAAGATTTATTAAACCAGGATAGTTTGGCGAATACACATGCACTCAACTTTTTATAGAGTCACACACAACCACACCTCAGGGCTACCTATTTCAATCATAGTTTTGAGTCACTTCAGTCCACTAGTAGCAACATCTTCATGAAAAATCTAACCCCCAATAGTTTATCATTTATTCTCATGCCCACATGTTCCTATCCGTTACCTGTCCATGAGGCAGCAACACATCATCACCACCAATGAGCCATTTTAAAGCTACATCTGTATGTCGTCATGGTCCCATGATCATGTGTCTTTCCTTTCATAAGAGATCACAGAGATTCGACTGTAAAGTACCACTCTCCAAAAGGGCGGATTTTACTCATTTGCTTGCTGTCTTGTGCAGAAGATAACACCTTACATACTGTAGCTTGAAGTCTGTCTTTCAGCCTTATATTTCATGAAGCTATCGCCATCTACTAAGACTCTTCCCAGTGGCGCCAGTGTAAACACTCCCACAGTGCTCTGAGCACAGTTCGGGCAGCAATGCTAACTGAGCTAAATAGCTAACGGCAGCTACATTAAGTTGAGGACATCAGAGGAAAAACATTTTCTCCATAAATAAAATTCCACTTTCACCAAAACCAGTGACATAGTTGCTACCGTGTGCTGTAAAGTGTTGAATTGAGTATAATTCGCCCTTCTCATGGGTCATGGTACCCAGACCCAGAAGTAACAAGTGTACGGGGCAGTGGGAATGATAGAAGCACTAATCACCCTGTTAGTCAGTGTAGCATGAGAATGATTTTAAATCTTCTGGTAAAAAAAACTTACATAACGTTGCTTTAAAATCTCTTTTGCAGAGGTCAGTTTTAGAATTACTAGTGTTACTCATTGCTTTATACAGTTGAGCCTAATAGAGGGTAAGGGCACTCATAGATATTTCAAGTCATTACCATTGTGGTGATGGTAAATTACTCCCCATTTGCGTATTTTACACACTTGTGAACACCTAAAGAGTTGTGTCATGACTCTCTTACATAGCATAAACTGGGGCTGGGAATATTGCCATTTTTAAATCATATTTAATCACTGTTTCTTGACATTAGATTAGTTTCCATCACAATTATCCCACGTCATAATCGCAATCACGTGCTCATCATCATGCTGGTTGGTGGCCATGACAGTACTTGTTAGTTTGCCTCATGTGTACTACATGTAATCCTGCCAACAGTTACTTGGCTGTGGAGCTGATGAGGGCTGGGGCAGATCCCTCGGCAGCCTGCAAGACGGCCATTTCCAGAATCAAGAGGCATTACTCAGAATTCTTTGGAGCCATCATCTGTGCTAACACAACAGGCCATTATGGTGAGTTTTAAGGTTCAATGGTACAATGGCGGACTTTTAAGCCACTGCCAAAGCCACACACATGCAGAGGTGTTAACAAGCAGATGTACATGCAGAGACATATTGATAAGGTGCAGTCTCTCTTTTTTCATTTCTTTTGCTTTCAATTTCTATATATATTTCTTATATTAAACTTACCATAATGTTCTGAATAATGAATACATTGGACAATTAGAAGACAATGATTGCTATAATCTCAAGGGGTCCGTGACCCCTTGGGGGTCCGCAGAGGTACTGCAGGGGGTCTGCCAATTTTTGTCATAATAATTGACAATTTTCACCAAAATCATTTGTGAGAATTAAAAAATATAACAAAAATGATAATGAGTAAACTGCAAGCATTAATATGCAATAAAAAGCTACTTTTGACAAAAACTATTACTATTTATGTATTATTTATAAATTATTCCATTATGCCTGATGTTTTATCAATCATAAACACATGTAGGCTAATAATCCAGCCTATAAATAGGTTAATAAGGTGAAATGAAAGGTGAATAAAGTAAATATAAAAGTTCTTATAAGCTTCTGTTTGTCTCTTGTCCAAAGGGCTGAAAAAGGTTGAAGACCCCTGTTTTAAATGATTAGAAGAATATTATCATTATTATTATTATTATTATTAGTAGTAGTAGTAGTAGTAGTAGTAGTAGTTTTACTGAGTTTAAACTTGCCTGTAGAATTTCTGCATTTCGAGACTTTAAAACAGAAACCTGACAGTGCCAGATGATTTGTCACACAGAATTATGTGGGAAGTCATGACTGTTAACTGTTTGGAAAAGGGCAGGAACATTAAAAACATATGTGATAAGTGATTGCATGAAGCATCTGTCTGTCACCGTCTAGCACGGGTGAACTTCAACCAATCAGATCAACAGACCATATAACGTAGTCAGACTTACCAAAACCAGTCGGGAGCAGAGTGAACATCTTTTGCGTTGAACACATACCTTGAAGCTTGGCAAGGTGGATTCTTGTGAGTCCAGCTGCCTCGGATGCTTATTAAAGTAGGGCTTAATGTAAAATCACAAATGTGTAACCAAAAGTAATGTAAACTTCTATTACCAACAATGTGTATATATCAACAAATGACCCTTGTATAACCATGCTACAGTAATACCATCATTGAAATATTTGACAGTGAAACTATGCTGGTGAAACCTTTTGGGGAGCATATTTAATGTGACTGGAACATTGACGATGAGAATAACAGCATGTTTGGCTTTAAAGGCAATGTCACAATTATTGTAATGTATTGGTATATTTGAATTGCTTTCAGAGGTCTATTTACAACTGAATGAAACCATTAGACAACATTTACAGTACAGCCTTTAAAAGGTCTGAAATTAATTTACAGAAATCTTTGATATTCTAATGGTAAATTAGTCAACTTATTGTTAATTTTTTACCATATAGTTAAGACGCCCGTTTCATTAAAGTTGCATTAAACTGTCTTCTGGTCTTAAGTTTGACATCCAGTCTCCACTGGAGCTCTGGCACAATCTGTTCTACCCAGTAATTGCTTTTGTTCTCATGACAACAGTGTGGCAGGTAAAGTACCATGCCATTTCTCTTTAGAGAAAGGTACCCTGTGGAGTTTTGTTGTGAACAGACAAAAGTTATGTTTACATTCATTGTGTTTGTCCTTGAGGTCTCATAAATGTGCCGGATTGCATTTCCAAAGCTGTTTTTTATTAGATATTTTAAACCCAGCATTGTTTACATCCATGTTTTCCACACAGTGCCCTGGTCTATGAATAATGCAGATGAACAGGTGTATTAAAGGGGATGTGATCACTTATTAGCATTTAAATGGCAGATCAGCAGTACAGATCACATCTTAATACCAGCATTAGATGGGGCTTTCATGCTAAGGTTGTAAAATTTTGGTTTCACCTGTGACGTTATCATTTTTCTCTCTTTGAAGGTGCGGCCTGTAACAAAGTCCCCGGCTTCTCCCAGTTTCACTACATGGTGTCAAACACAGAGTCAGACACACCCCTCCTGAAATCTGTCGACTGCTTTTAAATGGTGTATGATTTTGTGCGTCTCTTATAGTCATAAAATAATTCTCCATACAGTATTTTTATGTCTGATTTTTTTTAATGAATAAATAAAATGTAATTAAAAAAGAAAACATTCATGTAATTGTAATTGTTGCTGCTTTAATTTGTTTAGGTTCTTTATCACATATTTCTTGTGATAGCTTTGAAACATGAAAGAAAAGATGAACAGATGGACACAATAGGAGAGGATACAAATAAAATGCCAATAGACACTTGATTGCATGCATTTTTTTCCCCATGTGAGGATAATGATGTTAGCGGGTCCCTTTCTATATCTATTTATGTATATAAAATTACAGGTACCAGAGATTCACTGAGAAGTAATGCATTGTGAAAACACATTAACAGCCAGGCAGGATGGACACCCCTGGACCATTGTCTGCCCACTGGAAAAAGTCACACTGTTTACCCTTTTGAAAGCTGCAGGTGTAGAAATTGCGGCCATTGTTGGGTCCTAGTTTCAGAACTGTCCTCATTAAACAATGGTTCCCATGGTGACAAAAAGGGAAGTGCAAGTCAGCCCACTGCGACAGAGAAGAAGTTTTTACTAATTTAGTTATAAACTTTACTTCTGGCATGTATAGCTGATGCTAACATATTACTATGCTTGTGGATAGGCTATAACTAAATATATAATTTTTTAAAATAATAATTTAAAGTTATTCATCTTTAAAGCTACATAATGCCATGGAGGTAAGAGATCATTTTCACCTCAAAGAAGTTACACTTGGTCTCTCTGGGAAGCGAGCAGGCGTAGAACTGTCGTCCCTTATTCTTCCCCTCCTTGTGGACCACTCTGAGGACAGCTGTGCGACGATGGGTTGCACAACAAGGGGCGCTGGGACTGGAAGAAATGGAGGAGCTGCGGCTTGTCGTATCTGTTTTATGTGTACTGACAGAAGTGAAGAAACAGTCTTATTAGTTTGAAATAAATTGAAAATAAAACACGAGTATACCTGTCACATCAACCCTTATTAGTGAGCAAACAACCTCTCCTCAACCGTGTGTGATGATAGGTGTTGGTGAGAATTGTATTTGCATGGTATCCTACTATAGCTATTCATCAATCTGAGCTTCTTTAACAATGTTGCATTAAAAATTCCACAGTCAGATGCTTTTTTATCCCACTTATCTCCCTGAAGTTGCAAAAAACTTCTCTTATTATAAACTTATTCATGAATAGCCAAGCGAGAGATTCACTCACCGTGAGTTGGGGGTTCCATTTTGAGCATTGTTACTGGGAAAGGGACTGTGATCAATTCTCATTTTCTTGGATGGGTGACTGTAGGAGGCCAGTGATTCCCCATTGGAGAGCTCGGCACTTTGCCTCTGCCAGCCACCAGAGGCATAATTGGGGCTTGTTGTCCCTTGGCAGACGCTGTATTTATATAAACCTCGCTCTGCCGCCAAGGAATTCAAATGACTGCCGGCTGGGGAGAGTGGGGAGTTTACAGGCTTTGGCTTCTTGCTCAAGTCAGAGAAAACAAGGGTTGAAGTCCCGAATGCAGACCTCCAGTTGACTTTGAGCTCCTCTTGTGGCTTCTTGAAGGCAGTGCAGGGGTATTTAATCAAATCAGGAGTGAAGGGTGATGCTTCAGTGCTAATGTCATCTTTGTGGACTGTGGAGATGGAGCCAGAGTGAGAAAAACTCATTTCATGTTCGGCAGCTGCACCTTATTCTGCTGCACTGGCTGCTCTCATAAAATGCAGCTTGTTGTTAGCTTTAAGTGGTTAGCTTGCCATAAAATTTACCAGTAATCACCAGACTGCTGCGCTGTGTCGTCAAATAAAATGTCACACAATCTGTTGCGCTGAAGATGCCCTCATGCAAAATTCTGTGAAATGAGCCCCCGTATAATACAACTTTGAAAATGAGTGCATGTTTTCAGTACTGGTGAAGCACAATGTCTGACATTATCATTAAGTTGGAGCTGTAAATAATTATTCCCCCTTCATCCCTCAAAAAACAACCATTAATGTGCAATACCCTTGAGCAAGGCACTTAACCCCCAGCTGTTTTAGTGGAGCAGCTCAGTGATCAATGGTAAAAGATGTAAATATACATCTAGAGATGCAAATCATATGATATTACTGAAAAGAACAAGCGTGCCTTCCCTGGAGTAACACGTGTCCATTATTCATTTCCACATATTTTAAAAGGGAAACATAAATATGCAACCATCCAGTCAGTTCACAGCGCAGATGTACATTTGTAGCTCTAGTGGACTATTTGTTCCCATTTTGCACAGTTGAGAACACTATTAAAACTCTGTGGTTACAAGTGCAGACACTGTAAAAGGTAGTTTTCATATTTTAGTGTTTAATCATAGGGGGTTAGCTGTGGCTTTTTATACTGATCAACAGAAGAGATGTTTAATGTTAAAGTAAGAAAAATATCTCTACAAATACATTCATTTCAAATATACAATATTTTTCCAGGCACTATAAATGTATCCAGCTGCCTGAAAATGCAGGTTTCTGTTCTGTCCAACATGTCTTCTGTTTGGAATGAGAACATAATATGAACCAACTGCAGGAATCGATGCCAAAATGTATCGCTGACATATGATAGTCTGCAATTTGCCCATGCTTGGAAAGCTCAGCATAAAATGAGCCACGAGCACACTGTAGGTATGAGTGATTCTCATGTAGCCATCATTTTTTTTAAAAAGTGATTTATTTCAAATTTGGGGGCCTAATCCTAAAAAAATAAAAAAATAAAACATACAACAAAACAAAGCAAACCATTCAGCTGTGGTTTGGTGTTTGTAACAGAGAGATAGTGAAACCATTCCTTTCCAACACGAGCTCACTGCTGCCATAATGTATCTCAAGATAGTCAGAGGAAAATAGTCAACTGACACACTCACATACTCATTAGTTGCACAACAATACACTCTATAGACACACACGCAGCCTGCTTGACTGCAGTATCACTTCAACAGCTTGCTGTGTGCAGTGCCTTGCTCAGAAGTACTTAAGCACTGATGGCAAACAGCAAAACTCCAGCTACTATTATCTCATCTCTGGCTAACAAGGACATTCTGGCACCCCATTAAATTCAGCGAGTGTAAGAAAACATTTCACTCACCCTCAGGTCTCGGAGTGAGGCAGGCATCACAGGCTTTTGCTGCTGGCTGGTTGATGAGTGTGCACAGTTGACAGGCCCAGTCTTCTTCCTCCTTCTTTGCCACATTATCATTGGTTCTCCCATTGTAGGCCCAGCCAATCAGGCTGTTTCGGACCGGCAGCTTGCTGGATAAAAAGGAAACACACGAGTGACAAGAGTGATCCTAATGAACCTTGTTACTAAAACAGGCGCACTAATTAATGAAATGTGTGCACTCATGCAGAAATAATGTCACAGTGTAGAAACAGAATTCAGGGTGCCTTAGTATTTAGTAGGGTTACAAAATTCTAGGAATATTAGGTGGAAATTTTCCATGGGAATAAAATAGAAGTTTAGGGATTATTTGCTCAGGCTGTATTTACCATGTCAAATGCAGACAGAAACAAACCTTAATTAATAAATTATTAATTAACACACTGAGAAAAATTCTAAAATTCCCAAGCTTGAGTTAAATTTCTAGAAAACTTCCTTGCAGGGAAACGTGACATAAATTACTATTTCATTACTTTTGCGTTTATGTGTTTAGCTGACAAATACTTTTAGAATAATTTACAATGTGTGCTCACATAGCATAAATTTCCTTGATTATATTACACGCAATTAGTCTTTGGAAGTGTAAGTGCAACATGAGCAATAAACATAAATTATTCAACAGCTATTGTTATAACCCGATTATGGGAAATGCAGGAAAAGAGAAAACTTTAACTAGACAAACATTTGCAGTTCAAGCAGAGGATGAAGATATGCAAGAAGGCGATGTGTTTTATAGAATCGCTCTAAGCATACATGTTAGCGCCCTGACATGCAGCTCTACTATGTTTGACAAGAAGGCAAATCTGCAATGCCAACAGTCATGGAGGAGGAAAGTAGCAATGGCTTTTGGGAAACTTTCCTCACAGATTGCTTTATCAGCTGTGTAATGCATTGTAAGGGCTTTAGGCTCTAACCCCTCGCAAAGCTTTGCTCAAACACAACCCAGGAGGTGTTGAGCCTGTGCCCTGTCTGGCAAACACAGCCTTATATGCGCATTAATTTCCCCCCATAACACTTCCCACTCCCTGCCAAGCCCATCTGCCTGCAAAGATGGCCTCTCTAAATTGCAACGAATGATCTAAAAGGCTCCAGAACTATCTGTTAAGAGAAATCACACCTAGCTTTAATAATACTATGTATTAGATTCTCATTTTTTCTTCTGTGATTTTCTTTTTATACATATAATATAAAAACTCGAAGGGAGCCTGAAATTAAGAATTTCATTGCCTGTAACTGTTGTGCATCTCATAATAAAAAACCTGAACTATTACAATAAAATCATCAAAATATATTAAGAAGAATTAGAAGTCTATAAAAACATTTTATCCTATATTGGCACATTTTATTTGGAAACATTTATTAAGCAACATCTAGTGAATTCTAAAAAGCAATTACAGTAAATGTCATGGAAGCCAAACAATATTCATCTATAGTTAGTCGAGAACGTTAGAATTGTGATACACACTAGGCCTTCTTTACACTGAACGAGAGGCATGATAAAAAAGTGCTGTTGTAGCCTTGCACTAATGTCCCCAGTACCTGGAATATCAAACATTTTTGAGCAAGACTCAGACCAAACATAAAACAGTCTCTCAAGAATGCAAGACGGTATCTTTTCAGTCAAAGTGCCAAAGGTCTATGAGGAGTTCTACCTGATGTCAACCCCGCTGGGATCTCCCTTCTGACAGCGCTCACAGAAGTAAGTCATCCTGCCGTTGTCTCCTAGACGACAGACTGTGATGACATGGAAGCACTGGCCGCACTGGGGACGCTTGTAGACTTTGTAATGTTTGTAGAGAGGAGAGCCAGATTTACGACACTGATAGAGATGAGGAAGGCAGACAAGAGTGAATAAAAAGACGTGGATAAAGAGACCAAGAAAAAAAACATCACTTTTCTTTACTTGTCTATTATGCATGGACAGGAATATTTGTTTTATCTATTTGTTCTATTCTCTTGGCAGTGAGGCTTTGACTTTTGTTCTGCTTCCTCAGCAATACAGGATTTTAAGTTAATTCATTATTCTAAATCAGTCTAAATGAGGTGTCAGCTAAATACCTACAAATAAATGTGTATCGATCTGAACGTGCAATACAGATCTAGAACTACCACCAAAACTATTTAATACACTTGTTTCTTCTCTACTGATGTACAAAGGTCTAACCTTATAAAACAGAAGAGTGAAATCACGCGTCATCTTCACCAAGTGATGAATCTGTTCGTCCGTCAGCTGCTCAACCTGAGATTGAAGCAGCACAGTTACTTACAGTTCACAGCCAGAGACTGAATAAACCTTATTTGTATAGCTCTTCATTTCAAAACTGAGGCGAAGGGCGCTTCACAGTCAGCAAATCAATAATACAAGCAAATAAACAATAAAAACACCAGACCGACATGGGTGAAAAACTGGATTTAAAATGATGCAATGGAGAAAAATTACATACAATGTATACCCAACACTTGCAGCACAGGCAGCAAGGACCTGACTCTTGCTCACACAGCGTATAAAAATAAAATATAAAAAAAAGCACACAAACACACACCACTTGTAGCTCTTTCAGGACACCTAGGGGCTCGATAATAGAGTAGAGGCTCATAAAGATTCAGTGGTCCCAGAAGAAGAAGGGGCAAAAGCCCTAGATTAATGTTTTGGTCCAGTGTGCTATATTCTTATACCCCATCTAATACTTTCTAAAGGGGAGCAGACCAGAGCCCCTGGTAATAGCAGAGTAATAGAGGTATTCATGCTGCAAAGCGTCTCTGAGTGGCAGTGTATAGGTCACTCGAAAAATCACATTTGTCTTCTATAGTTTGCTTAATGAAAATATTCCCCAAAAGTAATGTGAAGCATTAGACCACATTTCATGTGATATGATTTCCAGATCAGGATGCAAAGTATTTGAGTGATGTGTTATATCATTTATAATGTGTTATAAATCAGAGGAAAACCCCTATTTGAGTCTCAAATATATAAACATTCATTAAAATAAATGAAAAACATTTCCACTTCCAAACTGCACCGGGGGGGAAGGCATATCTCTGCCGCAATGCGCTTCTTTGTCTTTTCCCTGTTTCACCCTCCTCATTGCAATGCATCACTCAATAATACCAGAGCTTAAACTTTTTTCTCTGAGAGTTGTCTTGCATTTTTACCCTCTTTTTTTTTTTTTGTTTCTCTGCTGAACACAATCCATCATCTTTTCCATACCTTCACGGCTGGGTGGAGGCCCGAGTCAAACAGGGCTTCGTTTTTAATGATGTTGCCGACTCCCGGCATGACGGCCTGGTCTAGGAGAACGTCACAAAGCATCCTGCTACTTTGGCTCCTCACTGCCTCCTCAGAGCGGGAGAAGCTGAACTTGGGCGAGCACACATCCAGACTCTCCATAGCCCTCACCCTTTGCTCACAGTCCTCTGTCAACCTGCGAGCACACACTTTTAAAAGTACTGGAAGAATTTAGAAAACACATGGCTGCTGCCACAAGGTCAACTGGTGCATTTTTTAGATTATACATTTCAAAATTGTTTCTTTCATATATTCTGTTTCAGTTTGTTTGTTATGAGATAGGACAGCATAGGTGAAATTTTCAGACGGTAGAAATAAATGTCTGTCCGGCTACTGAACAGTACACCAGGACCTTAGAGTCAATGAACAGGACAAATGTCGAGCCAAAAAGGCTGTGTTTTTCATGCAACAATAGCCACCGTCTTCAGACACAGCCTAATGTAGGACATACTCACTTGAATGAGACTCATACCCCAAGGTGAACCTCTGTCACCTCAATCTATCTAGGCTATGCTGGTGTCCCCGTTACCTTATTTCCACAGTGCTGTCAAAGAAGCACACAATGTCGTTAGTCAGGCGTATTTCCAGCACTGGTATGGAGCTACTCCTATCCTTCCTCTCAGCTGGGTTCATACGCATTGATCCATTCATACCGAAGTGGACTCTAAACAGATGTGAGAACGGATGAAAAGATAAATTTAAACATAGCATGAGTCTGAATATATGTGACTTGACAGCAAAAGGACAGAAAGGTGAATAGGAAACTGTGTTGTGTAATAGAAATGTCACAAGGTTCAGCTTGCGTGTGTCTATCAACAGTCATATGATCTCTGAAGTGCCCACATGCAAGGCACTAACAGGTACAAATGTTAGTGCCTTGCTCACAAACTTTTAATGATTAAAATAACTAATCTAATCTATGTCATCTACCAAAAATTACATTGTTTATACAGTTGTAGTTATTCTTAATGTCATATATTAATATCAAATGTTGCAGATCAATTTTATATTTCTTGCATCAATTGATGTTGTCTGTGATTTCTTTTCATAACCAGTTTGTATCTTGTATCTTCAACTTCATATCTATGTCCATCTGTGGACATAGATAAGAAGGACAAACAGAGAATTTTATCAATGTTGGCCACATTTCCTTACAATCAAGGATGAAAAAAACAAAATGAAGAGCTCATTTTGTTTTTTTTGGCTTTGGTTTATTTCCGCTATCCTCCTACAGACAAACACAACACACATACATTTGGCAAATGAAGTGAGAAGACTGAGAAAAAAAAAATGTTTACAAATGCCTGCTGCAAGTGTTAACAGGCACTGCACCAAATTTTGTGCCTCACCAGACTGTGTAACCCAATTAGGCGTCTCAGTTGTACTGCTGTCACAAACATCACGTATACGTATATACATTTTCATCACGTACATCACATACTGTTTGTGATTTAGATTTTATTTTGATAGAGCGGCTGTTAGCAACACTTTTGTTTTGATACTTGTGATAAGTGAAACTGTAGTTTAGATGACTGCTACAACTTTATGTAAGTAATTCATTCTCACTAAAGCTGTCGGTTCACAGATTTAGTTTCACCGAATCACATGAGTGACCCTGTAGCTTTAATATGATGTTTAGTAACAGCTATCAAAATTAAATACGTATGATTAAAAACGTCAGTAACGTTAGCAATCCTAATCAGGTCACATAATCTGACAAGAACATAACTTGTCGTGACCCCCAAAACCCCAGATGACACTGACTAACCTAAAAAGTAAGTTAATTTTAGATATAGATATAGACATATTATATACAGTGGCTGCCTGAGTGTACGGATCATTTAAAATTACCTTAACGCTCTTGGACCAAAGTACATGAAGAGCTCCTTGCCCAGAGTTTCAACACCAGTGTAATGACAACCACACAGACCGTGGAAGGCATTTCCCTCCGAGTTGCTTCTCTGTAAACACACAAACTTGTAAGAGTCTACCAGCAATACCCAGCTCGTTGCATTAGCTTTGAAAGCTCACAAAAGCTAGTTGGAGTTGTCTTGTGTTTGTACCACTGACAGCATAAAGAAGAACAAGGTGAAAGTCTACTAACGTTAGCTGGTTAATGGGCTGTACGTTATTTTGCTGCGTAGACGAACACAAACACAAACATACCGCCGAAGTTATCAAACTGCCTCTCATCTCTTTCACTCTCTGTCCTTTCTGGACCTTTGAACGGACTTTCTCTCCGTTTAATGTGCACCCTGGACCTTCAACCATTTCGAAAAGCAGACTTTGAAGCCCAATTCTTGTTCAGTTGTACAGCAGCCGATCTGTTAGCTAACTACAGAGTTTGTTGTCTTAATTCCCCGCCACACGATTTAATTTTGCGCATGCGCGGTACGTTTTTTTGTCCGGAAATGGGTGTTGCATAAATAAACCCGGTGAAAAGGGTGCGTTCGTGTATTAACTAACCTATTTATCTTTAATCAAAGTGGTGTATACTTAATCAACTTTCCCTCGATCTAATTCCATTTAAATTAACAGCGAACAACACTGCACAGATGGCTCATAAATAATGTTATGATTTAGGTAGCCTGCGTATCTCCTGTAGACCTGCTACGTATTTCCTTTCAAGCATAATCATTCATTTATTCTTTAGCCATCATCGAAAAATGACAGTAACAGTACAAAAATAACAAAGCAAGGAATTAGATCAAACATACACCATACATTTAGATTTCAGTTAATGTCTTATGATCAAATCATTTCCTTTACGCCCTTTAGCAACAGATCTCTGCACTCTAACTCAATTAGATTTTTTATCTTGCATCCTTATTTTAGAGCTCCTTCCAAATACAAACAAAACTGACTATATTTTTCAGAATTATTCTTTACATTACACTTTTTTTTACTTGGATATTATTCATTTTAATGAATATCTGCATGTTTGCTCTTGATGCGGCTTGAATATTGTATTCCTAGTTCTAGGCTATGTGCTGAATGTCATTTATCAAGTCCAGCAAGATTGCAAATCTTAGGAGAACAACTTCATATTTATTCATAAATTCCAAAAATCATTCCGTAGCTCTCATTCTTGATTCAGACAAGCTCACTTGCTATTTTCAGTGCCATTTAGATCATTCATCAGTATTAATCAATCACTGATTAAACCGAAAACTAAGCCACATATTGTGGTTTTGTTCCAGTAACATACAGTATATATAGCATATTCATGGGTGTGAGTAATTTGTTTCACTTTCCACTTGAGGGCGCTACAGTATCATTGTTGGTCCTGCAGCTCACACAAAGACATGCCTGTGACGTAACCTGTAACATAAGATAGATAGATAGATAGATAGATAGATAGATAGATAGATAGATAGATAGATAGATAGATAGATAGATAGATAGATAGATGACTTTTTTGTTTTCATATTTCAGTTTGAATTAAAAATTGAATAAAGACTAATTCTATTTATAGTTATCACTGATCCACACATACTGAGTATTATGTCAAAATATTAGTCTTAGTTGAGAAAAGTAGTTAAAACTCAAACACTAAAGAGTAAGTAATTACTGGACAAAATCTTGTTGAGTTCAATTTCCTCGAAATGTCTTCCTAACTCCATCCGTCTCAGGTTGAACTGCCAGATGTGAGAATTTTGGCCGAATCATACTACCTTCCATACCTCTACCATGTTCATTTAAGGTGTTCCATCTGGCTGTAAAAAAAAAAAAAAAAAAAAAAATTCAAAGGAATTATAGTTTGCATTATTGTCAAAAGATTTTCTGCATGGCTTGCTTGAGTAATTGCAACAACTTGTTTGCTCTGCAGTTTTACCATCCAGAAACCCTTCTGTGGGCCCAGATAAAAATAGATAGACTCCATGTTCTCCAGCCAAGTGTACAGCCATGCCCTTCTTCAAAAAAGGCAGCACTCAGCAATAATGTGTATTAAAATCTGAAGCTGCTCTCTCACATTGGCTCCAAGCGAAGTGGAGCTCTTGAAGCTGGGTCTGACCCAATGAATTATAATGTAATTCAATCCAGGTTGCTAAAAACTGGATTGTGCCCTCTTGCAGTCCTCTCTCGTGCCTCAGGACCGACAGTATCCCAGGATAAAAGCAGAAAAGTTCCCCTGTGTGTCTGCAGAGTTTTGTTCCCTCCACAGACTTAGATATATTAAAGATTGCAGGGCAAGCCTGTATCATGTCCTCTGATGGGGCTCAAAAGGTTTAGATTCAGTACAAAGGTTTTGATTTTTAAATAAAGTTCATGAAAACGTGGATTTCTGATGATAAAAAGACTTAACAACTTAACAATGACAAAAAATAAATGAAAGCATCATTAGCAGGATTAGCCATGTTAGTTAAAGGTCCAGTATGTAATATTTTGGAGGGTGTTCTCATTAGTTTATAATCATTTGTCGATAACAATCACATTTTTTTCACCGTAGAAAAAAGCCTTTTATATCTACAGTGAGAGCTGGTCCTGTTGAAATTCCATGTTTCTATAGTATCCCAAAATGGACAAACTAAACACTGGGTCAAGATACCTTTCAGGTTTTGCACAAGTTTCCTGGCCACTGTAGGGTCTCCGACTCACTTGGAAGAGGAGGATAAGCAAGTCAGCTGGTTGCAGTCTGCAACCTAACTGCTAGATGCCAGTAAATCCAACACACTGGACTTTTAACAGTGCAGAGGGTCTCATACTGTGTGTATGGCCATACTGTATTAAAGCACTGTTTTTTACTTGCTACAGCAAACAGAATATTACAGTATGGTGCTACTACTCAACTGAGCCCAGTTTTAGTTGTATACTTTGCTGTACTTAGATTATATTTATAAAACAAGGTTATTTTGAAAAATGTATATAATTTATACCATGTTCAAATCAATGTCATTTTGTATAGTACATGCAGGCTGTGAAGCTGTTCATTGTGACTGCATCCATGGGTAGAGCTGTGGTCATTGGTCAGAGGTTAAGACTAGGATCTGAAGGTTACATGCATCAATAATGACAATGACAATTTTCACTGTATCAATAGCTAAGGACAAACTGATGTTCATATACTTCTTTCACTGAGTTTAACTCAGTGCATTGAACTCACCATATCCAGTCTACAACTGTTATGTAACATAATGTATGTTTGGCAACTTTAGTATTTGCAATGTCTTCCGAGTGTAAACAGTGTCTGATTGCTAATTTGCACTGTGATATTTTTACCCTCTCTAGGTGTTGTATGTCCTTCACTCTCCCTTTGCTGACGGTGTGTTGCTGTTGTCACTGCTTTGCTTTGAGAACCAGTTTGAACTATGAAACTTTCAGATGTTGATGTGCCCACACGCCAATACTCACCAACAGAACCCCTTATTCATTTTATTTAGCTGCAAGATTAAAAGCAGCAACATCTGTACTAACTACAAGAAAGGGCATACTCTTCGAAATCCTTAAAGGGATTTTTGCTCAGTGAAACCTCTGAGATTAAACTCAACCACAGACTCGATGGAGCGAGCAACACAGGGCCTGCAGTTTGTCAGCTAAAATATAAAAAAGTGCAGCTACAGAAGTACAGTATTCTCAGATCTAGATGATCATCCAGGCGTGGCTGGCAAACTGATGAGCACTGGGGGGAAAAGTGTCAAGGTGTGTCAAGATAAATGCACTGTTCTCTCAGGTGTGGCACACAGAAAGAATCCAAAGTGGATCTTCAGAATGGGGATTTGGACAACTTCACTATACTGCGTGTACAAACAGAGATGTAAATGTGAGTGCGTTTTTGTGTGTCTGTGCATTATTATCGCACACCTGGAAGCATACTCATAAAGTTTTGCACCTGAATGTAAACCAATAATCATGTGCAGCTATTGACATGCTGTTTGTGTGATTGGACAATTATATCCACAGTAACTGTTGCATGCAACATTGCTGCATAAATATTGGACTTCAGGTTACTTGTTGCATAAATAGCTCTTACGTCCAGACATTTTAGCGGTGCAGAGGTGAAAAAAATCTGTTTCTAAGAATTCATTCTGATTCAGCAGCTGTAGTCTGTCTGTTTGCTATTTCGGGAGACTGTAAATTAGCAACATATTTGAAAGATTATGACCACAATTTGCATGATATCACAGTACAACTTTACATATTCCAACTTTACATATTCCAGATATGAGATTGGCTGCAGTTGAATGAACATTTTATTCAGTCATATTTTCATTATGGTTTGACTTAAAAACAGGTTTTCCCAAAAAATAAATGACCTTTTGTACAAGCACCAATTTCCCTTTAATCAACCTCCCATTTGACCATGTGCTTATGTAAAAGATTGAAGCAATTACACAAAGTCACATCTGGCAATCATTCAGTGCGCCCAGTGCAACCACTCTGCTACTGCTGGCCAGTGAGGTCTTCAAGTTTGAAAATAATCTGCGGAAAAGAAAAAGAAGTTTGTGTCCAGAAAATATAAAGTTGACACACCTTATGGGAACTTGGTGCCTTGCTTCAGGATGCACGGACAAACTGGTACATAAATAAAAAAAAAAGGAAAGAAAGAACAGCACATTCTGACACAATAATACTTTGATAATGCTGTCAAGCAATAGCTCACAGACTGTTCTGACCTGTACTCTGTCTTATGTGTGTGTCTTAGAGGAGCATAGAGACACAAAGATGTAAGTCTATTATAAATTACGGCACAAACTTGCATAGCAGCTCCAATGCACAAATTTCATTGAACCATTAAGAACCTCCTATGGGATGAAGCAAACTGTCTTAACTTGCAAAAATCTTCTTCTCCTAATAGTCTCCTAATTGTTAAAGTCAAATTTGGGGAATGCAGTTGCTGTGCAGCTGTTACTCTCTTTGGTGTACATATATATACATGCATGTATGTATGCGTATGTGTCTGTGGACACATATAAGTGTTTACTTTCTCACAAACATGCATTACTACTGAATGTGCACTGACATGTATGTGTCTGTATTCATGGGTTGTTTGCATGTATTTTTCTCTCTGAGGACATTAAAACACACATAGTTCATACACTGCAGTTCTGTCTGCCGAGGTGCCTGTCTGATGAATGCTATATGAGGTCTAAAGTGGAATAAGATTTCATTCATTAAATGATAATCAAGAACCTATTCAACTGCTGCAAACTGAAGCATAAAGCAATGAGCTGGCAATTGATTTGCAGTGCATAATTAATTGGTTCGACACTATATGAAATGTGGGAATTTGGTATGTATTACTGTGAAATAATTATTTTCCTGTTTCTGGCTAGTCGCAAGGTACTTTTTTCTGCAAGGTAAAAAAAAAAATCTCCTTTGGGATTTACTTTTTTTGTTGTTGTTGTTTTTGTCAGTTACAGTTAAGTCAAGCTATCTTAAAAATGAGGTAGGATTTAGTGCTATCTAGTTGTTTAGTTCTAGTTGTTTCACCCTCTCCTTCCTAGCATGAAGAAGAAGCTATGGTGGTTGTGAAACATGTGAAAAACATGAAAAGATGTATCTAGAGCCAGTGTATCGCTAGGCTGTTTGGGGCTACTGTACAAACATGGCAGCGCCAACATGGCAGACTCTGTGGATATAAAATCTTCATTCCAAGGTAACAAAAACAAAACTATTTGTAAATGTTTGGGTTATTATACACCAATGAAAACATAGTACTGCATATTATATTTGATTCCTGCCATATTCTGTAAATAGAGCTACCTAAGTGATACACGCTGCACATTTCATTTTTAATTTAGAGCAAGTAAATACTTCAAATCCAGATTTGCCATGGATTGCACAGAATCATAATGGCTCATAATATTTATTTATTAAAGAAAGTAAAACACATACATTCTTTCAAACTAGGTACAGTATAAAGATGTGTGGAAAAAAAAGGCAGAATCTGTTTAAGAGTGTGGAAAAATAGGTCTATACTCCTCAGACAGAATGGCATTCATGTTTTTCTCTGGAAAAGTTTTATGTATAAAACTGCCTGTAAAGCAAAATGACAGTTGTTTCTTTGGTGGTGAGAAGCTTAGCTGCAGATGGAGATGCGTTGCTATGCAACTGGGATTTCAAAAGTACTTGCAGCGCCAGGGTCACATTTCAGTGTCTGTCTCCACCAGCTTGGCAGGAACTGATGACTGCTAATAACGCTATTTTTAAAATATCTCATTTGCAACCCTCTAAATGTGAATATTCTATAGAATATATAATGTGGAAGGATTCTACACTGTTCCTGTTTCTGCTATATTATTCAGGAAATATAACTTCTGCCTTTTCTCCCCAGTGCATATCTTGCACTTCTCAGTCATTCTTTATTAATACCAGGGACATGCTGTAGTGTAGTGGCACTGTGTACATTCATATAGCCATTATTGAATGCTACCATATTGCAAGATTTACTCTAACTCACAACAATAAGTTATTATTATATTATATTATCCTTCCATTATCACTTATGTCAGGTGTGTGTCTGACTGGACTAATCGGACAAACCACTAGGTGATGGGGGGAGCTAGGGCACCAAACCATGATGTATTCATGATGTAATGATGTAGACTAATGATGCACATTACATTAAGGATTCATAATGAATTTAAATAAAAATAATTATCATTATGATCATCATAATTATGATTGTTAACCTTGTTCCTGTCCGAGCACAGTGGAAATGCCGTCTCCTGTGGCTGAAGTGCTCGTCAACTTCGGGGTTAACCTAAAACTTTCTTCAGCAGTGGAATAACACACATGAGCTCCGGCGTTGGCTTTTGAGACACCGTGGCCTCATTTGATCACACACTGTAGCCTACACTGTACATTTATTCCTAACCTACCTCCTACCGCTAACCTGCAGCTCCTCCAACCGTGCGCAATCATTCACTCTTCTCCACCGCTCTCTCTCTCTCGCTCGCCCACTCACACCTTACGCACACATGTTACACAGCTGTATTTCCAAAGGGAATTACGTCACTCTTATAACATGATGATAATTGGGCCATTTTGGTGCCCCCTCCAGCACTTGGTGCCCTACGCACAATGCGTAACGTGCGTTATGCCAGCGAAGGCACTGAGACTTTGTAACATGACATGTAAAACAAATGGTGTATATATGTGATCACCAATTTGGGTAACCCTTTTCCCAACTGAGCTACAACAGGCTATAATTACTTTTTATTAAAATACAAGGGGTCATAAAAAGTCTGTTGATGATGCTCTTATCCTGACCAGACTATCATACTTCAGTGAGATTTAGATTTTTTTAAATCTTTTGTGAAGAGTACAGTTCATGTTTGACATTACATCGATGGGCTGACGCTTCATTAATGTCTCTCTACTGCAACTTGTAATGGCAAATACAGACACAACGAATTTACCAGAGAAAATAATTAAAGCACAATCATTTTGAACTGTTTAAATGTATTTAACATTTAAACTGTTGAAGTAGCTGTCATTCAGTAGAATCAACCTAAATGGTCATTTGTTTATTTTTAAAAACAACCAATGAGAATTGAGAGAAGTTAGAATGTAGACAACAGAATAGAATTATGTCTACATTAAAGAAGAACGTACTAGAACTACCCGTGTCATGAGGTTAGTTCAGTACCTTCAGAGAGCAAAGACACACAAGACACGACTCTTGTCAATCTTGGAGCGTTTGAGCGACTTTCTACTTTGAATTTGACTCTTCAGCAGATTCATTTCTGTCTGAACTCGTTCACAGTGGATTGATTTCAAACATTTTGAAGAAAAAACTCAAGAAATCCTGTGATATCAACTGACACTCTTGGTAAGTATTATTAGTTTGCTTGTTTGATAAGTCTGTTTTGTTCCCACAACAAAAGTTGTATTTCTCTTCACAGCCTTATTACACTGTGACACCTCTGACTGTAATTTATCAAATATGTGCCATTACTGAGTGTCTTAATTCATGAATCCACAGTTTTCATATCACATCCAGTGCACTTGTGATAGAAATGTTTTAGTGAAGGTGTTATATTGTGACTAACTGTTGCCCATATCCTTCGTCTGCTGTTTTTCCTGAACAGCAGGTGTCACACCCTCTGAAATCTTCAGAGATGTCGTCCACTCAACCTGCCCAGGTTGACCCATTGGTCCCTGGAGACGAACTCTCCTCCCCATCCTCCATGTACCTGTTGCTGTCTTTTTTGGGCCAGGGCTCCTTCGGAAAAGTTGCAAAATGCGTGAGGATAGACGACGTGACAACAGTGGCGATCAAAATGATGAGGAATATAAGCACCAGTATCAAGGATGCAAATAAAGAGGTATTGTTTGAAAAATAGTCGGGCCTATCAAAGCTTGACTTATACCATTTTTGTGACAGTGCATTGTACATCGGTCTCATCAACTTTTTTTGAAGAGATACTTATAATTATGAAATGGTTTGTTGACGTGGACCTAACTGATATGAAATCATGTCTCACCAGGTGTCTGTCTTGAGGAAACTGAAATCCCTGGACCCGGACAAATCCAACTTAGTTCAATGGTACCAAGTTTTCACCGACAGGGGACATATTTGCCTCGAATTTGAGCATCTGGACAAAAGTCTTTATGACTTCATGAAAGAAAGACATTTCCAACCTCTCCTTCTGAAGGAGATTAGACCGATTGTCCAACAGGTTTGTGCTACACCATTATTTTCTCCATTAATTAACAGATTTAACAGTAAAAATGACAAGAGATTGTATATTATTGACCTCATTATTAAATTAATTACTTTAATAACCTTTCAGCTTGCCAACGCACTCAGTCACTTGAAGGCCATTGGCATAATACATGCTGATGTAAAATGGCAGAATGTGATGTTGGTGAACCATGAGTTGCAGCCTTACAGAGTCAAACTGATTGACTTCGGCTTGGCCTGTGAAGCGTCAGCTGCCAAGCTGGGTTTTTACACCCAGACCCGTCCATACAGGTCAGTAACTGGAACCACATTTGATGTCTAAGTGGTGTATTGGTGACAGTAAAAGTTGATCTACTAAGAATATAACCACCACCTCCTTGCACACATCCTTTGTGAGGGGTGTTCCTACAGTAGTACCAGAAGTCAAAGTACTCCAAGATGTGAGGTCTGACATTGATGTTTGTTTGTCCTCTCTCAGGTCTCCAGAGATTATCCTTGGCCTCCCATTCACAGAGGCCATTGATATGTGGTCCCTTGGCTGCATGACTGCATCTTTGTATCTTGGCACTCTACTGTATCCGGGCTTCAACGAATATGATATGGCAAGTACTACTTGACGTTTACACAGTTTTTTTCTTAACACAAACTATTGCTCAGTTGTTTATTGAAATTAAAATAGAAATAAATCAGTTAAAACTCATTTAAAGTCTTCAACCTGGACTCCCAGTGTGACTTGACGTTGTGTTGCATCCTCAGATAAGGTTCATAGTGGCAACTCAGGGTCCGCTGCCCGATAATCTTCTCAGCCATGGATGTTACACCTCCAGTTTTTTCAAAAGAGAAGAAACCTCTGGCACCAGTATCTGGAAACTCAAGGTATCTACCACTTCACCACTGCTCTGCTTTTTATTTTCTTTGTAATTTCAATGTTTTACTCCCCCAAGCACCTGTGGTGCTTAAATATTACTCTTTCTTTCTTACGTTTCTAACTGTGACTGACTGTAAAATATTGTTTGTCAAAGTTTACTGTAGTTTTATTGATAACAACATTATCTGTTCAGACACCAAAGGAATTAAATCGAGACACAGGGATCGTGCCGATGGACAGCAGAATGGTTAAACTCAGTTCTCTGGATGATCTTGTGCATGTAAGTTTTCTTTTTGAGCATTGACAGTAGAATAAAATCAACATGAACTTGTATCTGAAGCATACAGATACAGTACACTCAAAACTCTCTAGGATGGGTTTTACTCACTCTTAGAGGTGATTGATAGCACCCCTGACCTTTGTTGTTGTTGTTTATTCATCTTCTAGATCCGAGTGAACAAGCATGACAGCCATGCAGATAAAATTGCTGAAAACACTGATGTGCTGATGTTTGTGGACATGCTGAAAGAAATGCTTCAGCTCGATGCTGCCAAACGTATCACACCCAGTCAGCTGCTCCAGCACAGGTTCATCAGCTTGTCCCACATTGCCCACTCACAAAGCCACAGTCTCTAGTGAGTCAATACTGTGATTTCATTAAGTATTGTGATTTTTTTCTCCATTAATGTCCAACTTATCTATTTTACATAATCTGAATATGTATGTTGTAGTCACATAGCCGATGAAGTTGGCTGATGGAATGAGTTAATGTCTTTCAGTGTCAAGTCCTGCTTTGAGATTATGGCCGCCCACCCCAGCCAGCAGGACAGTCCTCCTTCTCTTCCTGCTGAGAGCAGTGACATGAGCCAGTCCAACGTCATCAACACACATCCCTGTACCAGTTCACAGACTGCTAATCTGGGCAAGTCAGGGATAAAAAGGAAGGTTGATGATGAAGATGGGAATACAAGTGAAACCTCACAACCATCCAAGAGGAAGAAGTCTTTTGAAAAGCTGGCCATGAAACACCACTATGAAAAATATGATGGCAAAGACAGGCTACCGAAAAACTATGCAGCTCCATCCACCTCATGCAGCAGCAGCCAGACCCAGAGTCACATTACACCAAGTGTCAAGAGGAAGATGACACACGATGAAGACTCTGAGAAGAAGAGGTGCAGAAGCAGCAGCCCTGAACGCCACTCCCACACAAAGCCTGCAATCACCCCCCAGATCAAAAATCCCTGGATTCGGACAAGTCACAAGAGAAAGGCAGATGATGATGATGATGATGTGCGGCCTAGAAAAAAACCCTCTGGTGGTCATTAGGAATACGTATTACTGGTAAGTATTAGTACTTTGCTTATTTTGCGATGGATTTATATTGTGACTAACTGTTCTGTCCACATCTACCCTCAGCTGTTTTCCCCATCAGCAGGCGTCGTTCCACCCTTTAACTCAACCGGTCGCGGCAGATGACTGTCCACCAATGAGCTTGGTTCTGCCCGAGGTTTCTGCCTATTAAAAGGCAGTTTTTCCTCGCCACCGTCGCCAAGTGCTTGCTCATGGTGGAATTGTTGGGTTGCTGTAAATAATATTATAAAGAGTACGGTCTAGACCTGCTCTATTTGGAAAGTGTAGATAACATGAAATTTAATTTAACTGAAAAAATATTTTATATTAAAATATATTATTGTATTATATTGTATTATACTGTAAATAAATAAATAACTTAAAAATATTTTTTGAATGATAAGGTCTCTCTTATTGATTCCCTCTCATCAAGTATAATGTGATTTAAATGATTGTTAGAATCACTCAACTATATGAAAGTAGATACATTAAAAATGCATGCATTAAACTATAGTTTCTTGTATTAATAGACTTTACATGTAAACAATTATTTTTTATTAAAATACAAGGGGCCATACAAATTCAGCCTGTCTACTGATGATGCTCTTATCCCTATCAGACTATCACACTTCAGTCAGATTTAGATTTTTTTTTTTAATCTTTAGTGAAGAGTATTGTTTAACACATTTCATGTTTGACATTACATCGATGAGCTCAAAGCACAATAATTTTGAACTGTACTGAAATTTATTTATTTACCAGTTTTTTGTTGCGAGTGCAATCTTCTTTGCAGCTATCTGCTGGGGCAGTAGCATCAGAGCCAGCGACACAAAAAAAAAAAAAAAAAAATGAATAAACTGATCAAGAAGGCTGGCTCTGTGCTGGGGACTGCTCTGGAACCCCTACAGCTGGTTGTGGGAAAAAAGGATGCTCCACAAACTGCTCAGTATTATGGACAATAACTCACATCCACTGCATGACCTCCTGCTCAAACAACAGAGCAGTTTAAGTCGGAGACTCCTGCAGCTCCGGTGTAAAAAGGACCGCTACAGGAAGTAATTCCTACCAAGTGCTATAACTTTGTGCAACGACTCCCCTCTGTGCAGAGAGAGGAGACTCATTCTGTAACAGTTGATCTGGTGGACATAATAATGGATGCACATTTGCAGTTTATTCGATTCTATTTATACTGTGTCACCATTTTTACCTCATACCTGTATATAGTGTTCTGTTTTATGTGTTACTTGCAATGCTGCTGCAACAAAATAATTTCCCTTCAGGGATCAATAAAGTACTCTATCTATCTATCTATGATCCCTTACAAGTCAATCGGTGCTCAACTGCTGTCATTGCAGTTTATCTCAATCTCAGGTTAATGAGCTATAATCATGTTAAATTGGAGGCCTTTTAAATATATATATATATATATATATATATATATATATATATATATATATATATATATATTTACTGTGTATGTATTTCTGAATCAGCTGCCCAAATGAGTTGACTGTCTTTGATCAAAGCGGATGATATTTATGACAAAATGACCAAATCTGAGCAAGTAAACAAAGTCTGCCGGGCTAAAAGCTCCGCTTCTGAAACGTCCCCGGTGGGGTTTGAAGTCGTGTGCAGGACAGACCAAAACAGCGTGGCATCTGCGATGTGACAGAGACGTGCCCCAGTGGGGTTTCGGGGGGAGAGCTTTGGTCAAGAGACATAGAGATTGAGCGAGTACCGGCCTCAATAAAGTTGGTTAATCAGAGAAAAGAAAAGTTATTTTCTGATTGTTTCACACTGAAAAAAGTATAACCTTGCTCAAATTAACAGATGATATCACATCTAAAATATTTGACTTCAAAGAATCTAAATTGAGTCACTTGTTATGACCTGATTATTTTATGTTGATGTAAACAATAATACTGCACTTGACCCAACCTTAAATCTTTGCCTTGATCCAAATGATTTTCTCAACATTTCAGTTGTTGAACCAAACTAATATATTGAAACTGAACCAACCTAATGTATTTACTTTTAACTAAATTAACATGAACTAATGTTTGCTTGACACCAGTTAATTCATTTACATATAACCAAACTATAATTTTCACATTTCACAAAGACAGATTACTTTAAGTGTATTTATTCATCTTTAACATATGAACCACATGTAACATATTTAACATTAAAACAAATGAAGGCCGATTGCCTAATCTAAAAGAGGGCAGATATTGTCCAGTCAATATGTGAGTTACCCTGGAGGACGGCGCCTACCGTGAAACCGATGGTCAATGCGGTAATGTTTTAGTATCTCAGATCGTTCTGAAAATGACAGGCTGCAGTCTTTGCATTTCCACATCCGATAACTGAGAAAACAAAGGAAGTAATAGTAAATTCCCTTACAGGTGATACACTGATCTGTGTTGGTTCAATCAACAGAACTAAAAAAAGTAGTAAAAAGTAGTCCATCTGCTGCTATGAAAATGTATAAATGAGGGAGGGTCTAATATTCAAGGCTGATTTGTGAAATGGTTAAAAAAGGCAATGTGCAGTGTAGATGAAAGATGTTACCTGTTCAGGTTGGATGAAGATATAGGCTATGGCCAGGGAACTCAAGAGAGCGACCTTGTGGTTCTGAAAGCATACAAAATAAAACAAACAATTACTACTCTCTGAAGACCACATAATACAACACCAAGAAATAAACGTTTCTGGGTGGAGAGCGAGAGAGTCTGTGTTTTCTCTCCACCCACTAGCTGCCCCGATGTTAGCGAGTGCTGGCACGTCTCTCTCTGTTTCTGTCTCTCTCTCAGTAGCAGTACCCGGCCGTCACCGACAACTAAAGCCTCGACTGATAACAAGTATGAGGGCCGCTGTGGTGAGCTAGCTCAATTCTAACCTCAGCTAGCGGTAGCGGTTAGCATCCGTCGCTAACACCCGCTTCCCAGCTCACCACAACGGCCCTCCTGCTCATTAAAACATAACACTGCAGGCTCCCGTTGACGGTGATGGCCGGGTATCGGCGCTATCCAGCGCTTCACTCGAACAAAACTCCAGACTGTAATATTTGTTTAGCCCTGGATGTAGCCTGGTTGACTAGCGAGGGCTTTTGGCGGGCTTACGTTAGCGATTCATTGTCATAACGTTACCGGTAAATGCGTTAACCAACTCAAACGTCAGCTAGCTAATATTAGCTAGCTAACTAGCCAGCTAGTGCCAGCTACGTTCCAGGCAACCCGTAACTCGAGTAGGAAGTTACGAGTTTGACTGCAGTTCCAGTGCACTTTCACGGGTAACAGGTTGGAAAAACACGAGTTACGGGTTTCCTGGAACGCTACAAAGTCGGTAGTCGTGACTTGAAGTCGTAACTTACGGGTTGAAGAGCCTGCCTGGAACGCGGCACAGCCAACTACTAGTAGCAATTTTGACAACACAAAATACTAAAACATTGATGATCTGCAACTGCTTTGCTACTTACGTTTATTTTTGGACGGAATCCACCCAGGATGTAAACAACTGAAAGAGAGCTCTCACGTTCTGGGACTGGGACTTGAACTTGAACTTGTGCTCCGACAATTGCAATTGCAATGCAATTCACATTCGACTCAAACTAAAAATATTACCTGCAGGTCAAAAAAAATATTTTGAGAGAAATCAAAAACTTTGTTTTGGGTCCTTTGGACATATATTTAGTTCAGTTTAAGTCAAACTTGGTGTCTCAAAATGCAAAAAGAATGAGTTACACAATCAAATCAATAATTTTATCCTGTTTTCAATAACAGTTATTAGTTTGAATGAACAACTGCATGTTACACTTTTTTCAGTGCACAGGGTCACATTCAAGACATTAAGACACAGGCCCAGCAGCCCATTTCAGCTGCCCCTCACCCCCCACCACTGCAGTGCCTGATCCTGTCTGAATCAATGGTCTGAATCAAGCGGGTACATGGTTCTGGGAAATGAAGCCAATGCGGAAGTGCTAAAAACTGTAATTCCTCAAGCGGCCACTTGAGACAGGCTGCAGAAGTGAGTCTCCATAAGTGGCCATATTAGAATGGCCAATTTCACTGCAGGAATAAACATGTTTACAGCCTGGTTCAGGCAATGGTTTTGGTCTCTATAGCTAATTTCCCCATTCATGATAACTGTGAGGGGGGTGATTTTTAAAAAAAAATTCATCCGTGAGATGATAGTAAGGCTCGAAGTTGCGCATAATTAACAGCATGACTGCTTGACTGACAGGTACGTGCCGTTACAGATGGCTTTTTAGTGCACCCAGGTGTCATTTGACCCGCTTCAGGTCCGCTGATGATGTACGTCTTTGTCGATATTTAGATTAGACGGGAGGCGGAAGGAGCAGTACATCCAGCATGGCGGCAGCCATGAATGATAGGCGATACGTATCACGTTATAACGTGATGAGTTTCACGTTAAAACGTAATAAGTTATAGCTTAGCTTAAGTTATAATTAGTTATAGCTTAGCTTAATTTATCATGTTAAAACATGATACGTATCACGTTATGACGTGATACACTTCACAGTTGAACTAGATAAGTCACAGCTTAGCGTAATATATCACGTAAAATCTTGAAATTTGTCACGTTCTAGCGTGACGAGTTATAGCTTACCTTAATTGATCGTTATAACTTGAAAAGTTCATCAGTGATAACGGCTAAAAAAAAATTGTCTGGCATGGCAGCAATACACTTCTGTATCTTATAGTCACTGTAACCTCCTTGGTTTTACTATGAATAATGTCTTGTGATACATTTCAAGCAAATAATTCCTGTAGGATGAAGACAAATCATCTCTTCACACTAAAACGTCTAACTTTTTGCAGCTTTTTTCAAGAAAACTTAAAAAAACGACTCGCTCGATGGACATTTTTTGCAGTGAGCTGCTTCCTTCGGCTTCCACGGACCAGTTCACCACATCAAACCAAACCCCAGCACTACACACTACACACAGCACCTTTCAGACGTGGAGGCCTGCTGGGAGATAGAGAGGTCAGCTGAACAGGGCGAGGGGAGGCATGTGAAGTCATGTACTGAATCCACCCTGGAATGACCTGGAAAAAAAGAAACAACTAACCCTTTTTTTTCTTCTTCTTCTTCTTCTTCTTCTTTTTAATGTGCAGTCAGTCACTGCAACAAAACAACACACACATCACAGGAACACTCATACACACACGCCAGAGACAGCCAGAGGGGGCAAAATGTTGTCAAAATGGCTAAAACAGCAGATACACAGACACCTTGGAGCTCTGTCAATAGTAAGACACAAAAGCCAAGTTAGCTGCTGGCTTTTGACGTGATAGTGATGAATTCATTCAGAACAAAATGGCTGCAAGCAAAAGCTACAGTTCAGTCTCAACACGTTTCTCCTCTAGGTGGCAGTGTTCCCTTCTTCTTCACAGATGATCTCCTCTGGAAGGAATTGGACAAAACCACTCATTTCTTCCCCACCACTCTCACCAGGCTGCGCTTGTCACTGGGAGAACTGGTGCAACATCAGGCATCAAAGTAAATGCATTAGTTTCAAACGAGTCACCCAGCTCTTTGAGCTCATCCAAACGCTGCTGTCAGAAGGAAAACTTAATTTTCAGTTTACATCAATACTGTAATCTCTATTACCCCCATACAGTGCATAACATACTGTTAGACTAATTTGATAATGGCACATTTAATTAGACGTAAATGATGGCACTTGCAGTAATGGACATAAAGCTATCTCTATCTAGAGTGCACGTCTCAGTATTATGTTGTCAAGCTGAGGATCAACGTCCAAACCCTGCTGAACTGTGGTATTTTGCTGCCCTCTCTGGTTGAAAGATTGAAGCCACACCCTGGACCGATGATGGGTGTGTTTGGGTGTGGTCAGAAATGTGCTTTGCTGCACCTGTAACCCCATCCAACATTGGTGTCACCAGGTCGGGGAGTGTGTTTCCTCATACCAAAGTGAAAATTTAACCCACTGGATGTCAGCAAAGACAAGATTTTAAGACAGTGTTAAGTTACTCTTTAAGCATGGCAAAGCTTTAGGTCATGTCTGTAAGTGACATTAATATCTGACTTCAAATAAAATAATTTATGGTGTTCTGATCTTTTGAGCAGAATCATTCCAGGATGTCACAAACTGTGTTTCTGCTTTAAATAGACATTTTAGTTTGCCAGTGTTGTCAATGAAAGAACTTTAACTTTAAAAATCCATAAAGTAGAAATGAATTAAGATATGACATGAAAACAAGTCTGAAAAACAACATTTTAAAGAAAAGTCTCCAAATTTTGTGCTGAGGAGCCACAACTTCCTTTAGTTTCCTTTAGTCTAAAGTGAGGAAAAGCAGCAAACCCTGATCAGAGGACCTTAAAGACCTATTCGTGACACATTGGGCCGCAGTAGCTCTTATAAGTTATCACAAGAACCTTGAATTGAACTCAACTGAACTTGAAGCCAGTAGTTGTCTGCTTCCAGTGTTCATTCAGTCTTTTGCCACTTATGTAATGTCCCTGCTGCAACATTATATCCTTGAATTCATTTTGTTCCCAAAGGTCAACAAGGAACTTCCATGCTTAAATATTTAGTCTTCCTCTTCATGTGTGCGCTCAACCAAGAAAAAGTGGCTCCATTTCCGTTTTTCTCTATTTTTCTACCTTGTGTGATGCTGAGTAATAGCAAGGTTATGTCTATATTATGTATTTGTTTTAACACTATGTGCTGCCAAGTGAAATTCCTGTAGATTTATTACAACTGGCAAATAATATAATTGTAATTATGTAAATTGTAAGCAGGAAATGCAGCCAAAGATTAGATTGCCTTGATTAAATCTTGAAACAATTTTCTCAGTCAATCAACACAAATGTCTGAAAAAGAAACCTATTCAATGTCAAAGGGAAAGTGAGAGATGCGTAATGTAATTTTTTTTAATCTTGTGAGCAAAAATTCTGAGCATGCCTCCCTCTTGATTTGAGGGAAAATACGATTGGTAATTACATCTTGTCTCAGATAATTTTGAAGAGCTCCCTGTTTATTAATTTTAAACAAACCAGCTGCTGCCAAATGACACTGGATGATTAACAGAACATTTCCTATGAGGCTGCAGAGATGATTTGAGGATTTTAATACTACACTGATGACAGTTTTGATCAATCTCTGTTTATTTAAAAAAATAGAAAATAAATGAATAAAAGGTATGGGGCTCATCAACAGGTAGCATGTAAGGAAACCAAACTAATCTTATTTGGGGCTCACACATGTTCCATTACAACAGTAACATTCAATAATTCTAAACACACAAGACAGTAGTCCAATTTCTATTGTTAAAAAGTCAGTTCATTTTTTTTAATCTGCAAATTCCTTTTTTCCTTCAGACACATTCTGCTCCATGTGTATCACTAACAGCTGATTATACTGCATTGTAATTTTACTAAATATATCTCGATTGCACTGCAACACAGTATCATTACAGTCAGTCTAACAACTATCTTTAGTATAGTTTGGTCAACTATGCAAGCAGGGCATCACTGTAGCAAAATACAGTACCTACAACTTAAAATTTGCTATAACCAGGTCACATTTTTCTGTTAGTGAATCCCTAAACCTCTAAGACAAGTTATGTTTACTGTACTCATCAGAACTTAGAATTATTTATTTGCAGAGCACAGACATGCATGTGAATCTGTGTTGGTAAAACTGAGCATAAACAACAGAACAGAACAAAAGCTTTGGACTCAATTAACTTGCTGGGATGTTGTATAATTATGATAAGAACTCTTGTGCTTTGGAACAATTAATAGAACAATACAGACTCCATTTTAAGACATGAACCATCCTCTTCAACACTCAATAGAACCAGTTCTTAAAAGAAGGACTGACGTTGCGCTTGATATCACTTTGATCATATGTGCATATTTGATGTAGTGCCCTGAATCATCATTTCCTGGAGTTTGTGGTACCCACGTACTCTTTGAAACATTTCTTTTGAGCAGATACTACAAAAAGAATGTTTCAGAAGAATTAAGTGCATATTTCCAGACACTTAGTGCCTGCTCTCCTTCATTATCCAGCCTGAACATGCCATAAACAGCGCTGATGCAAAGATGTTTCAAGCCTCAGCCCTTGATAATTCATAATTAATAACAACAAAGTATGTGATTCAGGCACAATACACAAGACACTCTGAAGAAAAAAATGGTATTGTTTAGCAGTTTCCAGACTCAATGTATTGGCGTTATGGTTAGGTCCATCTGAGGTCAGAGATCTACAACAGGCTTCGACCCAATATTCACAACCACAAGTCACCAACTGAGCTACCTCCTACTCGATGATATCCTTATTCATTTTTTGTTTCATTTCTATCTTTCTGTTTAGCACAAGGATGACTCAGTGCAGCCTGCACCTTGGCAGACCTAAAAAAAAACCCTTCTACTTACAGTTTTTCTCAGTCGCTTTGGTGCATTTCTCACATCACTATTAACATTTCCACAACAGTTCATGCATTTCTCAAAAAAGTACAAACTGCAAAATCTAGTTGATAACCTGCAAAAGCGTTTCACTTGCTCAAAATGGATAGCTCATTCCTCAAAAGCAAGTATTCATGTCAATGAAAGTGTTAGTGTTATCAAGATGAAAAGTCCTGACACCATTGTTAGTTAGTTAGTTCAACCTCCACAACATTTAGTCATTTGTGCACATCATAGTAGCAGTTTCTCATTCCTTCCAACAAATTGCAAATGCTTTTGGACATGCATCAGTTGCTTTCATACAACTCTCTGCTGTTTTATAACATTATCATTTGCTTATGTCATGTCAGTCAAAATTAACTATACTTGTGAATGCTGAATAGTCATTCCATATAAAACTAATAGTCCTCATTTCATTGCTTGAGTCATTACATACAAAAATGTTGAACTAGTTGTCAAAATCTGTCAAGCAAATGTTATACATTTTTTTTAATCTTTTTTTTTTTTCCTGAAAATGTCTCCTAAATTGAACAATTTCTCTCAGGTGAACCTCAGCTTTCACTGATGAGAAGGGGTGTGTGAAGCATTAGTTGCAACCAATGATAAGCCACTTCTCCACAATCAATCAGAGCTGAATCCCATAAACCCCCACTTTACAAGCATATATGAACCAAGCAGGACATAGTGTGTACCATTTCTACAATACTGTGACACAGAAATGGAAGGTCAGCCTTGTGGAGGAGGGGTGAGGGTGCGGGGAGGAAGGGGAAGGGGACAAAGCAGGGGAAGAGGAAGAAGAGGCCAAGTACATAGGCGGATTCCTGATGAAATCAGGGCTTCAGTTGTGGATCATGTTGTCAATCACGGCCTCACAATGGCTGAGGCTGGTCGAAGGGTGCAGCCAAATGTTGGGAGAACCACTATAAATTCAATTATTCAAACATTTCGTCGGGAGAACAGGTGTGTATAAATGGACAGTAATTCAGCACTAAACAATCTGCACTGCACTACTGTCATTGTGTCATACATGAAGCTTGCAGTGGGAGAAGAACTTGTCACTTTTTACATTTTACATTTAGACTTACAGCTTTACTGCATCACAGATTTAGTGTATTGTAGTGTACAGTAGTGTTACAGTAAAGATTTGCCATATTTACTGTAATTTTACTCTGCACCACATAGGATTGCAAGACAACCTTGCAGAGGTGGAAGAGGGCCCCTTTTTACTCCGCAACAAGAGGAAGCCATTTGTGCAATGGTGATTGCAAACAATGTCATAAGGTTGAGAGAGATACAAAGTGCTGTTATAGAGGATGACAACATCTTTGGGAATATTGAATCTGTTTCAATCGCTACAATTGACAGAGTGCTCAGGAGAAATGAAATGTGCATGAAACAATTGTACAATGTGCCATTTGAACGGAACAGCGACAGAGTGAAGGAGATCCGTCACCAGTATGTACAGGTAAAACATGTATGTGTTCTATGCATACTCTAATGTTCAGTGCTGTAAACTGTTTACTTTGTGTATTGCCATGCACTACAATTACATGACAGGCCAGGGAACTGCTGCACACATTCATATACCTTGGGTGTGGTCGAATAGTCAAATTTGCTTAGGAACCTTCCTAACTGAGTGAAATGACCTGGAAGTATTTATGTAGCCGCCATGATAAGAGCTGTTTGAATTCTCTAACTGTTAAGGAAAGGAGCTTCAGTGCTTCCTTTATTATCTCCTTTAGCATAGGATACACTGGACCATCCTTTACAAAAGTAAAGGAGGTAATGCCGTCCCACAATTCCTTGCGGCAGCGACAAAAAAATAGGCGCACCGTTCAGTCATTCACAACCAGAAAACATTAATGTATTTAAACAGTGTGATGCAGACTGCAGCAGAGAGAGTGTGTGAATATGAACATGATGTAAAAACTTTGATCATGAAGTGTGTTCTGTTGTTGACTGTGGAGCTGCGTTCACACACAGAGTTTCTAACTGTGACATCCAGTGTCCTGCAGATCATCATGAAGTTACCGTTGCTGATTAATCATATATCTTTATCTTTATATGTTTCTATATGAGTGGACAGGAGGTTGAGCGACCATACCAGCGTAACAAACACTTCATTTGACTTCTGTGACAGGTGGACAATATTCATTTATTATTTGAATTCTGACGTTGATAATAAAGTCACATTTTTCACCGGCTTGTCCACGTTTATATTTCCTGCATTAAAAACACAGTAAGAACATACGGGCAGTATCTAGTAAGTATCTCAGATGCGCGTTTTGTAGTCCATCTTCTGGACTTTGTAGTTTTACCACAGATCACGTCAATAACATTCGCCGTTGCATGATGACGTAGTCTAAGTGTAAGTGCAGTTGGATTCTCTGAACACCGCGGTTGTCTTCTCCTAACTCCTTATGAACTCTCCTTCACATCTTTCCTTGACCTCGTGACGTTTTCTATCGAGGTCAAGGAAAAGTGGTTAGGAAAGGACTTAGGAGCTATTTTTTTTGACTATTCGACCGTACCCCTTGATTAGGCGGGTTTCAATCTGGCAAAAGGTAGAAGACGTGGAAGGAATCGCATTGGACAGAGAGCAACCATTGATGTCCCAGGCCAACGAGGAGGGAATATTACTATGTGTGCAGCCATCTCAGAAAACGGCGTCCTTACCCATATCCCCCGTCTTGGTCGATACAACACACAACATCTGCTGACTTTTTTAGACACTCTTTACAGGGACATAATCCCTGAGAATGAGAGGGGTCTAACTGGAGACCATCTGAGCAAGCATGTTGTTGTTTGGGATAATGTGCGTTTTCACCACTCAGATGTCGTCAGACAGTGGTTTGCAGCACATGATAGGATGCTGGTGGAATATTTCCCTCCCTACTCACCATTCCTAAATCCAATAGAGGAGTTTTTCTCTTCCTGGAGGTGGAAGGTATATGACCGGCATCCACATACCCAAATGGCCCTGCTAGCAGCCATGGATGCAGCATGTGATGACATCACAGCAGAGTCCTGTAGAGGGTGGATTCGCCACTCGAGGAGATACTTTCCTCGCTGCATTGCAAGAGATGATATTCACTGTGATATAGATGAAACTATGTGGCCAGACAGAGAGGAACGTCTGGATGTACATGAATGATTTACAGTACTATGTATGTTGTATGTTCAGTTCCAATATGTACTGCAATATTGTTTACACAGCTCTACCCAAAGGGAGTTTGTTTGTTGCAAATAAGGGTGTATTTTTTCTTTTGCACAATGCTGTGAACAAATTAGAATTGCAAAGAGCATATGCAGTAAAAATGTGAAACATACATATTCAGTGTCTTGTACTCAGTTACCTCACTAAATACAGTAATGTGTAACTTTACTGTAGTTTTCAAATGGCTGTGAAAATAGTATATAGTGCTGTCCAAGATCTGACTTTTTTGCATTGGAAAACATTTACAGAGTAAACTGTCATAATGAAAACATGACAAAGCCATTTGACTATCTTGTTCATAAACAATGGTGTCAGGACTTTTCATCTTGATAACTCTGACACTTTCATTGACATGAATACTTGCTTTTGAGGAATGAGCTATCCATTTTGAGCAAGTGACACGCTTTTGCAGGTTATCAACTAGATTTTGCAGTTTGTACTAATTGTTTTGAGAAATGCATTAACTGTTGTGCAAATGTAAATAGTGATGTGAGAAATGCACCAAAGCGACTGAGAAAAACTGTAAAGCGACACTTTGAAGAAATTTGTATCTTTGCGATTTAACACCCCCAATTTCATGCAACATGCAATGCTGCTGTCTTAAATGACACAGGACAAAGCAGCCAGCAAAAAATACTAACTAGTCCAACAGCAAGAAGCCCAGTCCAGTGTCTGTCTTTCAGACTTTTATTACACAAACCTCTCGCCAACAAATAAAAGCCTGTATGAGATTTACTCTGGCAGTGTCTCTCCCTGCTTTTGTCTTCTTAGCTTCCTTTGTCAGCGTCCTCTTGAGTCTGTTCGCCTCTGCCATATTTGGCCATAGAGGCTTCTGAGCATGGTTACGTTACCGCTTTGCCAGTTCCGGTTTTGGCACGACTCCCTGTCTGCGGCCCTCGCACCCCAGGCCTGAAAACCTCATCCTCCTGGTGGTACAAAATGCATGATGTGCAAACACTAACACTCCACTTATGATCTCACACTAACAGTCTGGGGCAGCACTTAACTTTACTGTCCATCAGGAAATAATGTACATCACAGAGAGGTTAGGCGGAGGAGCCAAAGGAAAAACTAGAAAACATTTGCTCCATAAAATATAATCCAGTTTCACCAAAATAAATATAAGTTGGTGGTGAGTGAATTAGTGTTGTAAAACATAATGTACGAGATCGTACCTGGAATACATAGTTATACATAGTCATTTCCTGTTTTATTTTGAAAAGTAACTCTCCTCTTGTTTCAGGTCACTTGCCCTTCCGCGTGTGTCACCTGTCTGATTGTCTTCCCTAATCACCGATTGTGTGCACACGGTGCTCCCTTCCCTCCATGTGTTTAAATAGCCTGCGTTATCCTTGTCTTGTGCCAGTGTGTTCGTCTTTGTCGGCATACCAGCCCATGCCCTAGATCTTTGCTACAGCCATAGTTTTGCCCTGCTTCACTGCCTTGAGTTTTCTCCTTGTAAGAGTGATTTTTCTTTGTAACTTTATAGCTTAGCTCTAGTATTCAGTTTGATAGTTTTGAGATTGCCGTTTTGTTTTCCTCCTATTGGAGTGATTTTGTGTTTATTCAGATTTAATCCTTTTTAGCATTTCCTCCAGTTATTTCGGAGTGTTTCTTAGCTTTCTGTATTTTCCCAACCAGGTTTTATTTCCTCCCTTTTGGAGCGCCTTTTGTTTTTTAGAGTTTTTGTTATTCTTCCCTTGTTAGGATAGATAGATTACCTCGATTCTTAGATTAGGACAGGTTAGTTTGTTTAGTTAGTGTAGATAGAGTATCGTAATGTTTTTCCTCCTTCGGAGCGTCTTTTGTAAGATTTCACAGCCGTGTGTCTTCCAGTAGGGAAGATGCATATCAGGAGTTTTGGTAGCACTTTTATTTTCACACTGTTTAGAGGATTACTCATGCTGCTATTTCCTGAATAAAGTTCACTTTAATTACATCTGCTCTGCGTCTGAGTCCTGCCTTGAGCCCATCCTGACAGAATATATGGAATGAAACTTTGAATATATTGAATGAACCTTGAATATATGGAATAAAACTTTGAATATATTAAATGAACCTTGAATATATGGAATGAAACTTTGAATATATTGAATGAAACTTTGAATATATGGAATGAAACTTGACTGACGTCAGACTTCACGGCAGTGCCTGCAGCCATCTTGTGTAACGTGTGGATGCTGCAACAAAAAGTGAGTGACAGTGAGTCAGTCTGCTCGGAATCTCGTAGCAGCAATATTAAACAATGAGGACATCATTAACACACTGGCGAATGTGTGTACGGGCCAAAATCCTCCCGATACCCCTGCCCAATACCGTTCTTCTGTCAAAGAAGTTCGCTCCCTTTTTAATCGTGACAGACGTACTACAACAGGCCAGGCGGCTGTTTATAAGGCCAACCTCAGCATGCCTTCAGCCTCACAGGAGTGCCCCACAACAGCCCCTTTGTACAATCTCTACCCGTACACAAGAAAGGCACGGCCATTCACTGTTTTACCTTCGTTAAATCACCTGAAAACTATATCAAGCTAACCATACAGACCTCTACACACAGCAGAGTGTTCCGTTAATAGTTCTGCTTTTTTATGAAGGAGAGGCCCTGTTACCAGGGCTCATCATAGCTGCACTGAGATATAGAATATCTTTATCTTTATATCTTTATATCTATCTCTATATCTTTATATGCACTCTACTGAGAGCCCTTAAAATAAAGCCTAGCTACAGTATTTTTACATCTTGTGTCTTGTGCCCTTTCTTGTGTAGGTCCTCCATTTTTGTAGTACAAGATAATGGCTCAGGTCACTAGCACATGCAATAGTTCTACCTGATAGTGGAGTGCCCTCTACTGGATCACAAGGCAAATTTTGAATTTGAACAGTCACAGTTTAAAAAATTAACCATATTCGTATGAATGTTCAAATTTCAAATGAAAAGTGTCATCCATTTTAATATAGCATTTATACTCTTGAATGATTGGCCAGCTCTTTTAGAATGATCTTTATAAGGGGTCCATGTTGGTATCCAGCAAATATAAGATATACAAAAACAAAAGACCTTGAAAAAGAAGCATTTAGTAAAGGTTTCTAAGATTAGGGTTAATAATTCAAAAGTTATCCCCACCACTATCACCGCATGTACAAACAAACACACAAACACCACTCTTTTAGTACATGGATGCCAGGCATGCATGGATATTAATAATCAGAATAATAACCTATATCTCATTAAGTATAATAACTATAATAACTGGCTGATGAACAACACAAAGAAATCAGTAGTGACTCAACTAATGCGACAGGTACTGCGATCATTTAAATTCTGTTTGTCTCTTTCGCATGATGATCTCTCTCTGAGAAAATCCCATCACCCACACATACACAGAACCGAAGTACATGGTCATTACTTCACCCGGTGCATAGATAGATAGATTTCACAGCTAATCCTTTGATCTGAGGCCTTGATTTTTGGGGCGCTGCTGTGTTCATGGCTGCCTCGGGCTGCATTTGAGTTCTATTATTTATCACCTTGTGTCACGGGGCCCAGAAGAGAAGAGAAGAGAAGATGAGGGAAAACAAGTCTCATCTTCTATTATTTTTTGATACACCTCACCAGACAGAGAAACTAGTGTGCTCAGTGTCAGTTTGAATTTTAATTGGTCTGTTTCAGTGAACACCAGTGCTATGGCATTAAAACATCTCAAAAAAATGTAACACAAATGTCTCTTACTGTCCAAGTTTATTTGTCATAAGGTTACTTATTAAGTTTACTCATAAGTAAACTTGTCAAGTTCACTTGAAGTGGCTATTTAGATTTTTATACAATGTATCAAATGACAACGTAAATCCAATGTGACAATGTAAAAGGGTGTTTCTTGTAGTGATGAACCTACAGAGAATCACCTGAATCTGCAGCTCCCCTCTCCTAAAATGAGAATATCTGTGACCCAGCAGGCGGCCATGTTTTCCTGCTTGGAAATGGAATCTAAACCAGCCGCAGCCCAACTCGCAGTACATCACCCACCAGCTCCATGCTCTCGTCAAGCCAAACCAGAGGCTTCAAAACGGTTGTCCACAAACCAGTGGGTGACGTTACACCCTCAGCACTGTCGCTGTGCAGTTTGCGGGTGCACGTTGCAGCTGTTCTAAGTGGTAAAACTCTATAACCCACTATACTTGCTAAGCACCCAACAGCACACTGCTTTGCACATAGCTGTGTGACAAGCTGGTTGAAAAAAAACAGCATATAGCCACTAAAGAGCCAGATATTTCCCTCAGGAGTTGGTAGAGACCAAAAACAGGTAAAAGAGAATGAAAGCTGGCCAGAAGCATAACTGCAAATGAATGTTGTTCCTCATTAGCTGGATGTGTAAACAGTTTAGGTTATACTGTATATGGTATGTCACTGTTGTGTTCACAACTTACAACTTGTTTTAGCTGGCCCTAAGTGCACCCCCTCCTAAAAATGAACAAAAATCAGGTATTGCAAGTCATGTTTAAATATGACTGTTCAGAAAATACAGTGTTGAAGAAAAACGCTGTCCAACCACCACTCTGCCCACCACACCCAGGTCATGCTATTTCCCGCTTTGGCACTGAATCTAAACATGTTGTAACATAAGTTAAAGATCTAGTACTTTTAAATAACAAAAACGAAAATAAATAAGAGAGAGGCCATGCTTGAAATTAAGAGAAAAGTGTAATTTAGTTCCACAAATGGCCAGTTTTGAGTGCACGCTACAATCCAGATGCATCCAGACATAATTATTCTCCACAGTCAGCAGTAGTAATGACTTGGGTTAAGAGAGTAAACAAGTCCTGTGGTGTGCTGACAAAGACAAATGACATACTCCCACTTCTACCCTTAACCCTTATGCTTTTTCTGTGCATCCAGCTGGGCCTACAGCAGAGATGGTTATAGTTTTTCGTGTTCGAGCTTAAATATTCAGTTCTGAGCTAGAGATAGAGAAGGAGAAGCAAAGGTGAAGACATGGAGAAAAGGATGCTCTAATTATCTAATTGGCCACTTGTGGTTTTCCCTCTGCGGAAATGGCCCTGTAACGGCTCTATAATGGGCTCTGTCTCACACAGGTGCTTTCCCAGTGCGAGTCCAGCCACCAGCACAGATGGTAGAACTTCATCTTAGTCTTCTTCCTCATTTGCTATTTTTTTCTTCTTCCTCTTCTCCATTTAAATTGTCTATTAAAATATTTCATATCACGAGGTTTTTTTTTTTTTTTTTTTTTTTTTAGACCAGTCTATTGAAACTGATATGTTATTTCAATTTAATATATTCTCGTGGGACAGTTTGTGGTAAGGTCTGATTAAAAAAAAAAAAAAATAGTAGTCGCACTAGTTTGAAAGGCTATAAATAACCTTGTACCCTTAATGTCTGAGGGGAAAAGTTAGTCAATGTGTTTAATGTCTTAAATTTGTAATGTTTAATATATAGGTATCTTACAGTTTGCAAACAAATCTGTCAAAAAATTTCTTTTCTTATTCTCCAGTTTTTTTTTCAGTGCACTGCTCAAAAAACATAAAAGAAATGTATTAGAGATAAACATTAATTAATTTAGTGAAATAACCTCAAGTTACCATCATTTAGAGACGTCAGAGACTCAATACAATGTAAAAGTAGCATTCTAACATGTTAGCATTAACACATAAGTTTATGGCTGCAGCTAAAAGCTTAACTTGATGATAAATAAAGTAAGATGTCTAAAATGACCACTGTAAAGAGAATAAACCATTCCATGCTCTTAACTTCAGGCGTGACGTTCATGTCAAACCTTACATTTTCTCCATCACTTTTGTTTTCTGGTATGTGACATCCCTCCCACTGTCTGTCCTCCCCGGCATTCACCCTGCATGATTATCTCTTGGTTTGACTTATGATTTGTGTTAACTTTAATAAATTACTCTTGTTTTAAGTAAATCTCTTGCATGGACTCCATACTTGTCACAATTCTTGAGCCAGTTTGTGAAAAGTGGGATTGCAAACCCGCCTTATTGTGACACATCAGGAACTGTTGATTGGTTTGTTTAGGACTAATAAGGTTTGTGACCCTTGTGGTTTGATAATGCCAAATGGAGTTTATCTCAGGGATACAGATTAAAGTGCCCTTTGGTATACGGCATTCTGACATAGATATTTGAGAATTTTTTCTTTAAATAAATGACTGTTGTTTTAATAAACGATCCTTGATTTAATTGAACCTTGCATGGACTCTCTACTTGTCACATTCCCTGAGCCCGTTAGTGACAGGTGCATAATGAACATTATAGCCTCACATGGCAGCTTGGAGTCTTTTAGTCTTTTTTGATGAATTAATGACATGACATTTATGATGGGACTGCAAGCTATCTTACCTAAATGAAAAGCAATAAATCTTTTAAACCTGGGCTTTTATGCTTAATGCTTACTATAATATTTTACCTAGTAATTTTATTGCTGAAATCTGGGGACATCTTGACATTGGGATCCAGGGGCTAGTATTATAAGAGGAGCAACCCCCTAAATTGGCTGATGCAGCTACCACAAAATACTTACAATAATAGATTTCTTGGATTTCTTAGTCCACTAATGTAAAAATATATGAGCAACAATCTAAAAGTAAGGAACAAAATTTTGATGCACTGACTTCTTTCAGCGGTGACCTGTCTTTTTGCTTGGTGGACTTGATAAGATATGAAATGAAAGTACAGAGTCTAACCATGAATTTATTCATTTGAAAGAGAAAAAACTGAAGTCAGAGAAGGAAGGGGGCACTATACCTCAGAATCATTGACGAGGGGAAACACTGTTACCCAATTCTGCTTAAGTAAAGTCACAGAGACTTGATGTAGCATCCGGATCTATTTAAACCTTCAGTCCAGGTTCATAGTGAAACCTGTGAGGGAGCATGATTACAAAGAGAGACAGAGGAAAACACAGTGAAGAGGAAGGTGTGGGTGGAATTCATCTTCTGACCAGACAGCAAGTCTTTAACAAGGCCTGAAATAACTCCAGGCATTTTAATGGGCAGATTTTCCAGGTCTCAACACTAACCCACAGGCACAACAGTATATAATGTCAGAGTCGAGTACAGGGGGGGAAAAGAAAACAACCCTCATATTATGAACTAAATTTGAAGCATGATGTCATTATCATTGAGCAATGGCCTCATCAAAAAAATAGTACTTTGATAAATTAAAGGAAAATTGGAAGTCAGAGGCTGAGACACATTAATTTAGGGTTGTCTATCAGAGTAAAAACATAATAGACTGTTTTGTGTGACCATTTGCTGACAAAGAGTCATTTGAAGCAGCAGATGTATTGCTCTTCAGGGGACATGGAAGTGGGATTAAAAATGTAAACCTCTCGCCTCAACCAGTCATCTAAAATTAATTGCAACGATATTTAATGCAAAAAACATTCAGTTGGTGAAATTTGAACTTCAGTGGATAAATTACCCTGCAGCACAAATGTCTGTTTGTGTGAAAAGAACCAGTGATGTTTATTAATATCATGTAGCACATGCTGATGTAATACTGTCCTGAGCCACTCGCAAATGTTTCATACATCAACAGCCTTCAACAGATTGCATACAGATATGGATACCTTATCAGAGCTCTGTTGTTGCAGACAATCACAGGATTCATCCTTTTTCCTACAGGTTGGAACAACACACTTTGTGTCAGCTCTAGAGATATGACATTTATCAAAGGTACAAAATAGAAACAATAAAGACAGATCATGCAGTTATGTTCTTTGAAGCAAATGGAATAACCGCATAGAACTGACAGTACATCACAATATGGGTCAACCACTACTTTACTTTTCTTTAAAATCTGATATATTCATACAATGTTTGCTAACAAGCTACTTGCTTGCTGTCCTGATCTTCACTTAAGGAAACAACAGAAAGATATTCATAAATGTCTGTTGTCAAGGACAATTCTCTTATTCAACACTGCTTTCACATCATATAACTGGCCAAATGTGTCGGTTCATAATTGCTTTTTAAACATCCAGACGACTGACACCATGTTCATCTAAGCTGTCTAAATTAACTGTCTGACTTTGGAAGGCTTCCTGTTGAACAGATTTCAGGTTCAGGAGCTGGCACTGTGGTTGCCTAGCAACCAGTTGTGTAGTCTCATTGCAGGGCTGCAGTCTCAAAAATATAAACCCACTCTTTTTTTCTCTCTCTGCCAAACTGGTATTCAGACATCCCTGTAACAGTGGACTATTTCATTTGACTTCTTTTCATTTGATTTCTGTATTTATTTATTTATTTGTATCTGTAAGACACAAAAACATAAAATCAGTTCATTGGTGTTGGCAACAGGAACCACAATGTCTCACTTCACTCATTCATGCTGTCACCTTGAAATTTCACATTACAACATTACATTTTAATAACATACAACTCTTTGTACTTTCTCACATTACTTCAGCTTATTTATTTATTCTCTTATTTCATTTCAATTTTATGTAACTAAGTGACAGGACTTATATATTATTTATAACCTATAAACTGACCTAGAGATAGCTATGGAGGTACCCAACAGTCTTGTAGACTCAGATAAAGTCTGAAATTTCTAAATAAACAACAAAGAAAACACATAAGTTCATTCCTTACATAGATTTTGGGAATGTCTATGTATACAAAAAATTAAAAGCTTAAAGATTCGCTCACTAGCATGTTGTTGCACCAACCAGAGACCAGATTCAGTTTAAACAATTTATTGAAAACACAGGTGATGGTGAGGAGATCTGCCAAAACGGTGAAGTTTTAATGGTAGCAGGGAACAGGTGCTCGGATGAGACAGAGTCAGACATGGCAGGGGAATAAGGGGCAGGAGTACAGGGAAAGCAGAGTTAAATAAAATCTCCAAACAAGCATTCAGAAGATCTCTAGGTTGGCTGCAAAGAAGACTGAACAATCTGGCGGTGCCTGGAAGGTTGAACCGGTCTTTTATACCTCAGGGGTTTGACTGGATGACGAGCAGCAGGTAGTGAGGTGACAATCTGGTAAGAGGAAGACTGGAGGCCACACCCAGAAACACACACAACAGAGAGAGACAGACAGAAGGGAGGGAGAAACAACAGGAAACACTAGACAGGGAGGAGGCAAAAAGCCTCCATCATAACATGTTTCACCATCAGTGGACGACTGGAGAAAGTTCAATATGAGTTCACTCATATTGCCAAAGACCATCCTTGAACAGAGACAGGGCTCATTATGTCCCTCCCATGGAAAGAATAGAAACGTCTGGAAAGCTGCAAAGCAAAATGAAAAACCTTCTTTTCAGCAGTACCTGTTAGATATCAGAAAGGGCTCCTGTTAGTAATGTTATAATGTAATGTTAGATTGTAAGCAATGTTCATATTTAGTCCATCTTAGAGAAAAAATATGTTGATGATTCAATTTAATTTCCTTTGTTGTCCATGTGATTCTACTTCATACACATAATCTGTCATTTGTACGTACAGTATGTGCTTGTTTATGTGTTTGTGTATCTAAGTGTGTGTGAGCAAGAGAGAGAGATGAAAAAATTTCCTGCTCTGTACTGTCAGCATGTGAATCATTCACAAGTAAATCCTGCCATATATGATGGCATTGTGACCCTTTTTCAACCGCTATGCCCTCAGGCAGCTTTTCAGTCGTATTCATGTGTTGCCTGAGGGAAATGTTTGCATACAGTAACTCTGCTTATAGAAGCAGTCTCTCCTGTGTGCTAGCCAGGATGCCTATTTCCATAGCAACACAGTTTCCAAGAAAGCCGGAGAGGGGCTTTGAACAGACAAGCAGGCTGTTGCACCATCCCTGCCATTCTACACCTATCTGATCAATGATTTATAAATTAGAAATGCACTCAGACATAGGCATGACATCTACGATGATTGACAGATTCTCCGCAGATTATCTGCAGATTTGTTGCTTTATTTGTTGCTCCTTTTTTTTTTTTAAAAAAGGGTAATACAGAGTGAAAATGAGAAATTAAATGTAGTCTCATATTCAGCGTTTAAATCATCTTTTTCCAAATACATGTGTGATTTGCCAGAAGGGTGAGATAATTGCAGATGTTTTGAATGCGCAGACACAGTGGTTTTGATATCTGGTTCATATTCTGACAAATGGCAGCATAAGCATAGATCATCCCACAAGTATGTAAAAAAGTTGCCACTTGATATGCATGAGAAACAAATGTTTTTAATGCTCACTGGAAGAAATTTCTTTTCCCATCCTACCATTGCTGTAAATATGTCAACGAGCTGCAGTATTTTATCTACTGTATTTTAGACAAGGAGAACGAAGAAGATCGCAAAATCTTTCTCAGCTCATTTTCTCACGATTAAGAAGGGTATTTTCCTCTCAAACCAGCACAGATGTGGACACAGAGTGGTCAGAGATCCAGTGGTCAGGGGTGTGGCCGACAGCATGAACAAGTTTGTTTTAATATGTCCATTTGGAAAATCCTCAGGGGGAATATCATGGATTCTGCTGCAGATGTTTCACTGTGTTTGCATGCTTGGAATTGGGGTTGGGCCCTTTGATCTAAATGAAAACGCACCGCGGAGGTTTGCAGTGTGGGTGAAGCTGAAGCCCGGCTCAGAGAGCAAATCAGAAACCGTTCCCACCTCCGGATTTTCCCAGGTTCCCCTGCAGAGTTTACCTTCTGTGATCAGAGACATGGGAATACCACGGCCTGTCGCCTTGATCCATCTCTCTCTTGGCACAGCCTGCAACCATTTGGCATCTCCAGTGGAAACACTCTAAGTCAGTGCCAGCAGTGGCAGACCACCAATGCCTGCATACTTCCTCCCACAGAGTTCATTTTTACATCAACTCTGTTCTATCATTGGCCTAGTTTCACCACATAGAGGACTCACGTTGTATGCAAAATAGTTAAACAAATATCCAAACCAGTGTATTTACTACACGAAAAAGGGCAGCATCACCCTGAAAATAAATACACACAGTGGGTGTCACCATCAAACTGAATTAAGCCATTAATCAGATTTACACATACACATACACTCACTTAATATAACCATGTAGTGTTGATAAATACAAAACAGAGTAAGGGTGTACTGTATATGGTTATGATAAAATATGATTACTTTATCTCCCCCTTAGAATTCATAAGCATGTATGTAGTTGCAACCATAAGCACTTATATTTAATAATGTGAGTATTTGTCAATAAATATAATGTCCATTTTGAAGAATATTTTATATTATTACAACTTTATTACATTGTCATTCAGCTGTTATACACCAGCCTCCACTTATGGGTGCCCACAGGAGTTATAGTTACTGCCAAATACATGCCAAAAAACACTTCTGCTTACAACTACCTTTATAGTATGTTATAAATGTAATGTTATGTATGTTATAAACCATGTATTAAATGTTTACAGGCGACTTAAAGTGAAGTGTTACTGTGTTTTTCTGTGGATCCATGCAGGATGAGACCGGTCCCCTGGCAGGTGACTGTGGTCTGTCTAGCCTTGCCCTCTGTAGATGTTCCTAAGCTCTATTTGACTGCTCAGACACAGCTCTGCCTCCCCTCTGTCTCCATGGGGATAGTCAGAAACTCTCTTTTAGTGGGTTATCTTAGGAAACCATTACTTGCAACACTTTACAGGTTCATGTTTTTACAGCAGAGAAGAAGAAACTTCTTTTCCCGCCTGAAGGCAGAAAATGGTACCATAATCTAATTTCCAAAGAATTTTGATCTTAGAATGTATTTCACCTTCTCTTTCTCTCTGTCCACACTAGCTTGGATTATTTTTTGTTTTTGAAGTGTTTTATGGTGGTCAGTATTGTATCCTGTGTCTAGATGTCTTGTGTTATTTTTCCTACTGCTACTTAAAATTCATATTTATTTGGAAATATAAACCAATCAAGTTATGTAAACATGAGCTCACCAGGAAGATGACTCAGTCAGACACATTGTAAGATTGGACATTTGAAAATAAATGTCACATATCACAAAATAAATGAAAACAGGAGGAATAAATGAGTGGGATTTGGTTGTAAATTCAAGTTGTGTTGAGGTGTATTCAAGTCAGTTAGTTAGGGGTACCAGAAACATGAGAAAAAATGAAAACATGAGTATGCTTCTCTGTGTTGAAGACCATCAGATCTTTAATACGAGATTCACAATTCTTAGTGCAATAGTTATCCTAGTTCTGATCCATAAGTGACAGCGGCATGGGCATAGGATATGAAGAAACAAGCTGAAAGCATGAAAAAATACAATTTTAATTTCAGGTTTATGATTAATTTGTATAACATGACTTTTGTATCAACTGTAGCACTTTTCAAAGGCAAGACTAGAAAGCCTGATGATACCAAAAAAAAAAAAGTGCAGGTCTGAGTTGAATCCCAGGGGACCCAGTACTGATTCTTGTGGCATACCATTCCAGGAGCTTTATTTGAAATTATCCACAAAAACAGTTTGAGTTCTTCCATAAAGGAAAAAGTTATCAAAACCCATTGAAAGCAACTTGTCTCAGAAAATGGCGGACTGACTGTTCCGAAATACGTGGACAAATATGCAAACAGTGGAGCATAATGTCACTTTGAAGCAAGATGTGCAGTCTAGTATTGAATAAGGAAAAGGTACTCTTTAGTTTTTTATTCCATTATTTTTAACTGCTCTATATACTGTAACATCCTGTGTCTGGTAGTTATTCAACTTGAAATTTTATGATTACATCATAAATTTCATCATAAAATTTTAAGTGTATTTTTTTCCTTCCTAAAACAATTGAACTCTGGTTTAGACATTACATGATACAGTACCACCATGGCAGTTAATTCAGACATATCCATGTAAAAACACTTTACTAGGCTAACAGTTTCCCCAGGTTGAACTATTCTTAAATGTATTTCACATGCCTGATATTGAAAACTGAAATTTGGCTTGTTTTCTATAAACTATAAATTTATATTAGCAGATGTTAGACATTTATGCGGAAGTTAGTAATAAAACATTTAAATCCATATCGTAACACACAATTGTTAAATCATTTAGGAAATATGTGGTTTGACTGTGGTGTGTCCCAGGCCTTTTTATGCCAGGCATTAACATTCTAGCCTGAGCTAAAACTGTTACCGTAAATGAATTGCACTGTCATTGCATCAAAATGCATAACAGTAATGGTCTATATGCGCCACAGAAAACTGAAAATTGTTGAAGGACAATTACACAATTTTGCTAAAAACACTTTCCTGGACTATAGATGGCGCATGTTGATGTGTATAAAACACAAACACATCTGAAATTTGCTGCTGCTGCTGCTGTGGGTCTAGACATACCACATACTGTTTTAATCTCTCATAAAAAATAAACACAAGTTACTTTTCATCATTTCTTCAGTTATTTCCTTTTAATGACGGTTTGTTTGCTTTCATTGATCTTGATGTTTGTTCCATTTTCCTGTCTTCAGAAAGAAGGGAACATTTGTTGGATTATATTAACAAAAGAATATTTTTAATTATAATGCTGGGACAATTGTGGTAATGTGGAATTGTAAGTAATTTATAAATATACTGACATATTCTCATATGTCATCAATGAAAAATCTGTCTTTCACATGGTCTTATATTTCATAAAACATATGAGCAATCATGTGATAGGAATTCTCCATTCTTCTATTGCAAGTCATTCTTTCTCATTTTTTCTCCTTTCCTATGTTTACTAAAAATAAACAATTGATCTCATGTGGCATGATGCGCCGTGTAATAGTCATGGTGACAGTTTTGATGTTAAAGCTATTCAAGATCAGTAAACGAGATATAAGCTGACAGCTTTACGATGCACACCTCGCTTTGCCAAAACGGCATAAAATGCTGTGAGCACAGGCGTTGTCTTTGTCCCATAAGATTTTCACAGAGTATAAAGAGACCTCATCAGCCTTCATTCTTAATAATCATCAGATAGACCCAAGTATGATGCATTGACAAGGTGAAAGGGTTTGTTATTTGCCTTTGGGAAACTTCACATTAGAAATGTCTACAGGGGACTTTTCTATTTGGCTTTCTGTACTCTGTGTTGTTTTGTTGTGAGATGAGTGAGTGCTGCATGGTTAATTCACATCTTTTACACATAAAAAACAACGTCTGACTTACCCTGAAGTTATTTTCTCATTAAATACAGGCTCCTACCACACATGCATTAAGTTGTAAATGAGCTAAGCCTCAGTCCTTTTAAATGAAAAGTCTTGTCACATTTGCCACATAATATTTGGTAGATCTATTACTAGGGTTCAATGGTATGAGCAAGTAGCACCTCGTGCATCATCGAGTGTTGTAAAAAAGCCCAAACACATGTGGAGGTGAAGCTTTTATCAATCAGATGGAATGTAAATAATTGTTTCGCGGTTAAAATAATTACAAAGCGACTCACTCACTAGTGAAGTTAAAAGTGAAGTCAGGACCTCACAAGCTATTTAAGACACTGCGGGCTATGCCTGCTCAAGCTCCACTCTCTATGAGCCAAGCACTAAGAAGCCAATAAAAACAGCCTCATTTCAGCTGCAGTTACTTGGCACAGTGCTTTCGGATGAAAACAGCCTCTACGCCCCGTCAACTTCACGTAGTGCTGTGCATGCACAGTGTGCAAGCTGGGCAAAAATCATAGTTAGATGTAAAGTGAAGTCAGTACTTGTACTGTGCACAGTCAATATAAATTACAGGAGGCCTAGACAAGGATCTGCCAATGCCAAAGTGCTAATTTTGCCACTATTAAGTATGTTTTTATCTGTGTCACTGGAAAAATGAAATGCAGAGTCCTATATTGTTAGAAAATTTCCATGCCCTTATCCAGAGCTTGATGACAATGCTGATCCCTTGTTGAATGTTTCTATAAATTGCTGGCTCGTCACATACAGTAGAGAACGTTGTGTTGCTCTAGAAACAAAAGCATCTTTTTGCTTGGACAAATTGCTTATTTGTTTTTGTGGCATTCGTTGACTTCAAGCTCTTCAAACTTGTTGAATAATTAGACAGCCATTACCGAGAAACTCTCTCTGTTTGAAAAGTTTACTTGCAACTTTTTTTAGACAGCAGCTGATGCACAAGTCCTATCATGCAACTTTAACCAATTTGAGCCAATACCTGGGGGAGTCAGAAGGCTTTGATGCCTTCTCACACAAAGAGTGGGTGGATCATTTTTTCTTTTTGATACGTCCTGTATTTAATAATTATGTAACAGTTTTATATTAGAGTGTTTGATCTTATCTGAGTCAGACTTCAAAGACATTTTTATTAAGAATACTTCAGCAATACTGCATTGAAATACATGCAGTGAACTAAATGCCACATAATCTCCAGAGAAAAGGGGAAACCAAGCCAACCCATCAGACTGAGGGCTGTGTTTTGTCATTCTCACATCAAAGGTTATTCTTTTGTAGCATGCTGTATATTGAAATCTTGATCACAAATTTCACAACAGGTTGTGAAAAATGGAAGACCTCTACTGGATAACAATAACAGCTACACCATTTTACGGACAAAAACATGATGCAATTGTTTCAGTAATTGCGACATGAATTGCAGTAAGTGTGAACACAGTCTTCCGTTTCATTTATATTTCAGCATTTGAAAAAAAAAGTTTCATGTAACAAAAAGAGGTGGCAAGAAGAGATTCTTGGTTAATATTTGATGCAAAATATCAAGCAGCTTAACACTATGACAAGTTATAGCATCTTTTGTCTTGAGATTGTAGTAATCAATATAGCTATTAATTAAATTCAAAGTATTTAGAATAGCAAATACTTTATTTAAATACTTTGTCTTCCTTTTGCATGCAAAAGAAATTTGTCTTTTCTGGCATATACAGAAATAAAATGTTACATTCAAACACATATTAAGTTATATTAAAAGGAGCACCAAATACTCAATGGTGAGGAGTGATTGAGGGTCAAGAAAAAAACAAAAAGTAGCGGTCTGGCTAAGTTTATGCCCTGATATTTTCTGGCAAGAATTTCCTATAAATGTTTTTCTGTGCACAAGATACTTTGGCCCTGAGGGAAGCAGCTGAAAGTGATGATTTAAAGGATGGCTGTGGTCATCTAAGATTTTGCCACTTAAGCTTTGGACTGCTTTGCTTTGGTGATAGGACAATTGGGTTTGTTTGCAGCCTTGGAGCTTTGTCTTGCTTTTGACACATAAGTCAAACCAAGACATAATGTTACAAATGAGTATACTTTGAATCAGGATTATACTTTCAATTAGTGATTTATTGTGCAGACGTAACGCTCACAGTACATCCAAAGATCTGGGGAGAAATTTGTCCCCAGAACATGATGGATTTTCAACATCCAGTATCAGGGAGTGTTTGCAGACATCACATAGAACAATAGCAAACTCTCTCAGACGTCTCAGATGCATTTGATGGAAAAGCAAACAATAGCTGTGTCCCACTTCGGGGACTGGATCTTCCAAAGTATGCATTTCTAGACTGAAGACATCACAACAGCTCAATAACACCTGTCCCATTTCAGGGCTGCCCTCTTATGCCTCAATTTAGAGCACACAGTCATGACCGCATGACTCATATTTACTATTTAAAGTGCTCATAAGTCACTGACCAATATTTTTCTTTATTTAATCCACTTAAAAGGTCACTGGAAGGTGTAAGTCAAAGTATATACATGATTAACCTGCTTCAGTCTCTATCTGTGGATAGGTTATGTTATGGCCTATACCCAATCTGCCAAATAAGATCAAAATCAGCAGCTGGCATTGTACCAACCTGGAATGGTGTGATCATTTTGACTTCATTAGTTGACAGAACACTTTTTTTTACCCCTCTCTATTTGAGGTCAGATGTCTCTTTTCACATTTTCTTCATCAGCATTGAACACTGATCTTGGTATAATTTTAAAGTCTGATACCATATACAAACCTTTTGTTTGGTAACAGAAGCAAAGAATATAAAATATCTCCTACACAAATTTTGTGACAAGATATTCAAAGACCAAAATCTGAACCCATTGGCTAACATCTGACAACAAATTAAGCCTCTGGGAGTACAGCCAGTGCTTCTGGTGTTCCAGTGTAGAGAATATCCGGAAAATGGATAATGGATATCTGGGCCAAGACTTCTTCTGCAGTCAGATTAGCAACTGGATACATAAGAATGATGAGAAAGACAGTGCTAATGTCAACAATGTTATGCTAATACTAATCTCTATAAACAGCATTTAAAAAATAGGCGCCCGATGATTGCTGATGGGTTCCAAGAGTGCAAATGTGTTCCATTGCTTTTGCTCTCCACAGGGACTGTTGCAACCAAAGCCCACTCAAACATGACCGGTCAATGTTACTTGAACTACAAACTTCTGGTGCCAAAATCTTCACAAATTCCTTCCCTTACTTCATTACATATTCTGCATGCATATGCACATATCTTTTTACAAAGATGATTCAAATACCTTTAAAAGGACTCACTTTGTCTGTTATCAGAACGTGAATGAAAAGTGTGAGGTAAATGAGTTTACACTCCTTGTGGCTTTCAAATCTTCACAGCTGAAGATATGTACCAACACCTGCAATATCTGTAAACTCAACTCCCCCAGCAGCAGCTTAGAGGAACACAGCTGGTGATCAAAGTCAAGCGCACCTCTTTGGATTAGACTAGGCATTTGTGGATAAAAATGCTACCACAGAACATAAAATAAAGAGATAAAAATGTAAGCATGCAAGAAAGAAATGTGGTGGTAATAGTGAACTTAAAAATGTAAAAACTAGAAAGAGGCTGGGTTAGTTTAAGAGATTTGGCAGGAAAGACAAACACTTGGCATCTAATGTAATGTTTGGTCTCCCTTCAAAGTACATGTTGCCCACCATTATGTTTCAGAAATGGTGGTATGTTCAAACATTGTTCTTTCTTCCTTAAAAGGACACCGGCTGAGTCTATGTTTACAAGGTTATGTGATGGGAGAGTTTATTTTAGCTTCACTCAGGACTTAATTTGAAATTCTTGTCCACATTGTTAACAGAGAGAAGGGAGACACAGAAAGGCTGATTTATTCAGAGCTCTCCTCGGTGTGAGTCTCATTAAATAAAACAGGATATTTAAGGGCTGCCTTAACATTTGTGCAGTGTACTCGGCTGATTCAAGTCAGTAGGACAAACATTTGCTTCAGATTAGTACTGCGCTGATGCTATCACCACTGAATGCACTGACGTTGGGTGTTCACCGGTATACCTCGTGTAATTATGAGCGATGTTGTTGAGATTTTCCAGAAGCTGAATGACTGGAAAGTCTGCAGGAAAGAAGACGCCCCATGTCATCAGCCAAGGCTAGTTTCCTAAATTTGTACACCTTCACTACTAGAGTGTAAACTGACCCTGTCTGTTGTGTTTTTTTTCCCAGTGACCACATCAGTGGAGTTGATTTTTAAGAACTGGCTCAGCAGTGCCTCAACATGAATGGGACATTTAGAGGACTGCTGACTGGGACCTGTGTTGTGCCTCACATGTGGTCTGTGACCCTCATTTCAAACGGCGCTGCAAAAAAAAAAAGAAAAAGAAAAAGAAAACAGGATGCGTTAAAACATTTGACTCGGCCCATTTGTGCGTGTGACTAAAAGTGAGGCAATGGGGCAAGTCCAGGCTTGTAGAAAAGAAAAATAATTCATTGATGGTCAGTCTCCTGTGCCTGCTGTGCTGGATTCATGATCTAATGTTCGGCCCTTGAAATGCAAAGCAAGCTTCAAACCAAAACCTTTCACACAATCCTGTATACCTCTCCTGTGAAACCAACATTCTTCTGGATAGAGACCTCCAGTCAACAATTCAACTTTTGTTTCAACACAAGACTGTAATTAGAAACAGTTCCTCTTATCTCCTTTTGTCTAGTAATTTTCTTTTTACTTTTGAGAGAAATTTGTACAAAAAAAGATAAGTTCTAATATCTGTTTTATGCTCTGTAATATAAAAAGACTCATGTTTGAAAGATGAAACTATTATAGTATTGTGCATATTTTTCTCAATCTGTTTATATGATAAAAATCATGCTTGCATGGATAGTGCAGTTGAAGGTGCTCATACACATGCATCTCTAAAATAACACAACCCGGAAAACTCCAGTTTACATAGGGTTCCATATCACCCTTTCACCCTCAGAAAGAAACATAGAGTGGCATTAGAAGCCATCCATCTCTGTCTAGGATGTGACAGAGGGCCCTTGTGTTTAGCTAATACTCTGATGTTAAAGCTAACACGGAGCAGCAGTGAGCTCTTGCTCTCTCTAAGGATCATGTCCTAACTAGCTAAGTATAGGAGGCAGTCACTGTGGCTACCTGAAAAAAGAGGTGACATTGTTAAGGCAGAATGTGTAGCTATCACAACACAACACTTTTACATTTTTTGTGAACTTACTCTATAAATGAAACTTGAATAAACATATTAGGTTTAATTGCAGATATACAAATATGATCAACCACACACTCAATGTCTTATGTTTGTCATTTCCCCAAACTTTTATCAAACTTTGATAAAAGTGAAGTTTGGGCATTAATGCAGAAGTTCTTCCATGTTAATTTAGAAAACAGGCTGAAAATGACTGAACGTGGAGCGAGAAGAAGTTGAATCAGGTCATACTTCCACAGTGGGAGAATTAAGTGTGAACAACAGACGAGAAAATCCATCCATCCATCCATCCATCCATCCATCCATCCATCCATCCTTTATCTGTAACCACTTATCCTTACCAGTCGTGGGCTGGAGCATATCCCTGCTGACTTTGGGTGATTGGGTGAGAGGCAGACAAGTATCCAGTTCATCACAGGGCTGACACATAGAGACCAACAACCATTCACGCTCATATTCACACATACAGGCAATTGAGAGTCACCAGTTAACCTAGGCGAGAACATAGAGAGAACATGCAAACTCCAATATTTAAACAATACCATAATAGTAAGAAGAATCTGTGCCCCATCGGGTACAGGCCATTACAGCAGACATTTTCACTTACCATTGCAGAAAAACAAACACATTTGAAACTAATGATATTAACGTTGGCTCTGTTCCATTTAGGTGTGCCAGACAGCCACACCTGTGAGTGAATAATACAATTCCAGGACCCAGGCATAATAAACCATAAGAACTGCCTATTGCCTCAATCCTGATAGTTAAAAGAAAAGAAAATATTGTAATGAGCATTCTTAATCTGCAATGCTGTCATCACAATAATTTACTGTCCTGTGGTCATTCGTACTTGTAAATATGTTTGTCATTAGATATATTTCAGCCTTTTTTGTTTTGGATAGTTGGTTTTCCATAGGTTTGGCACATGTCTGGGTACACTGTGAGGAATTCTGGTGCATTAGTGGACGTGGGAACCAGAACATGAAAAATTTAAAGTGTTTTATAGTTTATATTTCACTGCAATAAATAAATGAAAAATATATCTTTATCTTTTAATAAATGGGTGTTTGATGTCTTATACATTCATGGGAATTAATACATCCAGTAATGTATACTTACAAGTGTCTCCTTCAATATCAACAAGCTTAATTCTGTGATGTTTACATGAGAAGTTATGGAGGTATGTAAAATCAGGTGGCCAAAACTGCGACAGTAGAAAGATAAGATAGATACGAAGGAGAATTATGCTATAGTTAAACTAAAAATTAAACTCTTCTGTGTACATTTAATGTACAAGATCAAAGCTCCTTTTGTTAACCTCTTAAACATCCACTTAGCTTTGAATAAAATTAATCAGATGGTACTGTTCTCATTTCATCAGCTAGCCCAGCATGTGGCAATTATCAACACGAAGACAAGGCAATATGTGTTTTAGACAAAATATGAAAAATGTGTTTTCTTCGCCATTTGAGCCACATCAATGTTCAATCAGCCCGTAATATATAAGAGCAAAACATGTGATTCAAACATATTAAATGTCTAATATAAAAGTACATAAATAGTAAATCAGCTCCATGTATGTCCGGAAGTGTCAGGGAGAGTCTGCTTGGATATCTGTCAGCGTCAGAGGAGCGTTGGGATCCAGGTCCCCTGGCAGCCACATGGAGCTCCAAGTGAATGATTATCCACACACCCCTGGGAGACCATGTGACCTTCGCTGCCTAGGATCACATAGAACATGCACGTGTCACTTATTTGCTCACAACATATCAGTTACTTGCCATGACATCTCCAACTTTATATGTATGTAGATACAGATTCTGTTCATAACAGTCCCCAGTTCTACAGAGTAATCAGAGGGACTGTAATCTTATTACTTCTCTCTCGCAGCAGAAATTCAGGCTGATAAACATTTTGTGAATTTCAGCAACAACAGTGCCTCAGTTCTCAGTAAGCCACATCAGTGAGCAAAGCACCCATGTTACTAATTACACCTGTTTTTTTTCTGTTATGACATATGTCTGCTGTCTCTTATGCATAGTTAATTCGTCAGTGATTCAACTCTGACCAAACCCTCTTTACCTAACCCCTTCAAAAATATCTTTTTTTTGGCCCTTAATTATATTTAAATATCATATCAAAGGCTAAAGAGAGAGCTGCCTTCCTTTTAGTTTGAATTCATCATTAGAGACCCTTCGGGGTTAGAAAACGCACTGCCAATTAACTGGATGACACAGAAATCAGTAACTTTTGACCTCGCTCTTTATTAGGGGTGCATTTCTCTCATAGCCGTCGGCAGGGTTTGGATGTTTGTAAGTAATAGTGTCAGCTGTGGGAGGCCTGTCAGAGCTCATCAGTCCAAGACCCACTGTATATGTACAACACTGCCACCATCTTGTGTGTGTGTATTGTAGAAGATATGCTATGACATAGCTCACACACAATCACTGGCCCAGATGTGCTCGAGGATTAAGTAAGGCACTCAGTCTCATGGCATTTGCTTAGAGATTTAGAAGTAAATTTATATAATGGAAGCAGAGGAAGAGACTCAAATACAATTTACGCCTGATGACTTTTTAAAATGTTGATGCTTGCTCCATGATCTAAATGTTGAATGTTCTAGTAGTTCATTCAGGTAAAGCACTCTATTCTGCCTGTGGTTTCTCAGTTTGGTAAAGTTGTGGGATTTACTGTACACTTACGTATTTGATTTATGGCAGGATGTTTAATGCATAGTGTATTATAGAGTTCAGAGTAAATGTAAAAACCTTTCATCTTGGTGTGGTAACGTACAGTGGTTAAACGTTCGACGTAATGAGGAGATGAAGGCTGAAATGGGAGACATCTGTCAAATGACTCAACGTACAGTATATTTACCATGGAGCTCCACTCTGCTGTGCTGCTTTGTAAATGATTCCCTGACCCATGATTAATACTATAGTAAAGTCGAGGACCTTACATCCCCTGAAACAACAGCCGGTTCTCTGAAAACCGCTACTGCAGCACCCTGTAATTATCAAAACATAACATGCACCCGTCAATTTGGCCTTTCCATCCATATACTGTGAACCAATTAGAGATGCTGGAGATGTCATCTGGATGGGGCTGCCATATTTTCCCCATAAGTCAATGCTCAAAGGTTCAGCACAGTTAAAATATGACCTCAAGTTGCAATCGTTTCCCAGACTGCATGTTGAAATTTATAGTCAGTTGCCAGTTACAGGAGATGGATGGTTGCAAATGTGAGGGCTCTGCAAAGGCTGTAGTGAATCTCCCAAGATCTCCTTTTGTAGGTACAACAATATGGCATGAAGGAAAATAGGACAGGACTGTAACACTTTCTTTTCTGGATCACATCTATTTTCCGTGTAGCATAGGTGATGACGTTTAAGACTGAATATGTTTTTCTGAGTTTGTTTGCAGGACTACTTCGACATTTTCAAATGTAGTAGCTTTTCATCTTCATCTGTCACAGTTGGGGGAAGAAAAGCTTATCTGTTTTTTTTAGTTTTTTAGCATTCTACATACAGCCAGAGCTAATATGTGCTTGCAGCAAGGTGTGACCCATGCTTTTATTGAGGGCATGTTAGCAGAACATTCAAGCCACTTCAGAGAAACCACTTGGAGAATAGATACAACAACATAAAAATGTCACAGTATCCCTTGATTGTTGGGTGGATTGTAATTAAAATGTCAGTCTTCCTTTAAAGGTAAGTTGACATAAATATACCTAAAGGTAGTTCATATGCAGTTAGCAACAGTGAAGTCTAGGAATAGTTTGCAGTGATGGGAAATGACAGAGATATATGGAAACTGCACGACCACAGTTGTTGCTGCCATCGGCTAAAGTGCTGGTGGTTGAGATTTGAGACAGAGCCAGAGGGTTTTTAGGCCCTTGGGAACAGGCAAGTGTGACAGTTGAAATTTATGCTCAATATTCTGCAAAACATGCAGAAAAGAAAGCATGTGAGCAAAAATCCAAACTTAAATCTAAAGGGGGATGAAATCCTTACATCGTCAAAAATCAATGAAGACTTGTGATGTGATGTAATTTTATGGACTGACTGTATGCAGAATGAATGGAGGATGCAAAAGAATACCTTAAACCTATTGGGGAATAAGGGAATAATCTTGTTGAGAGTTTGATGAAAAGATCAATTCCACTTCCCTGTCTGTGCACTGAATTTGTAGCTACAGCCACCAGCCAGTTAGCCTGGAAACAGGAGTCCAAAGGTCACAAAATCCGTCTACCCGTAGCTCATTCGTCTTAATCTCTTTTTACAAGAGGTTATTTGTGTGTGACTTTCTGGAGTCTTGTCTTCACTTTAAGGCTTCCAGAAAACCAGAGGTGTAGTAAACAGATTTTGTTACTTTTAGACAGAGCTATGCTAGCTAGCTTTCCCTACGTTTCCAGCCTTTATTAAGCCATTCATTTAAATGAACTAACTAAATACCAAACTAAATATAACTGAGGATCATGACAGACTGGGGGGGTGGATCAAACTATTACCATCTTGGGTCCTATTTCTGTAGCGGCGCAACAACGGGCAGAAACAATGCTCCAGACAGTTGGGTATTTTCCCGACCTTGCAATACACTTTGTCTGTTTGGTATTTTTGGAGGGTTTCAAATTAGGCAGTTTCAAAACAAGTTGTTGGTATTTTGGTGGAAACTGGGCCACTGAGAATAGACGACTCATGACTTGCGCAATGTCAGTCTGCTGCTATCATGTTCCTGACCTCATGATCTTCTTAACCAAAACGAACAAAATACTTGGAGCAATAATGCAATAATTATTAAAATGCAAATAATAATTTAATAAAACTCTCCCCAACCAGTAGATGTGTTTCCATTGACATAACCCCCTCCCCCCCCCAAAATGTTTAATCTGGTAGAAGCTTGAATGTTGCTTAAGTAGTTTCCATGTCTCAAACAAGTTAATCATTTTTATTCATAGCTGCTGTATTATTGTATAAAAATATTTTCTTCCAGTTCATTAGATTCATGCAGTCATCTGAAGGCAAGATTTATACACAGTGCCATTTTGTGCATGCATCCACTGTATTTTTCTTGGTTTAATCATATGCAAACGGCCTCAGGCTACTACAGAATAACCATACACCCCAGCTAGAAATCTGCGTGAAATGTGATTGGCACACCTGTTTCATAGCGATGGGACCAGTGATATGACTGACAGTGTATCTGGTAATCTGTCCACATCTTCTGATTTATTTTCTCTTCTCCCAGCTTTTTTTGTACTTTCTGCTCCTGCACCCACATGAACTAAAATAGCAGATAATGAGACACCCACACAGTCTGTACGCCCAGGACTTACTGCTTTGCACTTGTTGTTGCACTTACACGAGTCTTTTGTCTTAATAGATTTCACAAAACTATTATGCATACACACAGAACTGATATATTTAATTAAAGTTAATTTGTATGAGAAATAAGGGAACTAGATGAGATAAGAAAATGATGCACCTTCCACATCGTTGACAGAGAAATGTCAGGGACACATCATTCATCAGTGAAGCATTATTTTCTCAAATTATGTGTTTGGAGGTGTAGGAGGCTCCATCCTTTCAACTATTCAGGATATGCAGAGGAAAGGTCAAACCTGCAATTTATTAGAGGTTAGTCCTGCGATTTTATCAAATCAGTCCTTGTAGGAGGAGGTGTTTGAGCTGAGTGTGTTGTGCTTGTGGTAGAGATGATTCATGTGTAGAGGAGGCAGAAAGAAACTGTCCTTGTGCCTCAGCCAGAGCCTGTGTCAAGTTCCAGAAGCATTAAAAGTAAAGTCATGAGATTCTATGGTTTTTGTTATTGGGTAACATCTGTGGTGCTTAGCAACCGCTGGTGTAATGTCTGCACTACCTTGTGAAACGGCGAGTTTCTATTCAGACAGCTCTTTTTTTTTTTTTTGTCTGTTCAGCCCACTGTGGCTGTAACCATTTATGCTAATTACTTAGGTTTTTATTTTTTTTTAAAGAAAAACTTCTAAGTTGGATGCAGATTAAGAGTTTGTTTTTCCTATGAGACAAAATAACTTAAAATTTAGTTTATTGCATTAAGTAGAGACACTCAAATTGCACCACATTGCCACAGCCTCACTGAGGCTGCTTTGGTTTCACAGTGAAGAAGGCAATGAGTAGTATGAGGGGCATATGGGTGATGGGTGGAAGCGTCAAGTGCTGGATTGTAGTTGCATACATCAACACAAACACAGTCATGCATACACAAACACACTAAGAGCCAGACCAACTGCCCATGCTGTGTCACATCTTGTGCCAGTGGAGTGAGGTTTCCTCTGCAAAGAAACACTGCACCGATGAAGGAAGTCAGTCTGTTTAATATTATAAAAACCACACTGGGAGCCGGCGGGTTTATGCAGTAGCATCTGGCGTCACCGCAGATGCCTGCCAGGGCGCACATTAGATCAGAATAATTGGCCAGGACAGCAGCGTGAGATGGACAAATGAGAACCTCCTCCTGGGTGACCTGATGGCCGAGGGGGAGAATGAACAACACTGCTTGATGTCTGATAAGGAGCTTGTGAAATAATAAAAAAAAAACATAGATAAGACCTAAGAGAGAAAGTTTTTAAGGTAATATTATATGACAAAAATAACAGTAACTCACAAGCACAAAATACTGAAATTCTGCATGGTAACAAATATGCCACAGGATGTTCTCTAAAACATTTTCTTGCGTACTGTAGCATCATCTCTTAAATACAAACACTTGCAGGATTACTCATTCATGCACAAAGCTGATAGATACACACTAAAGATGACTAATTGTTTAATTAACACTTCCTGATGATGCTAACAGTTACACTATGATTAATGAGATAAAAATTGTTTATCTGTGTACAAATTATGCAAAATGGTTCAAGGCAAGCAGTCCCCTTTAGGGTCATACAAAGAGGGGCAACTAACTTGCACCCTTGGTCCCATCAGGACAAGCCTGGATAGTTTACTGAGATGTGGCAGATTGGTAATGTTATGCAAATTTTTACCATATTTCTATGCAGATGATACCATGTTAAAAGTCACAAAAAAACTCTGTACTGTAGGCAATCATTAGGCAAGCTTTGCACAAAGAAAGAATTGTATGGCTTATATATGTATTGAATGACTTGTAATTGTATGGAACAAAGTTGAAAAAAAATAAATTAACAAAAATGATAATCACAAAAATCTTGTGTGACCTTCTTTAAACGATTAGATAGGGTTGTTAATACTTTCATTTTATTTTGTTTTCACTTATTTTGCACATTAATTTTACCCTAAGGCTTTGTTGTGGATTTTTTTTTTTTTTTTAATTACTTACTGTTATGACACCCTGTTTTGTGTCGAAAAAAATCGGATTAATGATTTAAGGCAATGAATCACATGCAAAAAACCTTTGTATAATCTATGACGCTCATTCATTCAAACCCAATGACCTGGGTTCAAAACTTAACTGTGTGATTTTGTTGACTGCTATTTTTTTTTCAAAGATCATCATCATTTCAGCCAGTGGCATGTTTGTTATTGGTTCAGATTGTCAGATCTATCTTTGTTCTATGTTGAGTTGTGACACTGTTTACCAGTCACAATTACTGTACCTCCATTTAGAAATGGAAGAATTTATTTTTGATGTTCAATACAATGAAATACATTTATTGAAAAAGTAGAGATAAATAACTTTGGCATACAGAAAATGAAAAACATCCATGACACAATCAAAATGCAAAATTACTAACAATAAAAACTGGCGGCTAATGTTCATGTACAGTGACACATGTAGCAAACAAGGCATTTTGGACCTAAATTTCCCTTTCATTAAACAAATAAATATTTAATATGAACAATCTCAAATGTAGCATGAATTGCAAGATGCTAGGCCTTCCTTAAGCAAGCAGATTTGGCATTGCTGAGATGGGTCAAATGAAGAACTGATTCTACATGTGCAACATCCTTACTTTGAGAATCTTTGGTAGAAAAGGCATGATAGTACAGAAAAGAAATGGAAAAGACATATGTACACATAATACAGTCTTATTAGCAAGGCATTTCAGCGATGCTGCGTTTTACCACAGATTAAATCTGTGGTAAAACAAGAGACGAGGAAAGGAAAACTGCTCATGAAAAAGCAACGTTCTTGTTATTTCTTTGCCTTGATGGTAATAATAGAGGTGTAGGGGGAGTAAGGCAGCTGGAGCCAGTTCACTTATAGACGTAAATGGTACTTGAACAAAGAAGCTTCCATTTTCCATGACAGTATCAGCCCACTCTGGCTGAACTTTAAAAAAGACCTCAAGAAGAAGAGGGAAAAATGCCTCAATGTTCTTATCTCTGAGGAGCAGAAGAAGATAGTCTTCAGAGCACATAAGTAATAGTCCAGAACCGCTCCAGTGTCTTTTTGTCTCTGTAAAATGCACTCCGAGCACACTATTGGTATTCCACAGCAGTCAAATCCATTCAAGAGATTTATTAGATTTCAGTCTGTTCCGCTCAATCCAATTAGCAAAAGGACAACAGGATAAAGGGAGAATCTTGTTAGCTTCCAGTGGAAGTGGATGAGATACAGAACATTGCAACAGCGACAGAGGTTCATTTCTAACATCCTGCATGATTCCAGTGGCAGCTATTAAACATGTCAGAGGTCAGTCCCAGTCATCTTTGCACACACAGGCACACTCCTCATGGTGCTCCAAGGGCACATCAGTCATGGACTTCTGCAGGCCTCTGCCACCACTTCGGTGTTTCAACAGTAGAACCTGTCAAAAAAAAAAGAGGACGCTTCAGTTAACAACTGGGCATCAAATATTTCATGTAAAGCACACTCAGTCAGTAGGTTATTCAGAGACCAGTTTGTGTACCAACGCATTCATGAAAACACACAAATGGTTTTTACCATTTTTCAAGGTTTTAAAATGACATGATTGGCTTTTCTGACCCATTTGACAGATTTTTGATAATTCCAGTGACTTAATCTCATCAGATGCAACATGCATCGCCAAGCCATACAAGTGACTTGCATTACATTTCACACAAAGTATGAAAATGACAAGGAAATAAATATATTATATATTTTGTATAGCTTTTTTTTCTTTTTTGAGGATTGCTTTTCTTCGAGCCTTACTGGTACAGTAAATATAGGGTAAAATGTTGGCCTTCATTTCATTGGAATCTCCAAACTGAAGCATGAATGTGCTCAACAAATGTCATGTCAATCAGTCTAGTACACTGTGCTGTTAAGTGGTTGAGTAAAGGCTGGAACTACCGAAACCGCAGGATCACAGCACAATATGCACAACAAATTCAGTGTTTCCAGTAATTTCACAACTTCACCTCTGAAATGTTTGATTCTGAACTGGTACACCTGTAGAGACTAGGACTTAACGTTAACATGCAAACAGTAGAAGGGAAGGAGAATACCGTGTGAAACACAAGGTCAATGGCAGGTTTATAACAGTATACATGTGGTGAGTCTGATTACAAAATGAATGTTACATGTTCCTTGCATTTCATGTTCAACTTGATATTTACCTCATGGTACTTCTTTGTGACCCTGACGGGAACACACTGGCAGTCATAGCAGCGGTGAGAGCAGCAGGTACAGTTTCCACCACAGCGCTTCACCAGGAGGCAGCTCGGCCAGAAAATAGCATCTGTCCTCTTGAGCTCCTCACGCAAGGACACAGAGAAGTTGCGTGGAGTGCAACTGTACAATCGGACTTCCTCCCTCAACACATTGAGATCGGCCCCTCCTCCAAGACACAGAGAAGACATCTTCATGATACATTTTGTCAAAAAAACTAACTCTCACAAATACAAATGCATCTCTTGAGCGCTAGACTCTTGAATCTATATTTTAAATCTACAGTAATTTGTAAATATATCCTACCTTTGGCTTTCTTATTATGGATGAAGGATTTCCCCAGCACATGCCATGTAGGTTTGTACAACTCTTCCATATCCACCTGCCATCGTTCTGGTTCCAGGTACTTCATGACCTCCTCCACGGTGGTCAGTCCTGCCACAGCCTCTGACAACTCCTCAATACCCTGCAGGGATGGAGGAAGAACTACAGGGACTTCTGGCTCTGATACACTCTGTAGGGAAATCAGCAGATCAGATGGAGAGAGATGGAAAATAAAACAATAAATACAATATCTACTGTATCTATGAAATTACAAAAGAAAAGTGAATTAAATCTTAGGGTGCTACTTTTGTACAATGGACCTGTACATTTAAAAAAAGTGTTTTTCTCCTTCAAAGCAATGTAATGCTCATGTGATCAACATATACTCCATACTCCACATCAAAAAAAGCCTCAGCTGCCTCACTTTCTGTGTCATTTAAAAGCTTGTAAGCTTGCTCTAGGTTCCGTATATAAAAATGAGAAAGTTACTTTATAAGCAGTGGCAAATGTGTTTTATTTCTATAATGTGAAACACTGGTAAGGCATAAAAAGAAGGGGAGTTTGACTTGGTAATGGTACATTTTATGTCATAGTAAAAAAAGTGGGTTTAAATTGGGTTCAGGCTCATTAAATGCTACAGTGGTTTGGACTTGAATTGAGTTAAATAGAAATGACGATGCAAGCCAGCTGTGGCCCAATTTAAACTCTGTGTTAGAGTTGAAATTGAAGGTACCAAACTTTAGACTGAAATTTTGCTCAGAATTCCCACACCGGCCAAGCTCTGGATAAACACTATGCCACCTGATTCTGAGAACTGATTGGGAATATCATTACCCAAGAATATACACATATATATGTAGAAATGGAACAAAAATATAAATGCAACAACTTTTGCTCCTGTATTTCATGAGCTGACTTGCACACAAAAGGTTTATTTCTCTCAAAATTTGTTTAAAATGTGTGGAAATCCATTAGTCAGCACTTTGCTGACTTCTTTGCTATAAAAAAAAAATAAATAAATAAACCATCCACCTGACAGGTGTGGCATATCAATATGTGGATTAAAAAGCATGATTTATTATTTATGACGCAGGTGTGCCTTGGACTGTAGAAGTAAAAGGCCATTCTAAAATGTGCAGTTTTATCCTGAAAAGAAAGACAAAAAACAAGCACAAACATTTTGAAGGTCTGAACTGGCTATTTCACACAGAAAGCAGGCAAAAGCATGACCCCCCCCACTCTGCACACCATTCACATATTTTCCATCATTCATTTGGTCTTGTTGATGGATTTATTTGCTCTGTTCCAATGTCACCATTTTAAGTCATGTATAATTTTTCCTTCTTTTCTTCCAGTTGTGCTTCCTGTAGTCTCAATTTATATATGTGTGTTTTCCATTAATGAGGTTTCTTTAACGATACTACACTGGTCCTTTGTCAGACACACCACTTACCCAAGGTCCTCTTAAAAGCTTTTTTATTTGCTATTAACAGTATTTTAACAGTAATATCTGTTGATTCCCATTAGACTTTCTTCAGAGAAAAAGAGCCATATAACTTGTAAGAACATTGTGCAATCCAAAGAGCAAGTGGTCCACATTCACACTTTGGAGCAATAAAGAACCAAATCCATCTTTTTCAGGATAATTCCCTCCATGTAATTGGATTGGTGAATGTGTGGTGTATTGGTAAAACTTTCTATGAAGACCACATCTGTAGTTATATTAGCAATCATAGTGAATTATAATTCAGCATTCATAATGTTTTATGACTACACTCAAACATGCATAATGCTTTCTGATGCACTATATCAACAGTCATAAAACATTATAGATGTGACCTATAATTCAGTATAACTTTAAGTGCCCGGTGTATGCTCTTGACTAGTTGCTTTGACTGGTGGGGCTTATAACACATCATGATAACCTATACTCACACCTCAACAATCACCTGTAGTAATGTCCATGCAGTGTTATTAAGTTATCATTATATGTGTTAAGTAAAGTGAAGTACATTTTGATGCATTTAATAATAATTCATATTTCATTAAAATGTTTCAGCATTGATGCACATAGGCCTGAAATACACACACATGCACATACAGGACCTTTAGATATGTCATAGTGATGGAGCTGTCACATTCATGCAGTTAAGGGTTTGGTGCCTTGCTCAAGGCCACCATGACAGGGCCAAGGATGTGAACTGGCACCTCTCCAGCCAGTAGTCCACTCTCTGTACTGTGGCCTGTGCTGAATATGTTTCAGCTATCATGGTTTCCAAACCAAGTCCGTACAGACTGATCCAATGCGACCCATTTATAACTGCAGCCAACACTGTGGGAAACTTTGGTGTGTACCTGCCTCAGCTCAGGTCTGTTATCTGACATACAGGGATGGGACTTCACTTATAACAGTGAGTTGAGAAAAATAGCAAGATCATCTGAATCTGATTTGAATCTGAGCTCCAACACATACATAATGATATTTACTATATCTAAAATTGTTCCTTGCATTGAAGTTGGAAAGCATGAATGAATGGCATCATTTTTGTTTTAAATTGTCAAATGCAATCACATCTGTCTCCTCATCTGCCCATTTTGCATTACAACATTTGTCCCTTTAGCTCCAGCAGGCAGCAGTATTATTTGTTTCAAGCTCCCAGCCCTCCAGGCTACAGCATGCAGTCACAGAGAAGATTGATACCTGAGGTGCTGGTGTTCCCACGAGAGAAGAGGCTAATCTGTTAAACCTTTCAGTCCTGTGACGCTGCGTTTGTCCAACATGTCAGCTCGCTGGTCTCTCTAATCTTATGTGACTGACAGGTAGAAGGCAACATTGTGACACTTAGAAAAAAATGCAGCTTGTGGAGCATTGAAAACATTGGCTGCTGGCAGCTAGGTCTTTAAGCTTTAGGAGAGGCAGAAATGTTTGAAAAGAAAAAAAATCTGTATCTTCCCTTTGATGACAGTGGCAGTAAATTAGGAAGAAACTCAGTGAAAAACTAGGATTTGGAAGAGGGAAGATTTTCCTTTCGTCAGAAGCCATGGCACTAATATTGCAAGCATTCATGGTTTGATTCTTATTTACTACTTGTGCGAAAAGTGTTCATGGTACTGTGAAACCATCTGGACAAGTGGTTATTTTACAACCACCATTAGAGCCAACAGAGATATTTAAGATGGATAAAGCCATTTTTCACCTTGACTAGACACAAGACAAGTTATTATTATTAAAACAGATAAAGTGTATTTTTACACTGAATAACAGATGTAAGAAAGGAAACACCAAGAAGATGTATTATCTGTGTAAATCCATGCAATGCACTGAAAATCCAATTCCCTCTTGGTGTTGACTTTAACATAAGATGCCAGTGGTTTGACATGGCTACACCACAGGCTACAAAAATACAGCTGATGCACAGCTGTGCTCATGCCACAGATTTGACTCATTCTAATGGGTCTGCCTTCATAACCGTTGAACATATCTTTGGTTTATTTGGCACCTACTGAGATAAACAGACACAAATGTGAAAGGAATATTTGTGGAGAAAGAATTAGTCATATAACATCAGAGAAATATAAGTAAGAGTAAATTGAACTGTCTCTGAGCTGTATTTCCAGACAACAGAGAAAAGCTGTGATTCTTATTATTTAAGCCTTGGCAGTGGCTAACAGCACGGACTGGAAGCCATTAACAGCTTGTGAATGTTGACGGTGCAACACTCCCCCAATTAGCGGCACTCTGCAAGCTCAGCTTTAGACAGAGAAGCCAAGCAATACTTCAGAGACACATCAAGACAGTGTGAATAAAGCTATAAGTAGCAGATGAGAGCTCCCATTTAAAAATTTCACCAACAAAGTGCTTCAAATGGGACCACCAACTTTCTCGCTGGCATAAATTCAGAGCAGTTTCCACGTGTCAAGTTTCACACATAAAGACTTCATGCATGAACACATGCAGAAGTTGACAAAAAAAAAAAAAAAAAAAATCATCACAAACTACAAGAGAAGCAGACTACTTTTGAATTATGTTCAGTGAAACGACTGGTGATTTACGGCAAAATAATTCTAGACGTATGATTTCACATTTTTAGATCTATGATGGATGATTTTTGTTTTAGTAAACAGAAGAAAACTGTTTTTAATTAACATAACTCAAAAGCTCTTCATTTGTTGCCATGCATGTGTTAATAAGGCAGTTGAAAGAACATACAAATGATTTGAGCTGAGTGAGCGCAATGACATTTGACAAAGCCTTGGAATAGACAGGATGCTGATTTTGAGATAACATGTTGAGATGACAGATGGACCTTTGCCACGGAGGCACCAGGTCAGTCCAGGTCCTGTTGCAGGTATTTACTTTTGGCTGGGTGTCTGCACATGCTTATGTGAAACACTGCTTATTTCCTAAAAGCTGACGCTGACAAGACAGATACACGGTGAAAAGAATGTCCTGAATTCAACAGTCCCCTACAGAAACAATGGCCATGACACTGTATCAGTGTTACAACAGGCCTTTTGTTTGTAAGAAGGCTTGTAGTATATAACTGAACAATGTGAGGCGATGTAGATTTAGACACCTTATTTCAAGAAAAACAGAATTCTGGTGATTTTGAACAATCTAGGATTAAACTAGAACTTTTTTTCCACAATTCAGCTCTAAGTAGATCTTGATTTATAATCTGGTGCCTCTTTCATCCCTACACTGCACCTTTACACCTGTTTCTGTATCACATAACTTTACAAACATAACAAACTGGATCATATTTTTTCGAGAAAATGGTTTCTGGTCTCAGTGATGTACAATGTTTCTCGATGGATAGTGGAGGAAACTGCTGTGAACTATAGCAGGCTGACTGACAGACTGTGAGTTTAGGGCACAGGGGAAGTGTTAGTGTTTGTACCACAGGTGTTTTGGACCACTGGAGGTTTTCAAGCCTGGGGTGAGGGGGAATGCTGATGGGGAGCTGAGCGAGTGTTGTTCCAGAACCATAGCTGGTCGAGTGGGCAATGTCGTGCTGGGCTTCTTGCTGTTGGACTTGTAAGTAATATCAGTTGGCTATGTTGTTGTGTATGTGAAATCGCTAGTTTGTGATCACAAGTAATATAATCAAAACAAATGCACATGTTCAACTGTTCATATTTACAACAGTGGTATTGCACTCTGCATGAAACTGGGTGTGCAAAAACATCTACACAATGTTGTTTTAGACTATTAAACTCAAAGCTCAATTGGAAATACTGTGTTGCAGTTTATGTCTGCAAAAATACCTGAATAAGCAGACCAAGGCAGGCTGAAAGTAGAAATTAGAGACCCATTGGAGCTAATCTGCTGAAACCTTGTTCCAAAACTGTGAACATAATAATACAAGCAGATGTATAACATAGTCAGGCAGCAGGACGATATTTAACAAGATTCCAATTGTGTTTTGCAAAGATCACTTTCATTTCAAACCTAGATAACCTGAGACAGAAGTGTAAATACTTGTAGTGTAACTCATATCACTGCAAAACTCTCTTGACCCCCCTACCCCTCAAAGAAAACCTTGTTTCCAAGCTGTGATTACCTCATTTCCAGCTCTCTTTGTTCTCACACAGCACAACCACATGGTCTTATTTCTAGTGACTAAAATGACAGGTTCAGCTAACTATGTTGAGATGAAAATTCTGAAATAGCATCTTGGAAGAGCTCTGGAAAACAATATCTTCTCTTTTACATGGAGTTGCAAACCACTTCCTTGCACAAGAGAGCTTTGAGTAAGCAACAAGGGCTGTTGTGCGTGAATAAAGTGCTTTTTTCTCTCACTCTACGCCATACACTGCAATTGAGGTTGGTGTAAAAACAGACCTCAGTTTCATCATGCCAACGGTAAGCCTCCTGCATGACTTTGCCAGTCGTTACTATCTGCTTTGAGTAGGATTTTATTCCTTGCTTCTTCTGTCCTGTCTCCATCTATTCAAGTCCAATCCATTAAAATAAACAAAGCTGTTAAAGTGATCTTCACGCCTAGGTAGTAGTGGGGTTTAATTCTGCATTGAGACCTCACAGAGGCAATGATGTGTGTTTTGTTTGCTCATTCAATCCACCACTCAACACACCTCAAGCTCCATTGATCAGATTCCCTCTCTCTTATGTTTTAACAACCTCTTTGCCTCGGCTCTTTCACTTTTCCTAAAATCTCTTCCTGTGAATTACAGACTGGGCCTTATTTTTTCCCCCCTTCCATTCCATGGAAGTGGTGGGGAGGGATTATTGCTTGTTTAAATATAAACTAAAGTGCCGGCCCCTGCGTGGCACGAGGTTCCAGTAGCTTCTGGTTGACCACAGAGGAAACAGAGTGCTGCTGTTCTAGCGTGCTCCTCCTCTGTCAGAGGAAAGTTCAAAGGGAAGCCAAACTGAATTTGTAGAGGCCAAAGCTTCCTTTCCCCCCCTCATGGTTTCCGCACCATCTAGATTTGGAATATGAAAGACAAACTTGGTCCCTTGTTCCATCATATAGTTAGTGGCAGACATCTCAACACCACAGCAGTCACAATGGTTCCATTTTCCTGTAAAATGATGATATTTGACAGTTTTGTGGGGTGTTTTTACTTTTACTTTCATGAAAGTATTTCTTAAAGTGTAATATTACATTGTAGCATACAGCTACAGCTTTTTTACAGGGCTGCTTGTGTAACATTGAACTTGATCTTAAATTGGTTTTGTAGAAAAACATGAAAATCCAATGTCCAAAATCAATTTATTCAGGAAGCTTGCTTACAAAATCTAAAATTGGGACTGTAATGGGACACATTGAGCATCTAAAATGAAAATCTATGTTTACACAGTCATCAGTGAACCATTTAATATTTTAAATGGATTTACGTGGATTGCAGAGAGAGCCTCAACTCTCCTGTTTCTGTCCACCTCAGTTGGTAAACTATCAATAACAAGACTGTCCTACATGTTTCCACAGAGCACATTGGTCTAATCAAAGCTATTTTACTATTTTAGATTGAAATCAGCATAATCCAGGTTAATGGCCATCTGACACTGACGTGCTTCATCAGTCTGACTCGGTTTAGGGAGATCGCAGAGCTTGTTGTCTGTCCTTGAATGAAAACTCAAAATGTTATTTATCCAAAGCTATCCTCCTTCTATCTATCCTCCATACATTATGTAACAAAACATCTAGCACTCTAAATGCTGATTGTAAACGTGAACAAATATGCACATTCCATACATAGAAAAGAAGTAATCAAAATGGACAGTGATGATATTTTTCATGCATGTTTGCAATTTATCAACTAATATTGTCATTCTGTTTTCCGACATAATGCAATTTTATTATTCTTATTCTGCTCTGTCTGTTTTCTAAATATGAAATGCATTACAGGCCCATCCCGGAGGAGACATCGGTCCTCTGTTGCTCTTATTGAGTTTTCGTCATCCTTTATTTTTTCTTTATGGTAAATGGCTTTTTGGGGGAATGTTTCATCATCCAAATTGTGGGTGTAAGTATAGATGATGTTGTATGTTTGTAAATTTCAAAATTGCTGGACTAAAATAGACTTGACTTTACTTGGCTTGACTGAAATTCAGGTACAATATTAAAACTCATATGGAGACATTTCAAAGGATACCCAGCCCTAGTGAATGAGATACAATAATTAATGTCTAAAATGTCCACAAAACAATATCAAGGATTGTATAGTGCCCTATGATGACTTTAATATAGCACAGACTGTCGCTCAAATGAGTAGAAAGCGATCATTAGATGGCACTTCCCTCCACTTTAGGGATTTTGGTGTCTTATTGGATTAATCCATCTCCATTAGATAAAGCAAGACCTTGCTTGCGGCTGTAACCTCACAAACTACTGCAGTCTATTGATGGTAAATACACAGTAAAATTTGAAAATGATCATTACTGAGGATTGACTGAGCAACCTTCTTTTCAATGACTTAGTGGTCTGCAATAATTCAACAAAATGTATTGACTCTACAACAGGGAGTTTCACTTCTAACACATCTGTATTTTGAGAAATGCAGCTTCGATACTCATGGTATGTCAATGAATGCTGTGCCAGGTTGTGCTGCTATGAACAATGTTATTTTGAGTTTTAGGGGTGAAAGAAGAATGCAATAGTGAGGAGAAAGATGAATATAATAATAAAAAGGTTATAGGGAGAATACAAAGCGCCATCAATGACCTCAGATGCCTATTTGTGCTTGTCAGATTTCACAGTGCTGCAGGCCGTTAGGGATTAATGAGGAGTAGAGCTGTTTACTTAAAGCAAGTGAACTGAACTAAAACATGACAGGTTAAAACATGGCAGTTGTCTCTTCAGTTTATCTCTGGCTTTTGTCAGTGAAAGGAGCGGGGACGAAGGGATTCTCTCATTGTGTGTGGTCTAAAGATCAGGACCAAAAAAAAAACAAAAACAAGTGAAAGAGAATGAGGAATGGGAAGAGAATGGAGCAAGACAAAGATGGCAGGCACAGAAGTGTCTTTTAGCATTTTTTATTGTAGTTATGTAAGCAGTTGTTGGAGGCAGAGCTGCTTTTTAATCTCACTGATTAAGTTAAAATTCAAATGATGGAGCCAAAGAACTGTAGTTGATCTTGTATATCAAGTTTATTTAGCTGCTTCATCACCTCTGAATTGTTCACATTTGATTGTTCAGAAATTCAACTTAATCTTAATCATAGATGGTTCCCTTGGTTGAAAAACAGTTGACCAATCACAGCTTTGGAGGTAGGAATAAGCATGGAGATGTCTTCTTCCTAATGCGCTAGCTAATATGGATGTGGTTGCTACAGTTGTACAAGATGTAATCTGATGAACAATTTTTGAAATGCCATATTTCTGTTAACTGCTCTTAGAAATCGATACTGCAGCATTGCTGTCAACTGTGTAACTCAGGCCTTATTGGCGATGGCGAAAAGAAGAACAAAATAAAACTGCTTTCCCCGAACAAGAAGAAAAAAACAAGTTATTCTCTGAGAGATCTTTAAACCTATTGGCTATTATCTAATGACGGTTCAGCCACTGTTTTGGTGGCTTCCAGTGTAATCAGCGGATATCCGGAAAACAAACAGATATCAGTGTATATATAAGACTTCCTCTGCAGTCTGATTTAGCAACTTGATTTGTGAGAATGATGAGAAAGATACATTTTGGCTAATCTCCATGAACAGATATCTACATATGAATGCAGATAACTTTTATAAAAAAGATAATCAAAAGTTAAATTGTTGTCAAATAGCAATGGGTTCTGGTGTTCTCCCTCTTTTGCTCTGCACATGAACTGTTTACCTGCATGAAATTAAAGCCCGCTCAAACATGACTGGTCAATATCACTTGGACTACAAACAGAAACACTTCTGATGCCAGGATAGTGCCTACAGATTCTGCATTCATATGCAGATAACTGTTTATAGAGTCATGAGGCATGACGTTACAGTATACTCTGATAAATATTTGTGCTTTGGCTCCACCCGTTGATATTTAGCTAATATCTTTTTTTATATCACAAATGTGACACGGACCTCAAGAGGACAGTTGTTGGTGGGGCACTGTGCTCTGAAGAGCACTGGTGATGTACTGAATGAGTTAAAGCTATGCACACACTAAATTTTACTGGAAAGATTCTGTCAATAGTCTAAAAAGGTGAATGGAAACAAATGTTAGTGTGGGATGGAAGTAGTGATTATAGTCTGTGTTACAGGCAAAGACAAGCAAAACTGAGAAATAACAAGAAAGAGAAGAAACTGGTCATGTTTTGTTGCCAGAATATGTTTCAGTCCTAAGTATAGAGTACAATAACATGGGTTTCTTTGTGAAGTGGGGTATTGTAAAAACACATAAAAGGGGATATTACTTTTGAACTTTACTGTATGTGGTGATATAATGCGAGCAGAAAATGAAACAGACAGACAGCAGCGTGACAATTTTCCACACAAAAAGCACTTTTATCTCATAATTCCTACTTTCATTTCAAGGGCTTGAATGAATCCCCCTAAGGGTCAGACGGACCTCTTTGTGAATGTGAAACCACTTATTTTCTCCATCTCAGTCTCAGCAGCGCCATCAGTGACATTGAGACACCTCGCCTGTCACTGGATCTATAGATACAGTAGAGGTTCAGAGGCTAGATGGTTTTATATAGAACAGTAAATAGAACACAACAGGCTGATTATTTGTAAATGGAAACAATTCCAGAGCCAGAAATTGAGAAAATGGCAGTGTTTTGAAACCATTTTAAGTGGATGTATTTTGATTTGTTGTGTTATGTTGTGTGCGTCTAACTTTTTAGAACTATTCCAGGGTCCATTGCAGAAAATCAACATTTTAATCATTGAAGATATTGTTTTTGGCAACTATACTGTTAGGTTGCCAATGTGATTGTACCCACCGCAGTCATTACAGAGGCTGTGGACACTTTGTTTTGTTTGTGTGGAAGTGTATGAGCTGTTCTGGCTTGTGTACATCTTCATAACTAAAATAAATGTTGCCTCCAGATGTTCCAAAGTGCTTAAACATAATTTCTCCCCACTGATGTTTAAAACCTCGGATACACATAAGCATAAATGGATGATTGCAAATTAAGACACCATGTTTAAACCAGCAAATTATTTTAATTGCGCTTGCATGGGGAGACGCTGTCATGTAAAGTCCCTGAAGTTGGAGATGGAGGCAGAGAAATGCTATGACAGCTAAGAGCTCAGTTACTCACAATGCACTTTTTTTTTAACTCTTGACCATCGATAATGTACGCACCACAGGCAGGAGGGAGTAGTGGATGCAGAATCCCGGCTCAGAGGGGAAGTACTCATCAGAGATGAAGCGGATCCTGATCTGACTGCCTTTGGAAGTGTGACTAGCTGGTACTGTCTGTGACCCACACCAGCGACCCAGGATGGTCTTCTCAGTTGGATCCTCTATCTCCACAAAGTCGTACCTGGGAGAGTGAGACAGAAAAAAAGAAGAAATTACTTTAGTTTATGAGACATCATAAAGAATATTGAGCTGTTCCACTGTCTTGAAATTGTCTTTGTTAGTTATACCTAAACTCTAGCTTTCTTTCAGCTTTCATAATATAGACATAGACCTCTACACATCCATGTAAGTAAACTTTAATTGTATTTTTGCTTGTAAGCCTGTCAGAACCTTTAATATTTGCCATGGTGTTGTCACCTCAGCTGTGCTTTGCCCTTCTCAAGGTGAGATTGCTCATATCAATAAAGCTGCCCAGGGAAATAAAAGGTTTAACCTCATTAAAAAAAAAAAAATAACAGGAAAATAAATATCTTTAACAGCGGGTTACAATATCTCAGAAGTGACAGATGAGATCTGTCTGTTATTTACTGCCTGAATTAAACTAATTAAAATGGGCTGCACATTGCCAGTGTATTGAGGACAAATCTCAGGTTGGTTGACAGTGCAGCGTGGACAGCTGTTCTTACTATTTAGCAGTTGTGGCTGCTGATGCAGCCTTTTGACAGGCCTATTACACTGATGCTTCATGTTGTCATTGATGAAATATAATTTTTAATTAAACCTTGAGCTCGTTATGCTGTATTGTATGTTGACTGTGGGAGAGCTGCAGGCATCTTCACTTGGACTCCAAAACAAATTCTCAGCTGTTTGAAAACTCACTTGGTAAATCATTAAATCTACATGATTGCTGTTTTGTGCTACAAGGTTTGAATATCATTGTGAACAAAATATATCATATGAATAGCTCTATGAGGTTATTTTGCAAAATGATTCTGCAATAAGGTGCTTTCATTTCTTAACCTTTATTATACTGAGTATTCAGAATCATATTTCAATTTTTGCTGTCAGCAACTCCCCCTCAATACCCACAGAAAAGAAACCCATGTAATTGGACTGCAACAGAGTTTAAATTATACAGTATTTTTCTGGATAAACATTACAGTCACTGAAAGCAGCAGAAGCTGTTGGTGGTTGAAAATCATTATATACAAACATTGTATCTGAAAAGATCACATGCACTTTTTTGAAATAATATTTAGTTTGAACACGATGGGTTTAAGGACTTTTGAGGGTTTAGTGTCACGAATTTAACCGAACAAAAAGATATTATAAATTTGAACTGAGAAAAGTATAAATAAAACCACCATTTTGCTTGTTGTGGAGATCAAACTTTGTGACTCTGTAATTACATGACAGTCTCTCTCTCTGCTGGTCACCCTGCCAACCCATAATACCAGTAAACATTATGAAGTGCAGAGGCATATGGCCACACTCCAGACTCTTTTAGTGTGCCAAGGCTAACATCGACCAACCTCAGCACTTAAGACACGCAGTTCAGGAGTTCAGACTTTATTATTTATACCTGTGTGTGTTACCAGTGGCTGCACTGCATTGAATACTGCCTTGTTTCACTGACTCTTCGCAGTCTGGGATTAATCACTTTGCCATTTGCGTCAACAGGCACGCTAACCTCTCATTCGATCCTGCCAATTCGGATATTTGGATTTCAAGGACATTGTTTACATTTTGCACAGGCTTGATAGATTCAGCTCAAGCTGGTTTCAATAAAACAACATGGAGGGACATGAGCAAGACTAAAAATGGATTTTCTGTGATGTTAAATAAACTGACGGGGAGGGGGGTCGATAAATTTACTGACTCTACTGCCTTTGATTTGAAAAGTTAAACAGGAAGTTTGTAATTTGCACAAACAAACACGTTGGGGGAAAGGTATAACTTAAACTGTACATTCACAGTTTGAATGATAGACAACTGCATGAGCTATAGAACACTTATTCATATAGGTGCAAACCAGACTGGAGTGAAATGATTTTTCGAAAAGGTTAAAATATCAGTTTAGCTTCATTCTGCCTTTTCTATAGAGGTCAGTGAGGAGAGAAGCTTTCCTCCCTAAAAATCAGCTCTCAGACAGCTCCAGAGCTTTGACAGATGGCTCATCAATAATGCAGGACACCCTGATCATTACACATCGCCATGTGTTCAGAATCACCATGTCGAACAGCGGTTTCTCAGATTTACAAATGCACTGACATACATACCAAACTGCACATACAGTCACAGTGAACAGGCTCAGAACAACAAAGGAATCTTATATGCTAACAGACGTGCTGACACCTTCCTGCACTGCAAAGAAACTGTGTTGAACAAAGCTTTCTCCTACATATTGTTTTTCCTTGTACATTATTAATAGATACATATCTACCGCTGAGATGATGCAGATTAGCAGCAGGAACGCTGCTTTTTAGCCATCTCCTTTCAGACTGAAGACAGACAGCATAAATGCCTTTTTGAGAACAGTCCTGTCTGTGAGCCGCCAAGCACGACTCCGCTGCCATGCCAACCAGCAACAAGACCAATCCCTCTCCAATATGCCTCTCCTCCAGTGGATTTTGTAAGAATGCTTTTCATCGTGCCACAGACAAACAGAATAGCAGATGAGCATTTGACTACACAGCCTCCCTCTCATCTTACCAAAGACTTCTCGCTCCAGGCTTGCTACCAGAGCTGAACACATCTCCCACTGTTGTTTGTTTTATCCCCTGCCATTGCTGTGAATCACTGGACAGGAGATTACATTCTTGTTTATTTGCATCACATTGTTCAACGATACAAGGGTAAGAGCAGTGTATCAGTAACATTGTGTATGGATGTTTTATTTCATTGCTGTAACACCAGTGGAATGAAGGTCTAAGGGCAGATCATGTGAATACATTTGTAAACACACATGCAAGAAAAAGTAGATAGGCGGACGAGGCCAGAGGCATGTCAATGTGAGTGTGTGCATGTGTGACAGAGAGAGTGTGTGTGTGTGCTTGAGAGTAAATGAAGAGGAGAGGTTGAGAGAAATGACAAGTAGATAGACTTGTGAGTGTGTGTCTGTTTCTGCTTGTGATTGCATGCTGCATTCATCTGTCTGCCAACCCCGCCAAGAGTGTGTATCTTGGGATCTGATCAAAACCTGTTGCGCTTTCGGTAAAAGAAGGGTGGGATGAAAAATGTGAGAGCTGGAGCAGCAGGCATGGCGATGACTTGCGTGACCCCTGAAAAAAGGATGTTGTTATTGTCTCTCGCCACTCTCCCTCAGGACGCTGACTAGTGCAGTCTTGTAAAGGCAGAACGGCACAAAAGTTGTCAATCTGCACCCTGCCCCTCTGTGGAACTTTCCCCTCGCGGGGTTTCAACAGCTACACTAAACTCATTCGTCAAAATTCACCCAGCCCACCACGGAGGTGTGCTGCTCGAATTACCTCCACTCACATCATGTTTTTTTTTCTCCAGTTTTTCTGATAAGCAACAGCGAACAAAGGCGGGATACGGGAAGTATAATGTGGAGGCATGAATCCTGGATACACATTAGACAATTAAATCAGCTGCAAACCCGTCTTTAACTCGACTCTGGGGGAAAATCTGAGTCAGAATCACAAACACCTTATTTATCAGTGAAGTTGAATGCCCAGGAACTGTCTGGACCAAAAGCATACTGATTCATCTTCTTTTAATTTCCTGATGTGTGGAGTCAATTTCTCAAAAGATGCATGTTTATCTAGTGCTGCCATGTTCAACATCTAAACCTTATCAGCTGTGGAGAGAACTGTTATTCACCTTGTCATCCATTAGGGGGCTCTACAGGAGTGACTAGGAAGGTCACCCTCCCCCAGCTCTTCACTGATTGGGCTCCTTCATGCTAACCAGTCAGTTGTAATATATTGACAGCAGGGCACTGAACATAATGCACAGAGGGTAAATCGATCGTTGAGGCTTGGGATCCCCGTTTAAACTGAATGGCAACAGAGGAAAACCCAGGCAGTAATTGAAAGTGGGTTCCTCAATAAAGCAGAGGATGTACTGTATACACTGTACATGTGTGTGTTTGTTTTTATGTGTTACCCACATGTCTTTCAAACAATCATGTGGACTAAAAATATCGACTACATCAACTAAAATATGCTGGGCAGAACTACGTCATCATGGGGGGGGAGGGGGGGGGGGGGGGGTGAAACAAATCACCTTGCTGTTGGATTTTCAATATTCACGAGCTGACACGGCAGACCAAAGGCAATTTCACAAATGGCCACACACTCTGATGCTAAATCTTTAGAGATGGCCTACAACACAGACAGAACACATCTTTACCCGAGCCCATCACGTTTCTGGCATGTCAACTTGGGAAGCCCCCATTTGATGAGAGTTAGTCGAGCAAGGTGTGCACTACCACAGCTAACAGCCGAAGGAGGTTATTGTACCAGATATCATTCTCATTTAGACGATTAAAGCTTTTTTTCCTTATCTTTCAAAATGAAATGTTTAAACGTAGAATACATGGTGCATGTTAACCATGTAGCACACATTACACTGGCCCAGTAAGCCAGCCTAGCTGAAGGACAAGAACGAAGATAGGACATACATATCTTACAAAATAACGTAATAAGGTAGTTTACCTGGTACAGTGGGTACCTCATATTCATTCTGAGTTGTGAATGCAGCGACCCAGGTTTGAATCTGGGCCTGGGCTGCGTGTCATCCCCTCTTTCTTTCCTGTTTCTCTCTACTGCCACTATCCAAACATAAAGAAAATGCCAAAATATATGTATAATTTATTATAATATTTAGAAATATTTATAAACATAAAGTAACCTTTACTTTGTCCAAATACCAAATATAAATAAAAAAACACTGACCAGCCAACTGCTGGTGTTAGTCTAGCACAGAGCAACTCTGACCTCCAAAATGAAGTGAGATACTGAATTGGGATACTAGAATAATTAGACTACAGCATGTTCTTACTTGCATATGCCATCTTCAGGGTCCTCCAGACCAAACTTCTCATCAAAGGTGAGCTGGATCCTCATGTTACTAGCGGCCACCAGTCTCCAGACCAACACGGTATTCCTGGGATAAGTGTGTGGGAAGTCTGGGCTCTGAAGCATTCCCTCCCCAGACACTGTTATGATCTTCTCCTGATTGGAATCTTGCACTCCTGAAAGAGCAAACATAATGTTTTGTGTTTTGCATGTATTGTAGCAGTTGAATTTGTTCAGATTAAATCAGGTAGAAATTGTGGCAAACCTTACACATTATTTTATTTAAAAGGGTTTGGTTTGGAGAAGATACTAAGCTTATGATGAAACATACAAGCCCTGTGCAAAAAGTTATGCAGTATGCAATATTTACAAAGTGCTCAATATAAAAAAGACTTTAAAGAACAAACCCCAGATTGATGCTCACTTATTGTTTTATTGACCCTCTGACAGTCTGGAAATCCCTGACATACTACGCAAACATTAGCAATACTTAACTGTTACATGAACAAACTGATTATTCAGGAAAATTATTGAAAACATTCATCACACCAACAGCAACATATTGTACACACACACAAATGCATGTAAGGAAATACACATATACAACTTTTGAACAGCTATAAATCTGTTAAGGAATAATTTAAAGAAAATGAAAGATGTTTGTCATTATTGATATTCTTTTGATTTTTATTGATTGCGTGATAGAAATCACTGAGGAGGCAAACAGTCTTGGGCCTCATTGTGGCTCGTGAAAAGAAGTCTGGACATGCAGCTGAGTCACAGTCAAAGCTTTACTCTGATAGACACAAGAGGTTGAGGGATAAGTATGGGGTGTGTGAGGGCAGGGCTGAAATAAGAGCTTAAAGAAGTGCAGAAAGGGACAGCAACAAATCAAACAGGTTAGCGGAAATGCCTAAAAAAAAAAAAAAGCTGACAGGCCGGGAAATGTACATGAATATTTGTCTTCCAGAAACTAAGCTAAACTCCAGAATCATATTATCTTATTATTTGTAAGTAGTCCTGTGTTTAACTGTGCGTTGATGACTCCATAAATCAAAAACATTAGCTTAGTGCACAGTACTTAATAGGGAACACTGCCTGATGGGTTTCACCAAGCACCTCTCATAAAGCCATTAAGGCCCAATGGGACCAGTGGCTGCAGGATTTAATCACAGTCACAAGTGCTACACTCAGTCCCACGAGGCTCCATCAGGCCCCGTCACCTTCAGGAGAAAAATTGCCAGGATACTTTCACCTGCGCCTCACAACGATTGCAATGACAACACCCTGGAGCCATGTTGACTACAGGTCTGTTTTTGATTCACCAGGTCAAAAATAATAAACAAATGTATGTAAGTAATACCCAGGGCCATCAGTGTCTTCAATATAAAAAATATTGACGCAAATACTCTTTTAAACTCAATGTTTAGCCTAGCTTAGCACACAAGCACTGGATGCTGAAGGAAACAGCAAGTCCATAAGTCCTTTTGTATGACAAAATCATTTCTCACAAAATATTGAGAGAGCAGCGTTCCTAGTTAGTCCCATAAAGAAACACTGTCCTCTGTAATGCAAAAAGAAATGAACTGAAATGCAGAACTGAGACAAACATTTGAGACAACAGAAGGCTGCACTGTTTGTTTTTTTAATATGATTATGATATATGATTTAATATGTTTTTTCCACAAAACAGAAATTGCCACAACAATATACTTCCACACTGGCTCAACATGCCGTCATTGGTATCAATGTGCAGTGTTGAACTTGATGATTCACTTTCTCAGAGATTACAGCGATAAATTTATCCTATCCTCAGCCTATCATAAATTTGTTTCGGCAGTATTTATTTTGTACGACTGATGATCATTCAGTATTCATAAACCAATCCAGTACAACCAGCCATCAGAGGAACCAGCATGGGTTTAATGTGCTCAGGAGCAGGAGTGTGCTGCTGGAAGTTTGTCAGTGCATTAAACGGATGAGTAACCATTTCCCTAGTGCAACTTATATAGACAAATTTATATTTAAAACACATTTTGAGCTTGATTGCTCTTTATTTTGCCATAACTTTGATTTAATGGCGTGATTCATACCCAGCAGGGCATTCATTCCAAGATTATTTGCTCGCAACAGAAACAAAAACACAGACAGGTTAAGTTTGTGCCATGTGCTCACCCTGTATAATGTCAAATAACAGTTCCACAGCAACCGAGTTTCTCAGGATGGGTCCAATGAAAACAAATCTGTCTGAAGGAGTGGTCACTGAAAATAAGTGAGAGTGAAGTGAAACCACCTTCAGCAGGGTGCTGTCTGTTTTTCACTGTGTTTTGGTCATTTAAAGTCAGTAACAGTTCAAAGAGAGCTGGCAGTTCGCTCCCCTGTTGCTACGCCTGTCACACTCTCACAGGGCATACATAACAACTCAAATCCTTCGTTTTCTGAAACAATGTGTCCTTGATTTGAGAAACAGATAATAAAAGGCAGACTGAAATGTCAACTGTCATGGGCAGAGCTACCTAGTTATATATAGGTATATATAGGTATATCTATCGTTTGCACATACTACTTTTGAAAGTTGAATTTGCAGTTGATGGTGACACACATGATGTCACGCCAAAAGACTGATCCTAAAACGCATGTTTGAGAGAAACATGTCTCACTTGCTGATAATCCATTTATGGAAATAAGTGTAGAGCGATAGTTAGTTGTGTTAAAAGTATGAAAAATGAAAGATCAGACTAATGTTTTGTTCGAACATGACCGTGTTTGCTTGCTTAGCTTACATACTCAGACAAGCAAAAACAGGTTAGATTTATACTTTATTGTTGATATTTGTTGTCATTTTTAATGTATGTTGCATGAAAAATGGCTTTTCAGGTGAATACTAGCCATTGTGTTACGTAATGTAATCATTAGCTGGTTAGGGCAGGACTCCAAACTTTAATATGTGGAGAAATCCAAAGCTTAACAGGCCTAGTGTCTAATTACATTTGTTAAATGTAAATGTTTATCATGTAAATGTTTGCCAAAAATTAGTACAGCGTCAATGAATTTAGTTTTCTGGTTTTCCTTTTACTTTTGTGGTTTGCTTTTTATTGCTGGTAGAAATGTGTCCAAGATCTCTCTCTGATCCAATGAAAGCAGCATTTCAAGATGTAACTTGACGACATCCGGATTTTCATTCTTGGCATCCTCACTGATGCTGTCTATCAAATAGAGTAAGTAGATAAAACAACAGTGACACTTTCTTTAAAAAACAATTACTTCAGATTATAGATACCACTTTGATGTTTTCATTTGGGTTTGGTGGTGAGCCAGATGGGAACAGATTGAATGACAGTGTGCCAGATGCAAAGGAAAACAAAGCCCGGGCATGACTTCTCAATGAACAGGCTCTTTCATAACTGTGTGAAGAGTTTGGCCTCAAGTACCAACTGTCTCACCAAATAAGGGCCACCTTCTTCAGGGCAAGCTTTTGCTAAATTATTTGTGCACTCCTTACGGCCAGAAAAAAAGACACTTTATCTATTATTGTATTTAAAATAAAAACACTTAGAGCCATATTTTGTGGACTCGGGACTATCCAAATAAATATACCAAACTTTTTTCATCCCTGCAGTCAATATTTCACTGATTTCTTTGCAGTAAGTAATGCAAAAAACGACTGATTGCTCTTTTAATCTTTGGTGCAAGTAGCAGCAACACACTAGGTTTGATTGACTGTTTTTATATTCATTTGCTGGCTCAGGAGGAAACAAGCCGGTAGCTTTCATGCTATTAAAGCTTGGTCCTCCATCACAATGACGTGTTTTTAATTACATCTCCATTACTGTGAGCTCCAACATACAGCCTCATAAAGTACACAAGGAATAATGTGAAAAAATACATATGGTTCTTTAATCCAGATGTATGCTATGTTGTATGTGTGATATGATGTTCATATGGTATTAATAGAAGTGGCCAAAAAAAACCCAACAAAAACCTACTAGCACAAGTATAAATAATAGCTCCTTTGTAAACTAATACTTGGGAAAATCTTTTAAAAATGATCAGAATACATTTTATTAAGACTATAATTAATGGCAGAACGTAAAAGGAAAATCTGCGGAGAAAGGAGAAAAAGAAGAGGAAAAAAAAGGTCTTGACATGAAAGCATTAGGTCCTGATGAAAAGGTATTCCAGAGATCTGCATGGATGAAATCATACTTAATCCAAAAAAATCTGCAGATATCCTGCGTAATCCTAACACACTCATCACAAGTAATTGCAGTAGGTGGGTGAACAATGTGTTTGCATTCCTCTTCAGTTCAGGTCTTTGTGCGTGAAGATCAAGAATTCACCATCCAAGTGATTCTTCGCTGTGGATCTTTTGTTCTCTTGCATCAAAGCAAAAAAAAAAAAAAAAACTCCTTAAGAGCGTTCACCTTCAGAGTACATCAGCTGACAGCTAATATTTGTTTAAAGCAAGATCCACAAGACCATAAACCAGCTTCCTTCCTTTTTTTCTGAAGTTTTTTTTTATATAAACAATGCTGTCTTTTCATGTCTCTCTCTTTCCGACCTGCCCATTGATGTCCTCCCTCTCCAATTTACCCTCTGTGCACTGTAAAATACAGAGACACGCTACCAGTTGGGCCGGATTCTGGGTGTAACTTTGACTTGAAAATGACCTCACTCTCAGGGTTAACCAATGTCATCTAATGATCAGAGAAGTGGTCCCCTAGAGTGAATTACCTCAAACATGACTTTTCCTTGACCTACTTTTTTCCTCTGTGAGGAAAGTAGAGCCGACTATTAAGGGAGGAAGTGACTCTGAATAAATAGGAGCCTATACAGTGCAGCCATTGTGCTTTGTTCACACGTTAGAGGGTGAACCATTCATGCTGTTAAACATTAACCTTTCCCCTGCCAAAACAAAAGTGGAATGCACATGCAGAGCACCATGGACAACTCTCAATACTACCACCACTGCTTCTAGTGATGATAATAACTAAATTATAATAGCATTAAAAGAATAATATAAAACAGTGCTCAACAATCATGCAGCACAGTGGATACAGTACTGTGTATTAGCAAATGTGCACAAAAAACACTCACAAATCCCATATACACACGAACACACAGACATACGGGCGTGCATGCATACCCAGATGCATTTATTAATATTAGATGCCTTCAAGTAGAGATTAACTAATGAAAGCAGCAGCTTTGTCCAGAATGCTGCATGCTTCTCATAAAAAAAGCAGTGGGAGGAATGAAAAGCATTCACTCTGGCTTCTGTTAGGCTCACTAAATTCATCTTTCTTCACATGATATCATTACAGTGTCTCACTACATAGGCCCTTAGCCTCGGAGTTTATCTGGTGGTTATGCTGCATGATAAAATGGACATGAACTTTGCTTTTCTTCTGCAAAAACTAGGAACATCTATGCCACAGCACTATTCAGCCCTAAGAAAGCAATACATATTTCTGCCTGCCTGAAATATGAGGTCAGACAAGATACTTTTGAAGTGGAACAGCCATTATTTACCATTTCATTTGGTCCTGACTAAAATTAAATACACAAAAAATGTGTAGGAAATTCTCATACCATTCAGGCCAGATTAAATTAGGATGGATTACACTGCTATAAGGTTTGTATTTTCTCTGCAAACTGGCATATTTGCTATTTTCACACATTATGGGCTAAAGATTGGACCAGTATTATTACACAGTGTTCTCCCAAAAGACTCATGGATCATAGATAACCATTCACGTCTATTTCCTGTACGGTAACTGACAGTCGAGTTACAGTGACACTAAATCCAAATTGTTTTTAATGTCAACCCTGTTACCTGCTGATCAAAACGAATGTGAGGCCTAGAGCAACAGAGCTGAAGCAGCTTTGGTCAGATGATGAAACTGTATCTAACAAAGAATTCCCTTTTTTTTTTTTTTTTTTTATGCATGCGTTTCAGGCTCAATCCAGTCACTGCCACATCTGCTGCTTATTAAGACGGTGCAGTGGTTACTACAGGTGCAGTAAATTCCCGACCCTGCTAAGAATATTTATTGCTTTTGGGTTAACAGTTAGTTGGGCAAAAAAGGGTCTCAAACACGCCATGGGAATCTTTCATACCATTATACAATAATTTGACTGCATGGGACCCAATGGGTCTGCCAGGCATATGCTCCTGCGTGTTGGGCTGTAGAGGAAGCAGGTTTGACACTCAAATTGCCTGTAGAGGTCGCTGAAATAAGGGTGAGAAGATAGCAGAAGCTGGTGATATACAGGAGATAACTCCCCATAAACAGACACTTGACTCAAGAACTTAATCATTTTTGAACGCACATGTGTTGTAAAATATATTAGAAGACATTAAAATGTCCATTTGCACTCTATGTTAGGTTGCTGTGAAGGATCATTTAGTCAGTGCAGATATTTGGTGTGTCCTAACATCTTTTTCTATGTTTGACCGTGTATGCTGTATATTTGAATACAATGTGTGTGTATGTTTTTATATATCATATGATACACTTTTTCATTAAAATGTGTATTTTATTTCAATCCAATACAGTTTGATTGATAGCACGAGCAAAACTGCATAATCTAGTAATCTAGCATAATCTAATCTACTAATCTAGTCATAATCTAATCATCCGACCCAGTGATTAGAGGCAATCTCATGGGAGAAATTTCGTGGATAATATTGATCACTCTTTCAATCAATAACTGCGAATACTGCTGAAGAGCCTTTTAGCAAAACAACAGACCTCTAGCTCACTTCACTCACCTCAAAACTTACTAGAACAGAACAATGGGAACTATTTCCCACTAATGAATAAATGATTTTAACTGATGATACCTGAACAGTTAACAATCATGACTGGTTGGCTTGGAGACAAGCCCCATCACTGAAATCGGCCAAGTCACTGTTTCAGTGCATCCATTGTTACCATGTTAGCAAGTAAATATCTCAATGTATACCTATCTTTCCTAAGGTTATACACACAGAGTTTGCAAATGCATTTGAGCTACACCAGTTCACCAGTACTAACTGTCCAATCACCCACAACTGCAACAAAACCACATAGGCTCCAAGACAAAATGTAGTTTCAGTATGAATACTATTCAGCGATACATTTTACTCACGGTTCCTAACATTACATTTGCAATTTTGCAGGGACATTGAAGGACATCAATACAAAACAAACTTTTATAGCCTGCTCCACCTCAGTTGTATGATGTAGGGAAACTGGACCCATGACAAACAGGTTACACCACTGGTCATAAAGGACAGGATGTCTTTGTGGAGCTTGTGATGATTCATTAGTACAAACAGTAGCAGGGCTCTCAGATAAGCTGTAAGTGTTTTACATCAACAAAAAGAAGAAAAAAGAAGCAAAACATCCCACAAATAATGTTGCATTTTCAGTTTAGGCCACAGTTCCTTCCTCTGTTTACTTCACTTTCTAAACATCTTAAACTTCAGCTTCCTTCATCAACAGGTGGACACTTATGACCCATGAAAGCCTTTTAAGTGAATGGGTCAAAGGTCATAAGAAATATAATCAGTTCCAGTACAGAAAGGACTGAACCCTGGGGTTTTGCTGTGTCGTAACATAATAATGTGATACTTTATTGATCCCTGCCATGAAATGCTTCATTTTCTTGCCCTTCTATCCAGAGGGAGGCCAGACCAGCAAACATGCAGGGGGGAGGCTAGTAATGACCTGCTCAGGAAGACTTTAGCAGAGCAGATAATTTCTAGCGGGGGTTGCTGCACTCAGTGGTTGCCTGACAGAAGGGTGGCCTCTTTCTAACCAAGAGGTCAACCTGGCCAAGTGGGCAGGGGGGAAATCTGTTGACACCTGCTGCAGAGGCAAAGCAAAACATCTGCAGTTTATATCAGGTGGCTGAACCTGATACCACTGGTTTGTGTGTGAGTGTGCATGTGTATGTATACACAGTCATATTCTATTTACAGCTTTCCACAGAGGATTCATAGTGGGTATATGTTTATGTGTTTATATTTGCCAACAGAACAGATGTCCAACACATACGTCAGGTATGTTTCATTTTCTGTTATAATAAACGGTAAAATACATGAATTAAGTGCTTTAACTGCTAACATTATGTGATGAAGATTACAACATATTGCAATAATAATAGAATATATGTGGTTAATTCTTCAATTAAAAATAGCCAGAGTTGAACAACATAAGAAGCCCTTAAGCCCATGAAGGATTTAACTTCCATAACTGCTATGAAATGTACCCTTAATGCAATGCAAGTGTTATCTGAGAAATGATTACAAATTGTGATAAGGCTTTATAAAGCCACAGCTGCAGGCTGCTAATGATAGTGAATGCAGAGTAGTGTTCAAACACATGCAATGCTGTGTGAAAAGCAGACACACCAAAGCTAAACTGAAGTCTTTCAACCCCTCAGGCTTTGGCCTGTCCAGCGGAGCCACTGAAACTCGTCACCACACAACAGCTTCTCCTCAGGTTGCAATGGTTCCACGCCCCTGAATGATTTCTGGGGGCCTCTAATTAGTACCCACACTTGTGTTTGGCATCCAGAAAAAGGAAGATTGAGTGTCAGTCTTTTCACTACAGCCGTCTATTAGTTGACCCTCTGGTATTTTGTGTCTGAGCCCCTGAGCCTGGATTTAGACATGATATCAGCACCAAAATCAGCCATAAATGAAGGACAAATCCATCCAACCTCAGTATTTGTCCTTTAGTATGCCACTAATTCCAGGCAAACCCAGTGCAGTCTTTCTTATTTGTATTTAAAAAAAAACAGATTTGTTATTCTAAAATGCCTTTTTTATGAGAAAGGACATTTCTAGCAGCATCAACACTGATTTAAAAAAACTAAATAAATGAAGAGGTGGCAAAAGAGAGATATCTACCACAGCAAGAACTTTTCAGTGACAAAGAAATTACATGACCACTGACAAAGATTAACAAGGGATCTTTAAACACTAAAGCAACAACCAAGAAAACAAGAAGAGTATAAATAAAGAACCAAAACTGTTGCTAAAGCCTTCAATCATTAGCAAAATCCTATAATATCTGCACAAATATGTTTCATGTGTTTTTTTACTTCATGTACACACAACAAGTTACAACAGTGTACAAGCCTGTAAGACCCTCTGTTTCTCTTTTTAAATTATAATCAAGGCCTGCTGTCTCATTAATGCAAGGACCCCAGCTTCAGTTTCCTTGTCAGCTGTCAAACTCAGAATCAATATCGAAGTTAATTATTGTTAAGTGGATGGACTGATAGTCTAGCACAAAAAAAGTAAAAAGAATGTGAAATGTTTCTCACAAACATTGAAAGATGGGCTTAACCTCCTCTTCTGGCTGGAAACCAGACGTTGACAGATGAACCACGTCTTTTTTAAACTTCTTTCCACAGCTGTGGACGGAAGCTTCAGGCTGCTTTGTAGTCACATCTGTGAGCTGGACAGCTGGATGTTTGGAGAAAATTACAGTTTGATCTGTGGCAAACCAGATTGGAAGACAGCTTTGCCGTACCAGGTCCAGACACTACGATTTAGACCCATCAAAGATGCAGGTTTTGCAATGAATGTAGCTGAGAGGATTGATAGCTGATTACAGTTCACTTTGTAGCTCCCTGGCTCCAGGACAGAAACACTCAAATGTGCAATGAACAGCTTGGAAGAGGTCAATGATGTTTCCAAGTAATAATTTCTAAATTGATCTGGGACCACACATATCTGTGCTGGAAAGTCAGTAGCTTTGTAGCTTAGGTTTTAACTTGGATTGTGGCCAAATTCACGTAGCGATTCAGTTTGTCTTCACACATCTTCCTCCTTTTGTCCCATTACTTTAATCTCATCTTAAATCATGAAAATCCAAGTAGCATTCTGTAGACCTCCCAATGCTCCCTGTATAAAATTTACTCTCTCAAAAACTTAGAGCATTGTAGCCACTAAATAATAGTCATCTATAGAGAAGGGCTGTCTAGATTCCTAAAGAATCCTACAATTTACATAGCAAACATAACCTCTGAACAACCCTTTCGGAAGCAATGAGAAATTCAAGAAAATCAAAATCAAGAAAATGGGTACAGCTTTCAAATGTCTGACGAGATTTTCAGCTGTGACAAATTTGAATGATTAATCCAAAGCATCAGACAATGATACATGTAGAAGAACATTTTAATTGTAACAGTTCAAGAGTAAAATTCTCTGGTCTCTTTTTCTGCTTCCAGTTTCAGATTGATTTCTTCAAGTGGGTTGCCCTGGATCTCTAATTACTGCCACCCCACCAAAGCCTGTATAACCTTTTGGCCCAGCTGTCTAGAGAAGAGGAGCTGCAGTGCAGAACCCAGGGTAATGAAAGTATATTCCTTTCAACCTCTATTTACCAAGGGAGGGTTTGCCGAGCACAACTGCTCTTTTCCTGTAACATCCTGTTCTCGCTTACACAGATATGGACCTGTTGCTACCCACTACAGCCACGGTTACTTGCTTTGGTCAAATGACACTGTGACGGCAGTTGCTGAAAGAGGTGAGGAGTGTGTCTATTACCGGGCCCAAAAGTTCTCACAAGATTCAAAGTGATGACCTCCTGGTCAAAAGCTTGAATGCCAAAACCAAATGCATGCCCTGCGAACTCCAGGGAACAATGCCTGTGCATACATCCCAGCATAACAACTTGCCAAAGGGCTGGCTTTACTAAACCAAGCAAGTTTGTACCTGGATCTTGAGAGTTGACATGAGTAGCAATTTGAGGATTAGAAAATGGGAAAATTGATGTTTCTGAGGGGAAACGTCTGTAGGCGAGGGCAGTGACTTAGTGTCTGCAGGTTAATTCCCCAAAGAGGGGAATACAGTTATTGTATAATTGCAATGCTGCTCACAGAGCAGCTCTGTGTGGATCTATTCATCCAAGGGTTTCCGAATGATTTCAATAACTATCGAAGCACTGTTTAAAGAATACACTGGAGTGTATACACATTTTTGAAAGCAAAGTCAGGACCAGAAAAAACTCTGAAACTTCAAATCTTTTAGAGAGAAACACCTAATCTCACCCTCCCACTATGCCTCTCACCGTTCCTATCAAATGCAAACAGGATATAAACATAAAGATTTTACATCAGTACTATGGCCTTGACCCTTGCAGTCTTATAGTTGGTTTCTTTCTTTGAATGTTGATGATTTACAGAAACTTTCATATGAATATGAAAAGCATTAACTCCTCATGGCGACCTCCACTGCAGTTCTCCTGTTCGCTCAATGCCTGCTCACGTCAAAGGGAGAAATTTGTCACTCCCTACTGATTGATTTGGGCAAACTTATCATGCTGAATGAATGAACTGTAATGAAAAGGCAGTTAAATCTGTATTCTCAAGTAAAAGTGGGACATTGCTCTTCGATGTAATTATCGAACACAAGATGAAGCTGTGGATTCAGTGACCTTTTTGTGTTGCACTCTGTCTGAATCACTGACCTAATAATTGGCTGCCTCTGCAGTCTAATTCCATGCAACTTATTAAGGCAAACAAAAGTGATTCTCGTTTGTCTGCTCTGTATAAACACCTCCTGCAACTAAATTAAAATACCTGCAGCTGTAATTGAAAAAGTCACTCACATCTAGTAAACTCAGTGGTATGTTATTCAATCAGTTGCTCGCTAAAGTAGATGTGATTAACTTTAAAACCATTAGTCTCTTTTTGCACAGGATGGATTTTATTTTAAAGGACCAGTGTGGCCGATTTAGTAGTGTCCATCAAGGAGAAACTATGGTCACTGTGAAACAGTAGAAACATGGCAGTTCAACATGGTGGACTCTGGGTATCTGTAGGACTCTGATATCTGTAGCGGCTCATTCTGAGGTAACAAAAACAAAGTTTGTATTTTAAGGTGATTATACCATAATGAAACCTATGCATATTATATTACATTTCTGCCATATTCTGTAAATAGAACCCAGTAAATCTTATATTATATTCTTGACCTTTATTTCAAGTAATCCCTCATTTTATCTTTAATCACCTTTGCATCCAACCACATATACATGGCGTCATGACTAACATCTGCTGAGGACTGCTGTTCCCTGTTGGGGAGTTTTCCCTTACCCAAATCGAGGGTCTAAGGACAGAGGGTGTCGCATGCTGTATAGATTGTAAAGATGCCTAGGGGAAATTGTGATTTGTACTTTTGAGTTTGGCTTGACTTGACTTGTTATGATGTTACCCCTCTCACCCAACCTCACCCTCTCATTTTAATATACTTGTTTGGGGAATTGTTTGAGAAATGACATATAAATAGAGACGCTCAGCACTTAGCACCCAATTTGCCCTTTTAACACAGGTCATTAAGCCTCTGACTGTCCATCGTTTGACAAAAGGCCTATCAGCATTGCTCTCTGACTCTCTGTAACAGCTCATAAAAAAGCCCTTCAATCATGTGTGTCCATTTGCCTCTAAATACATCCCTGCTGTTTGATGCTGTTGTTATCAGAAAAACATGAAAAAATAACGGAAGCACAAAGGCAGCCTCTAAAAGCTTTATTTTATCTTTGGACCGATGAATATTCATGAAGCTGCATTTAAGGAACAATAGCCGTGTAATTACCTCCTGAGATAAATGGTTACAAAGCAGATGCCTTTCTCTCCGATGATTGAAGAAAGTGGAGATGTAGCTGCATCTGGGTACATATACCTCTCTAAAACACGATCACAATCACAACCTCAAAACTGGGTCTGTAAACCTCTCACATTACCAGATAATATGGACCAAACATTGGTACCAACCAAAGTCCTTGACCAGATTTCTGCACCAATATCAAGAGGGCTGCATCAGGGTTAAAGTCCACATTCAGGAATCACCTGTTTTTTGTTCAGAATTTGGCAGACAGCAGACATTTTGACCTGTCAGGTGAAGCAAATTTCATTAATGGTGGTGTCACAGTCAGTTATGACCAACGCACAAAATAAAATGTCCAATGGTCTATTAATTACAGCAATTAGCTGATAATTTTTCCCATTATTAATGCTTCTTTGTTTACCCATTTGTTAGTGCTGAAATTATTACTCCTGATTTAACAATATGTGATGTAATTCTCAGTGCAATGAGCAATAAGTGACCTGATGAGAACTGCTAAATTATCATTTAATAGCTGCAAAAGAGTTATATGTGCCAATTATGAGAAATCGTTTGAGCTAAGATGACTCATCTGGGTTGTGAAAACATGGGCTACTTATATTACTCATCTTTTAACAACTCTTTTAAAGGGTGATTATAGTCATAACCCATAATGGAGGATTCATATGGTAGTTATCTTACCTATTAACTCACACCCAGTTCACAATAGCCTATATTTGGCAGTGAATGAGGACAATGCCCTTTCTATATACCCCTCAAGCAACTGTATCCGCTACAAATTATGTCTATCACATGGTAGTCTTCAGTATATCATCATTTGTTTGATTCGTTTCACTCTAAATCATTTGAGGCATTTTAAAATGGTAGATATGAACTCAAGTTGTAGTATGGTCATATCAACTTAATTTGTATTGGCCATTCCTGACTTGAGTGGCAAACTGCCCAGTTTATGTCATGTTAATTATCACCTCAATGGAAACACATGGAAACTCTCTACACATTGATTCCACAACAAAAATCTAACATTTAACCACATTCAGTCAAGATTAAAGGCCGTAAATTTACACAACCAACTTTTTGGACATCTTTAGGACTCATTTTTGAGGTGTTTTAAAATGGTAGTTATTGAAATTTTTATGACATGAGACATGAACTCGTGTTAAGTTATAGTATGGTCACATTATTTAATTTGTATATCTGGGAAATACTGTAACAAGGAACTAATGTGGGTTTTGACTGCACTGTTCCTGTGTGAATGTGTTCATGTGTAAATAAAATTGCGTTCTGTGATGAATTCACTCTGTTCAACATAATAGAAATACTGGCAGCAATAGAGTGGTGAAAAATGTTTCACGTTCACAGCATGCATGCAATCATGTCGATGATATGCCTGAGAAAATCCATCACCACGAGCATCCAATGCTGCAAATTAAGCCAAAAAACAAGCCAACTCAGTGAGCTGCTTTCAGTCTCAGTTGAGGCCTGTCAACAGGTGTGAAGGCAGACAAAGTGCTGAACAAACTTTGGCTGTCAAAGCAGAAAATGAAAGATAGATTTTGACAAACAGAGTTGTGTGCATGAAAGATCTGTCTTGTCAATGGCGTCTCATTAGTTGGCGTGGTTCCGGGGCCCATTTTAATGCTGTCATCTGTAAAAGCCCTAATTAGAGGCAGCTGAACAGATGCTGCTATGATATTGAGGGAAAAGGAGGTGGAGGAGGAGGAGAAGGAGGAAGAAGGGGCTTAACACCTTCTCTGCTAACTGGTCGGTAACTTGTCATGCTCTTCTTGCAGAGTCTGTCTTTCTCTCAGCATTACTCATTCAGAAGGTGTCCTTCCAAGCTGTTATCACACAATCTTTCCCGTGAAGAAGAAAATGGAGTGAAGAAAGTGTCGGGGAGATATGAAGAGAGACAGTAACACGTTTAACATTCTGGTCAGTCCATTTCATATAGCTTCAAAGTGATGTTCTGTAGAGGAATCTCACATATTCATGTAATCTGAGCAGTTAGTGCTTGTCATTGCAAGTTTGTACTGCCCTTCTTACAGATCACCACTGTGAACGTCACTATCACGTCTTCTTCTTTACTTGACTATCTGTAGGTGGTGCTCAACAAGGTCTCTGTGCACAAGTGGATAAATCAACAGCATTTGTTTACAGTGCACAATGATGAATTATTACAACCCTAAATATTTGGGGTGTTATGTTTGACTGAGGTAGATATTATCCACTCTAGGGAGCATTTTTAAAAAGCATCACTTTCAGATGAAAAAAAGCCCTCCACATACTGTGTTTCATAACTGAGATTTAACACCAAACATTAAACTGCTGACAGAACAGATAAGACAGCAGCTGTAGGCTGGAAACACAATGTAATGAATTAATCAATAATGTTTTCCTTTTCCAAATGCCCGTTACTGATTTGAGTGGCATACTGCCCAGTTTATGTCATGTTAATTATCACCTCGATGGAAATACAAACTCTCTCCGCACTCATTCCAAGAAAATCCAATCTTTAAACACATTCATTCAAGATTAAATGCCTTGAATTTACACAAAATAACTTTTTTTGACATCTTAACACTTTTTCCCACCGTTTAACACTACGTTATGTCACCAACAGCACTAAATAGACCTTTCTCACAGTCCTCATTTTCACTTGTCAATCACAGGTCTAAGTAAAAACATCAATGAAAGCCGCATTTAGTTTTGCAAGTTCTAGGACCCTTATGTTTTGTATTCTGGCCCATTGGCACAGTTTACTGGCACACCTATATGGAGCAGAGCCATAATTAAGCTTATTAGTTACACCTGTGCTTTTCCTGCCACGACATGTCAAAATGTCTGCTCTGAGAAATGCATGTTAGCAAGCCAAACCTTCTCTGATAAGATTCTTCATTCATTATTATTTGTTTCTGAACAGTGCAGTCAAAATGACTGTATGCCCTACTACCTAATACTTCCTGCTTTGGTGCAGCCATGGAAAAAAACAATTAGCATATATCACATTACTTCCAGTGCTAAGCTTGTTTGGCATCCTCTTAATACAACATCTATTCCCAATGTGCAATCCCAGATCCTTTTTTTAAACTTCCCTGTATTTTCACCACTTGACTGAATTCGTCATATGTTGTTTGCCTCAACCTTTACACTGAAATAAAACATCTGGGCATTGAGCCTTTTCCTCTCCACACCTCTGCAAGACGTGCCTAACCACCAGAATCAGATTCCCTTTTATTCATCAAGTAGGATACATTTACAGACATTTAACATGGCAACGTGCGCAAAGACAAATCAGCTACTCATAGTACGCACTGGCACTGGACTTCAGCAGTCAACTAGATGTCAAAGTAACAAGAGAACTAAATGTGAAAAATAACTGGGCATCTCGAATGACTTACAGGAAGAGTCTGCATGGTGAATGAATAAAATGCACCCTTCCAGTAAATCGGTGTGTGTTGCCAAGTTATTTCTTACATTGTACAAGGACAGCAGCTCCTCGCGTTGCAACAAAGTTACAGATCTCACACTGTATCATATTCATCACCACAGTTTTCTCAATGAACAACTGGGAACTGAATGTATCAAGTGTCAGGATATAATGTATACATCTGTTGTCAAAAAACATGTTTAAAAAATCATTAAATGTGTATTAAAGTATGTCCTCTATTAACCTTGGTATCATCTGTCCTTTTTTAGTGAGTGTTACAGTAGAGTAAAAATCCAGATCACCAGTAGTAGACGGTAGTGACGGAATATGAAGTTGTAGCTTCAAGACATAACATTTTCCAGTGGGACAGACAATCCTGTATTACAGAGAAGCTGGCTGGAGTAAGAGGTAATTTCACTCTTATTTAGTTAAATGGAGATTGCTGTGGGTGTTGTTTAGCGTAGCTACACACAAACAAATGCACACACAGTTGGCAAAATCATTCCAGTCAGTCATAAGACCTAATAGCTAATGTGCATTTTCATTCCATTTGTACCATAGTAATGGATACCCTCCCATGAGGATCCAAGTGTAAGCATGCCATGGCACGGCGTATCCAGTCTGCACCGATAACCTATTTGTGCTTTGGGAAAAGCCATACATTCTCAAAATAGTATATGTGATTGGGTTACCGTCTCAGTATGCCATTGGCACAGTGTCGTATATCACCTCTCACCATGTGCTAGGTGACATAATCCAGCCAGCATGGGACTGCGCTGCTCCGATGATTACTGGGACAGGTGTGTTTTTTATTTCTCCCCCTAAATGCATTAGAGCCGGGATATTTCACATCTCCATTTAATAGCTTCTGGTTCTTTTCTCACTCTCCTCCAATGGCACATAAAGAAGACACAGTGGTTGTTTGATTTCCATGGGCATGCATGACTTATGTGTTAGTATTATAAGTATTTTAGGTAATGGAAGTGAAAGTAAGAAAAATGCCTCTGTATAAACTTTGGAGGGATGTGGGTTGCACCCCGTGTTACATGAGCAAGATTTACATTTACTATGCAGAAATGAGCTCTGGCAAGCCAAACAGGCTCAGTATTTCAAACCTGAAGGACACGAGGCAGCACTGCAGAAACTACTGTACTTTTATAAATACTGAGTCTAAATAACTACTTATTGATCACATTAAAGGGTTCAAAGCGTTATTATTTGAGAAGCTCAGTCCTCACTAGAACTGTATCTACTTAAATAAATACTAAATAATGCAAACTAACATTATAACCTGCTGTAGCCCGTGTACAGAGCTTATAAGTTAGTATAGCATACACTCAATATGTATTATATGAGAAATTAGCCAACATGTCACCTTCACAAGCAAGTTTCCATAGATTACCTGTAAATCCTTACCTTGTTAAGATCTGATTGATCTCACACTGAGCAGTAGTTAACTGTAAGTCCATTCAGTAGCTTACAAGAAGAGGTTTTAAATATGTTTTGGCATTCATTATGTTATTAAGAAAAGATTGTGTTAAGATAATTATCTGGGTTTAACTGAGCCCATTCCAAGGCACATTCAATCTACCCTATTACATTCTGTAAGTACAGCACACACTTTATATTTGCACAGTAATGCTTTGAAGTCAGTAAAGTGCTGTAATTATAGTTGCATCTTCATTTCTATTTTTCTTTCAACTGCTCAAACCAGGCATTTATATCGCGTCTGCAATGAAGTGTCCAATGTGTATTCCTAACTGTATGAGGCTTCTCACGCATCAGTAGCTCTCATAGCTGCTTTCTAAAATTAGCATCATTAATGATGGTGCTTGATAACCATGAAATGTCTCTGCTGCATCTGGTGAATGTAGTAGCTCACGATTTCACACATGCGGCAGCCTTCATATCGTAATGAACAGGAAGGGAGGCACAAAGCAGTAAAGTGAAACCAGTGGAGTTTGTTTCTGCCACAGTGATGAGTTTGAGACAGTGTGTGTTTTTTTGCTATCAAGCTATGTGGCTACATTGTGTTCTTGTGGAATTCTTGGATGAAAGTATTAGAGATGAGAAACACATTATTTTGAAAGAAAATATGCTCCTGCAGGGAGGATTGTTAAATAAATGTCTTCTTTGCACAATGTGTTTCTATTATGCAGTTTCAGAATGAATCTGTGAATGTCTGAAGGACCAGAAGGGGAAAAACAAGTTATTACTATGCATAAAAAAGAATGGTTCTTGATTCATTTTCATTTTTCACCTGATATAGAGCTAATCGGGATAATTTATGAAGAAAATAGCCAGTATGTATGATCATTACACAGTTATTAAGTTATTCAGGACAATATGAACTACAGTTTACTTTCTTATCATGCATATTTCAAAGACAGATAACTAAATAGATGTATCTACATAGCACTTTTGTCCAAAGTGCTTTACAAATTGCTGCTCATTTACACTCACTACACGATGCTGGATTGTCCATCAGGAGCAATTTGGGGTTCAGTGTCTTGTCCAAGGACACAGGAGGAGCTGAGGATGAAACCATTCATCTACCTCATTGTACAGTGTTGCCAAGAAACTGTTATACTATCATATCATACGAGACACAGCTGTGGATTTCTTCCGCACTTGATCTGGGTCAAGCTCCCTGTCAGTCAGCTGCAAGGTGATGCCCATGAAACCCAGTGAATTGAAGAGTAGAGACATTACAGGACACTTTGAAATACCTCTCTGATAGGGGGTGATGACATCTGCCAAGCCATGCAGACATTCCCTCCAGAGACGGTATCCAAGGTCAACTCATCTCGCTGCCAAGATTTTTAGTCCGGCGGAATTCCAGTTGCCATAAGACAAACCAACACTCAAAAGGACAACTGAGGTCTGTATAAAAACAGTGCCATGCTGGCAAGGTTTCACAGCCTCAGCTTGATCCCAGTCCTTTATTAAAGGAAGCTTCTGTTTTAAGGGGAATCAGTTCTGTAACAACAAGAATAATGATCATTCCTGCCAACATTTACAGCAGATCAAACAACTTTTTTTTGGTACTGTCATAGTTTTTATACTACATAGCTTAGGAGATAAATTCATTTGCTTGCCTTGGCATGCAATGCAAAAGGCGCATAAATTACCATTGTGCTACTTTGACGCCCTCCCTCAATTAAGATAAAGCTATTTAAGTATATAAAACCATGTTTTTAGGGGAAATGTTGGTTGGGTTAAGGTGACTCTGCTGTAGTTTTCACTTTTTTGAATGCAAACTGCACATCTGTTATGTTTTTGAGGTAACTTTCGTGACCCTTAAGTTTTTCAGCACTGCTAAAGCTCACCTTCCTTTGTAGATGTGTTGTTGACCCACAACAGCAATATGTCAGTGAAAGCGGTAAAACAGAAGGTCGGGCCAAAAAAACAAAGGGAGCTGAGGAAACGATGCTAACTCGCATTGAATGACAGGTATTTGCTCTGACAAGTAATCTTGACTTTAGGCAGACATACTCCACCCTTCATGTTTAGACTACACCAGGCAGACACTTCCCTTTGCCTGTCAGAATCAATGTTAGCATTGGGACTATTTACAGTGCCTTGTTTAGAAGACTGCATTTCTATACTGTACATTTTTCTGCTCTAGGAATCTCAGAGGCATGCACTTGACTCACAATTGCTCATTTTCTTTTGGCTTTGTTTTATTCAGTCTGCCTTCTGTTGCTAGAGCTGCTTTGCTCTGTGCCAGCTGGTCAGATTGTAGCTACTTGACTCATTGTGCAAAAACAGCTGATAACATTTACCAAGTCCTTTCGCTAAGGAAGTGAAATTGCTTTTCAATTCAAGTAATTTCATTTTGTAGATAAGGAAATAAAACATGATAGAAATGTTATCTGTATTTATTTTGCTTGTGAGGGAAAGAGATAATATAAAATCTTTACAACTGCCAACTGAATTTGCAAAGAAAAATTGAAAAAAGGCCAAACATTTAAAATGATAATGCCAAGCTGATGGTGTAACCATCAATCTTTATCTGCAAGTTGGTAATATTTCAGAAAGTGGGTTTCTGATTGGCCAAAGGAGGCAGAACAATGAGACCACTGCAGAAGCTGAGCCGATAAGAAACTGAACGAGGAGAAACACAGCCGGTGTAACATCAAATATATTATTTAAAGACATTATTTATCCAGGTAGTGTTTGCTGAGCATGAATGAGTTTCCTCACCAACACCCTGCTATTCAGACAGTTTCAGACACACCTGGGAGCTGCATTGTATGCCTTGTTGTTGTTGAACTTCTGATACTGGCCAATCTGTAGCTTGGAGTTAAGTGTCTTTTTTTAATGGAATTTTTTCAACCTCTCAAGCTGTAACTCCTCAGTTTCGTTCAAGATAACTAACTTCTTAATCGACTCCTCTTACCGCTTCTTCTACCATTGTCTGGGTGAATACTCTGTTCTGATTGGCTGCAGGGTGTCCACCTGCTAAGTAATTCCAGTGCAACTGCCTGTTCACTGTCCTAAATTCATTCATTCATTTTCCATAACTGCTTATTCTTATTAAGGAATTAACCTATAAACCTGCACGTCTTTGGGCTGTGTGAGAAAGCTACAGTACCCGCAGAGAACATGCAGACTCCACACAGAAAGGTCTCCAGACCCAAAACCTTGTTGTGCTGTGAGGCAATAGTGCCAACCACTGTACCACCATGCCACCCTCTGTTCTCAGTTAATGTGCTGAAATAAATGAAATAAAAAATCTGATATCTTATTTACAACACTGAGCGTTCACTACCTTAAATTAGGCCAGGTTCTAGCTTGGTTTGTAAATGTCTCTGAGAGGTTGTGTGTGTGTGTCATTTTCAGCAGCAGTAGGTAACTGTTTCCAGTGGAAAAGCACTTATACTGTAAAGCCACTGTGTGCTACCTGTTCTGCACAATAGTTCCAGACAAAGTTAGCAACTAGCTGGTGAACATAGTGGAGCATCTAAAGAGCCAGATTGTTTTCCTTCAGGAGTGGGTAGCACCCATAAGGGACTTACTTAAAGTGAATATTGTAGCTATATATAATTATCAGGTGATCAAAAACACGATTTACTGGGTGTGTGAGCTGTTTGCTAACACATTTGTCTGCTTTTTAAGGTGTTAACATCTTGTGCTGCCCCCAGGTGGCCAAATCATCTATTATTGTTCAAAGCAGAATATTCATCCACTTTAAGAGAAGACAACTTTACTAACATTGCTTCAGCTGGGCACAGACAGACTTGACGTCTGTGGAAGGCGTTTCTTCTCCAGAAGAACTCATACATGGGACCCAGATCCCTTGAAAACTCCCTTGGCTTCTTGAGGAGGTGGGGGAGACGGTGCTCTCGTTGCCTAAAATGACAAACAGCAGGCAGGCGGTGGCATGCTTTCCTTGCCAAATACAGCACTCCACGTTCAAATAGTGCTGACAGTGAAAACATAGACACTGTTATCCAGGGTCCCCCACTCTGGAGTGAGATGTTGAGGGGGGAAAAAACTCCTCCCGCCAGTAGACATAGACATGCCTGTATTCAGTGGTCCAGGATTTGCTTCTATCGTGGAAAAATCACATAACTGCAGATTTGGGGGTTTTCTTTTGATGTGTTTACGGACTTTAAGGATGGACGGGCCCGTGAAACCAGTTAAAAATCCATTGCTCAAATTAAAAACAACATTGGCCTAAATGAGAAAATAAGAAATCATTTTAACAATCCTGACAAACCTCTTTTTATATAAAGTATGTGGTTTTCATGTGACAATAGTGTTATGCTCAGTGTAATTGTTGCCCTCTTTTCTTCCCGCTGAGTTCATTGAACATTCAAGCCATCCATTTTCTTTGATGGTTTTAATTCAGCCAAGCACACCGGCTGCTATTGCACTGCCCGCTATAATGGTTAACTGCATAGCGCTGCATTCATTCACTCGAGCATATCCATCAAAGTACAGCCTCTTCTAACTGGAAACAAGTTTTCCCAGGGAAACAGGCTCAGGAAACATCTGACCTGTATTAAAGAATGAATGGAGATTCCAAGACCGGCTAGTTTTGTCTTACTGGTTTAAGAGGCGTATCGTAATTTCAAATTAAAACACAGAGTTAAGCACTGTGGAAACCACTTAAAATAACATAGTGGAAACTTGAATGCCAGCTGGCCACACTTGAAGCTGCCAGTAGAAGAGGCTTGCACCTACAGTAGGCTATGTAAATCACTACGTTTGGTTTAGCCAGGACAGATTTGGTCACAATTGGCTGAGGAAAGAACAAAAACACACATTTTGATTGTTCTTAACCTAAACCAGTTAACCAGTTATCTACGCTAGATGGCTACCTGCAATATACTGCAGTGTTTTAGCTGCCATTTCCAAGGGGAAGAAGCAAATTCAGAAGGATCTGTCATTGCAATAGTTACTGAATGCATCTAAAATGGACCCAAAAACCAAAAGTGAATTAATTTAAACTGCTGAACACATTATCTGGTTTCTATGAAATAGGCTGTTTTGCTTCAGCTCCCCATTAGTGGCACACAAAACCAAATTTTAAACTCTGTTATTAGATTATTCTTACCAAGATGCTTCTTGAGAGTTGTAGTTGACTTCTCCCCTTCCGTTTTATTAATGTACAGTGTAGTGTAGTGCAGATATTTTCTAATGTATTTGCTAATCTTTCAACTGGGAGAGTTTTGTGCCTGTACAAGCCTTAGAAGTGCTTCAGCTGTCAGTCAACTAACAGAAATGAGCAGGACTTTTACGCGCTGAACCCTGACTGATCAAACTAACTCCTCCCACTTCAGTGTGCTATTAATAACTGTTCTCAGCCATGTATGCATGAATGGATGATGATGTACACTTCACATTACATCTGAAACAGTCACGGTTCCTAACAAGGCCACCCACTCTCTTTCCTTTTAAGTCCCCACTCTTAAACTGCGTATTTGTCTGCATCATAATCTAATGAATGCACAATGCACCTCTGTATCTTCAACCCTCCATGTATGTTATGCATACGTGGAAAACTGCACATGGGCCTGTGACCTTTATAACCTCAGTCCTCCCCCTAATCTCGTAATCTTTAGCGGAACAGCAGCCTCTGTGATCATTGGCAGGTCTAGCACGTTGCATACCTTCCTCCAGTGGCGCTCTAGGGGGATATGTAGGAATATATGCAGGTAATCCACATCTCCTACTGATATTTGCAGCCTGATTTTTCTTATAAGACCTAGGCCTGTGCTTATGGGTCGGCTAGGTGGGGGTGAAAACATGGCCTTCTATGAGAAAGTGATGCCAGACCACTTAACTAACAGAAGTGATGTGAAGAGGTGCCCCCTGAGATGATCTGTGTCATTGGGAAGCTCAGGTGCATCTTCAACTGGATGTGCAGTCTGATTCAAGTGGCAGCACTGCCAGCAAGACTTAGCCTAATAGAAAAAGCCATTGTAAACACTGTAGCATGAACAAAGGCTATCTCAGTGTAATGAAACAAGCTTATAGACGCCATTGTTATGCTTGAAGACGAGGTGCAATGATATGCATGAGTCTATTTGTGTAAACACTGATTGAACTCACTCTAAAAATGCCCTCTATTAAATACACAAACTATAAATCATGTAGTTTTATATCAAATCACAACTCTGTCTCCCGTGAAATACATTTATACGCTACTAATTTGCTAAAGGCCTGGAAAAAAATCACAATGCTGTCTGTGATTCGTGTTGTTAGATTTAGGCAATGAAAACACTTTCTTCAGAAGAAAAGTCCATGCTTTTGGGTCACTGTAAATATTTCCTAAACCAAACCAAGTGGATTGAGTTGTTGTCTGTTTTCTCGTTATGTTTTTGAAAAACTTAATCTTAAAATCTGGAAAAACCCATTTGCAAATTAGTTATGTAATTTTTAGGAAACCTGAAAGGCTGCTATGAATGAAGACTTCATTTTCCTCTTACCAGTCAATGAGAAAAAAATATGGCCGCTATCCTACAATGCAAAAAACATCTTTTTCTTATGAGAAAAAACATCTTTCTCTCCATAATTGCTTTACAGATGATAACTTGTAGACACAAACAAATGTTGTGGTGCTTGTGGTCAGGGCAGATGGGTACAAGCATTTGCTTTCAACCCTATTTCATTACTAAAACCAAATAAAGTATTTAACTGCAGATCTCATTTTTCGCAATGGTTTTTCTTAATAACCATGAAACCTTATAGCCATGTGGTGAACACATGAAAATGACACGTGCTATACATGTTATTGTAACATAACCCTCAGTGGTGGAGGAAGGAAATGTTCATATTATTTATGACCACAACACACAAAATTTACATTTCAGAGTTCATGCCCATTCTGTTAGCCTTTGTGAGGCTTTTGTCCAAATCATTTATTGTGACAGATGGTTACTCCTCACAGCACTGGCCCTCAATGTGAGACAGCCCCCTCTGATATCTTATGGAGTCATCAGCAGCCGCTTGCCAAGTTTAATACGACTGGGGACCGTAACTCTCCAGGCAACTACTACTAAACATGCCAGACAGGTCTGGCTCTCTCCCCTCTCTCAGATCAATATCAAATTGTCTCACAGAGCATCAGCAATCAAGCACGCCAGAACGGTGAGCACTCAGACACTCCAGTCAGAGGTTACAGACAGACCAGCTTTGCCCTTAGCTGTGTGTGTGACCGCCGTTTTAAAGAGTTCTTTGACAGTTTAACATCTCTCCATCCCCCACAGCGCCCTCCTCCTCCTCTTCCTTCTCCTTCTCATCCACCTCCTTCATCGCCTTTTCCCTCCCTTCTCTCCTCCCTGTTGTTTTCCTTTCTCAGCCTTCCTGATTAAACCTGGAGATCCCAGCGGGAGGCTCTGATTTCCAAGCCTTGACTGTTACTGTAGTGAAGTCAGTGCTGCATGTCCTCACACAAGGCCAGTCAAACCCACTGGCTATAGACAACAGAGTAATGAATGAAGTTTAACCAGTGCAACATCTGCAGGCTACAAGAATGATCTTACTTTGAACTGCACTCTGTGAGGTCTTATTATTTCTTCATGTTGTTGTATAAATATCTGTCAGTATGTCAGTCTCATTCAAATAGCTGACTATTCATAGCACTTTATTTATTAATAGTTAATAATTGATTTACTTTAGATCAGTTATAAGCCATTAATGGGAATAAGTATTTAGTCTTCAGGTTTCAGAAAATCTTCCACCCACATAACAGTTACTTTGTCTTTTTAGCCAGCTATTTAATTAATCATGAATTCCCATCAGATGGAATTACCTTTTAAAAAGAGTTATTAACGTGAACTAATAAAGTGGTCTTCCTGATGAATTAAAGCTTAAAAGACAAAGAAAGTATAATGACGGGGGAGGACAGCAACCAAAAAGTTGTTCTTAACTGATCAAGAAAGCATTAGTACAGCTTATAAAAGGTTGCATTATTATAAAGTAGGACTGCAGAATATTGATATTAAAACCTAACATCTCTCTGCTCCTGCTTCACAGGCCTGTACAGCATGATTGGTCAAATGCCAACTAAAGATGGACTACTTTTAGCAAAACTATCATTATATCCTATACTTCTACTATCCTGGATTAGCATTATTGCTCTTAATAGCCTTTTGCATGAATAAAGTATCATGCAAGCTGTAAAAATAGCTAATGTGAAGTGCAAAGTGACTTGCAGGCAAAAGTAAAGAATCTGTGAATTAACAGACAGGATGAGAAAACAATCTAATCTAGTTGGTCTATCAAGTGCATCACTGCAAAATACCTAGAAATGTCTGTTGTTTTATTTAAGTTTGAGAAAGTGCCTTATGTTCTCCACTACACACGCTCACGCCCACACACGCGCGCCAAAACACTCACACAACAACCAGGATCCAAATTGCTCATGACGCCAAGCGTAATTATTTACTTAATCAAACTCATGGTATCATCATGAACTTCAGCCAAAAACATTAAACACTGACAAAATAGGAATTCTAAATTTGATAGCGCAGCTCAGTGCAGTTCAGAGGGTAAGTAAATTACATCGCCCGGAGCCACAACTGCTGCATGAATGGAGCCTTTTTTATGATCACAGGGAAAACTTCTCCCGGGGGACCTGGAATTTCAGAGGGTTTTCCCCCTTAAACATACTCGGGTACACTTTAAAGGTAAAAGGTAATTTTGCACTTCCTATCCTGGATAATGCTGTTTGAACTGAATGAAACGCGTTCATTCATTGCAGTTTAAATTCAAGCAAGATGTGCAAAAGAAACCCCAATAAGAATGAGCATTTTGTTATAAGTATGAGAAATACACAAGTTCGTGCTCATTTGCAAAACTTTTCTAAATGTTACAAACTGCATTGGAAACTCACCGTTTTGTTCCTTTACGCCTGGAGGGTGAAATTTGCCGATATGACTTGATTCAGCTTCCGAGCCATATTGTTGGAGAAGCGATGCAAGAAGGAATAATAATGGAAGGATCATTTGGATGAGTGGTGGTTGGCGATCACAAAGCGCTGTTGACGGGATGGTTTGTATCACCACACACATGCGTCGTTTACAGGACAGCGGTGCTGTTTTGGGCACATTTGGAGAGGATAAACGCAGAGTAGAATCCACATAATCTTAATCATCAGTCCTTCTGGAAAAAAAGTGAAATTTATATCTCCCTAAATCAAGACAAATCCTGCTCCAAAGCTTCCACACCAGTCGCTTCTGCGCAATGCAAGTGCGCACCTGTTGGTTCTGTGGAAAGTTGGATACTAAGTTGGGTAAAGTTTGGCTTTAAGTTATTAATCCTGGAATTAGTTGTGAAAGCGTCCTTTTGCAGGCATATCATTTATGTTAAGAGATCATTAAAGAGGCACAGATGCATTTTGGCTAAAGCGCACGTCCACGGTGCGTTCTTGACTCCGTCTGATTTAATCCCCGCAGATCTTTACGCATTACAGCAAAAGCTCACACACAGAGACAGCGAGAGAGTCCAGCAACTTGATACAGTCTGTACCCAGAAACCATTCGTAACACCGAGACGAGTTGTGTTGTCTGGCGCGGTCTTGAGTCATAACTTGGTGGAGACTGAGATAAAATATCGCTGCGCGGCGAGGGTTGGGTTTTTGGAGACTGCCAACTGACGGCACAACAGGTGCTATACATAAAGTACAACTTCCCAGCCGAGGAAATTCCCCGGCATGTTAACTATTCCGTTGCTGCCTGGTCCAATGAGGTGTTTTAACTGTTTTTTTGTCAGAAATTGGCAAATATAGTCCCATTTGTTGCAAACAGTTTCCTATGTTTCCAGTAGTTTCCAGGAAATGTGTCAGAGTCTCCAGATAACCAAGAGCAAAGCAGCTCAGCACCGCGAGTTCTAAAGAAATGAGTCTTGATATGAGGTAATTCTTAAAATGAAACCAGATCAAATCACCAGGGGTAGACATTTCTGGATACTGGAGTTATCTGTTTCACACTTTCCTTTTCAGAATAACTTTTCCACAACTGTCAAACTAATACAAATAGAAAAAGCATGGAGATTTGTATCACATTCTAACATAAAAAACTCTAGTTTAAAGACTAAAAATGAAAAGTTTTTCACTCACACATTGTCTCACATATGAATGATTTTATATGTATATATATATTCCTGGATAGTTTTCTCTAGTGTCAGTGAAAAAGAAAGTTTTGTTAAATTAAATACGACAAAACTCACTTGCTACTGTGTGTATCCCATTTGCTCCCACTGTGTTAGTGCTGATGAATATCTTTTTTGTTCCTACTCTTTCTCTTAGGCTTCATCATTATGGTCCACTTACATTGTTTTGCCCGGTGCATCATGGTCCATCAAATTTCTAACATAAACTTGGTTAAACAATGAAGTTCACAGTTCATATTCACATGAGGAGTTTCATTATTCAAACGGAAACTTTCCATAATAAAATGTGACTACGTAACCGTGCTGTTACCATGGAGTGATTGTTTAAAGCCTTGATTCATTTTCCTCATAGAGAGATGAAAGATAAATGTGTACCCACACAAGACTTTTCAACACGCTGGTGTGCATTCTGCCTAAATGTTTCTGGGGAAGGAAATGTTTAAGGGCTTCTCAATTTGTCATATCAAAGCAGAGACACCGCTTGGAACAATACTCCCTCCTGTTCCCAATTTCCTTTCTCCCTGGCACACTGTTGTACCTCATCAACTGTTTTTCATGTGGTTCCTCCCATTCTATTGTTGGCAAAATCCACCAGTGTATCCCCCACTGTATGGTAAGTCTGCTGCAGCATAGACACAACAATCAAAGTAGAGCTGGAGACATATTGAACCCATTGAGCCAGACACATGATGCAATGCTGCAGCAATTTACCCCCAGTCTCACATAGCTCAGAAACTACCACCTCAAAGAGAGTGCAGAATAGTCATCTCTCCAGAATCAAGGTATGAAGGAAGGTTTTGTGGTTTAAATCAAAGTTAATGGTTGGGAAAAGAAGGCATGGCACACTGATACAGACATTTCATATGTTTGCTGCCCCTGTGGAGAGGGGCATATAGAGGTGTTCTTGTGTCTGCTGCAAGGGCCAAGGCCCTTTGTGTAAAGGAGAGTATCACATTCCAACCCTGCAAGGGCCTGCAGCAGATGTCAGCACTTCAACATTGTGGAATCCCTCTCTCTTTTGCACACACACTCATTCACCCCTTGAGGTTTTGTCTGGGTATTTTGTCTCGTTGTCCACATTTGATTGCCGCTTCCACGGTGGTCTTGAAACACGGTGAAACGCGGAGGCTTTGATACAAAGAATATAATAAACAGAGGAAATTAGAAACAAGGCAGACCTCTGGGGTCACGGCTAACATGGAGAGACATGCCAGCCAGGAGGGGCTCTATGTCCACCGAGGGGACTAGAAGATGGAAATGTATACAACAGAGAATTCACAGCCTGAAGTTCATAGCTAAATCCTATTAGACTTGCTTGCCTTTTCAGGACACATACTGTCAAACAAACAAATGCCCTCACTATCAGTCTGTGTTACACAAGTCATCTGTCACAGCGAAACACCAGCTTTGTTCCAGGTGAAATGAAGTGAAACATAAGGGAGCGGACATGTTTGCTAAATCCAGATCACAGCTCATTATTGCACCTTAAAGGGAAAAGGCCTTTGAGATGACTTCATTTATATGGTAAAACCGTCTGTAGCAGCAGCAGCAGCAGGAGCCTTTGCTGTGTGGTCCTCCGAGAGTCATTTGTGGTTTTCACTGCAAGTATGGAATGTGCAAGCAGAGGAATTTAAAAGAAACGACTCACATTTACCCAGAATTTCTAACAAACAGATATCTTTTATATTTATTGTAATGTCTAATGACATTTCATTGGAAACACACACTCAAGGTTGAACTAATGTTTGTTCTGTGAACACACATTTTTTTTACATCAGTGAGATCCTTAAGTCTTACGGATATTACAGCTTCAGATGTGAAAAGTGTGGCGTCATGGTGATTAATTGCCCCTTGCTGCACTTGGCTTTGAAACCAGAGCCCCCTGGTGGTGCCCCTCAGGGCTACAGTCTGGTCTTTGCCCCTTGAACACTTGTTGTAAGTATTGCGGATAATTTCTCAGTTCAACAACTCTTGTTTTGATTGCAGCCTCCACTAAAGGAAAGCATGCCATCATGTGATTCATATAAAGTCTCTGGAAAGACACGACAGTGAAATGCTTCCTTAATGGAATCATCCATCCATCCATCCATCCATCCATCCATCCATCCATCCATCCATCCATTTTCTAATCTGCTTATCCTCTTCAGGGTTGTGGGGGGCTGGAGTCTTCGTTTGCAGGCATATTATTATATATTCTACCTCTAAAGACACTCTTCAGTAGTACAATATAAAAGGTTATATTGTGTTTTTAGGGCTTGGTTTGTAGTTGTGATTCACAGGAAATTATGTTATGACTCAGAAACCCCAGACAGTCATCACAATGAGAACCTGCTGCTTTTTAAATGAGGCTGGACACCGAGGGCTTCCTCTGCATTAAGAGATAATCTGCAAGTGTTTCTCACTGACTGCTAAAATTTAGATCCATCCTGCTGTGGCACTGTTGCACTCATGTGTAAGCTGTTTTATTTTGTAAAGAACACCGGACACTGGCTTGATTTGCAGTCTTCCAATAATCGGCTCTAGGGTGTAGTCACGGGTTACCTGTACAATATGATGTAATCAAAAACATTATCTTCATGAGCAACAGTTTGAGCTGATTCAACTCTTATCTGTGCTGGTGGAAGAAGTATAAACATCTTTCTTTTTAGGGTAACAGGTAGTAAAAGACCTGCATTCAATATTTTATTCATGTAAGAGTGCACAAGCATTACCAATTAAATTTACTTGAAATATCCAATATACACACCTTTTGGTTTATCATATTGTTGCATTATGCAACATTTCACCTGGAGCTGGACCCAGCTGTAAGTCTATAAGGGGTCACGCCTTCATATTTTATCAACTTATCATCACATTTATCCACTTGTCTACAGAAAAGAACCCTCGCTGAGTTGAATTTAAATTCAGTAATGATACCGACTCTATTTGTTATTATTGGAAGTCTGCAGGTTGATAACACAAGCTGGCATGAAAACAAGATACCTCATTTGAACTGATGAGTTTTCCCTGTTATTGAAATAAAATAAATGTTTAAAAAAAAAAAAAAACTAATCTCAAGTGGGATTCATTCCTCAAGAACTCATCTAATCACATTAACAGAGGAGCTATTATAGTGCAAGTAAACCACTTTTAGTTTCCTATGAATTTGCTGGATGTCTCATTTTGAAAAAGAACCTCTTGCTCCTTGAGGATTTCCCTCCCTGAGAAGAGTCCAAAACTACTGGGAAGGAGTTGTTCTGCTGAACAGCTTCCTGGCTTGATGCCTCTGTCATAGTCTTGGTTAGTGTTGCACTTGCTAAACATCTGCTAACGTGGAAGACTCAGTTTCCATCACGGCAATCTGCTTATTTAATGATCCATGGGTCAAATCCGCAGCAGTGCCGAACTTCATCAATACAAGATTTTACTGGAACTCAGCACTGTGCAGGGATGAATTGCATGATATTCAACATCTGCAAGTCTGCACTCTGTAAATCCAATTGGTGAAAGTAGACATATGCACAAAGTATGCATGTTCAATGTGTGCAGTGTGGGTGGTATGTACTGGTTTGTGGTGTTGAAAGATGTCGCAAATCTGTCTTACATTAAATTCCTGAAGGCACTTCTAGGCTTCTAGCATGTGTAATATCGGTTCATGTGGATTCATTCATATTTCATTTTACAGGTCAGATAGAGGAAGCACCATGCAGAGTGGAGACACCTGGATCAATATCTAAAGGAGAACTCAAGCAGCTAGAAAGCTGGCAATACATAAAACTTGTCAATATTCTGTAAATCTGTGTATTGTGCTACTGCAATGAGAGCGTTGATTCAGAAAAATTAGTTGCAAGTGCAGTAGAATCTATTCCTTTACAAATGAGTTTTTTATTTCTTTATTTGCACATCTTAAAATAATATGAGAAATATAACCAGCTGTGGCCCAAATATAGGCTGGTGGAGGCGGGTTTATAATCCTATTGGTAAATAATTTTGCCCCAGTATCACTGCAACAACGAGTGAAAACCAAAAAAAAGTAAAATATTCTTTAAATAAGTGTCAGTGTATTTCAATATCACTTACTTTAATCTTGATCTAAATGGAGTAAACATCAAAGAGCTCCCCTGTAGAAAGAGACCAGGATAAGGACTCTCATTATCAGGTTCAGTAAGCATTTTATTTTGGGTATATCATTTTCAGACATGTGCAAAAAGGGTGCTTGTTAAGAGATTAACATAATCTCAGTCTATAATTATTACAATGGATGGAAAAGATGAGCAGTTTATTGTGTAACTCCCCTAGAAAAGCACATCATCAGATCCCATGACCAGTATTTACAGTAAGATTCACAAATAACAATCATACACCCCCCCATAGCATTAAGTTTATAATTTTTAGTTCTTTGCCCACAACATGTATTATATTCCCATTTATCAAAATCAAGTTGAAAATATTTAAATCGGATCGCTTCTGCTGCTCTTTGTTTCACTGTCATTCGTCATGATTTTCATCAAAGTCTCATTCACTTTGACAGCTCATATGACATCTGCTTCTTCCTCTTCCAAGCTATTTATCTTGTCGCTGAGCTAAAGTTACGTCTGTGAAGCTTCTCTGGGTTTAGTTAAAGAACTTTCCATCGCTTCGGAATTGAAAACAAACATATCACTTAGTGGCACATGGTGAAAAACTTTCATTTGAATATGAATGTGACAACACATATAACTCTTCTGAGTTACAGTAGTAGCAGAAATGTGGTCTGCATGCCAGGTATAACCACAATAGATTGGTTCAATCCAGCCTGACATATTTCTGGAATGGCACATGGTTGTCCATCAGACACATGGCTTGAAGCCAGTCAGCGAACATTTCTGACTGTAGACAACACAAAAGGATCCTTGTGCTCGATTGCAAACCTCTTGATTGTAGCACCAGAACCATGCCCTGTGACATAAATCATTAATGTCTATGCATATGGTGTTGATTAATTTGTGTATGCACATGGAATGCCTTGTCAGTCAGAATTATACTATGGGAATCAATGTGAAAAAAGGCCTCCCAAGTTGGTTGACACAAAGTGAAGAATGAGATATGGATCAAAATTGTGGGAAAAAATCAGCTCAGTGGCGGTCTGCGATGGATTTAATTTTCACAGAGAACAAAAGAGCACGCTTCCTGTTCAGCTCTCAACTACACTCACAAAACGAATGAAAAATGACACAAACAGTTCTGATGTTTATAAAAAAGTTCTTTTTGTTGAAAAGTTACAACCACAACCAAATCCAGGCGAATGTGGTGGTGCATAGAAATAAATGCCAAATCTGTTGAGGCAATTCAATTTGTAGCATACAAAACAGTCATTTCTATCACCATCAAGATAATCAATTCAATTTGTGACCACATTATAAAGACTGACTCAGATTTTATTACAGCATAACATTTATATATGAGCCATTTGGACTTCAGTTAAAATTGAAAAGCTAAGGTTCATCAGATAAAAATACTGATATTAGATAGCTGCTAATAACTGTTTTTATTATCCACAAATGACATTGTATTTAGTGCTTCCTCTTTATAATCTGATTCCCAGCGTTGTAGTACTGTAGTACTGTAGTAGAGATCAGTCTTGCTGTCAAGAGCACTTTTTGAAGGTCTTGGTCTCACCTCGTAACCAAATTTTAACTTGGTCTTGTCTCGGTCAAGTGCAAGGGATTTATTAATTAACATCATTACTGTAATTGGAGGTAAAACTTCCTGCTTCAAATGAAACAGATAACTTGAATTTTTTGTTCCTGTTAACAGTTGCCCCCCTCCCTGCACCCCTTCACATGCACTCAAAAAAGTGAATGAAGGGAGCTGTCTGGGAGAGACATCAGAAATGAAAAAAACACAGAACAGACCTATAAAGAGTTTAAAAGAAAACACACCTCACCCAAAGAGATCTGGAAAATATTAGCTACACATGATCTACCTAAGTAGGCTACACTGTCTGGTCATGGACTTAACTCTTCCCTTGGTCTTAGTTTTGTCTTGACTCTCGACTCCTAAAAGTCTTGGTCTGTCTTGGTCTCGATCAAGTGGCAACCTCCTTGGCTGGGAAATGAAGTGCTAAAAACTGTAATTCCTTGAGTGGCCACTTGAGACAGTCTGCAGAAGTGAGTCAATCTTCATAAGTGCCTGTATTAAAATGTCCAACTTCACAGCAGAATAAACATGTACAGCCTGGTACAAAAATGTTTTTGGTCTCTATAATTTCCCCATTCATGACAACTGTACTTAATGGTGATTTTTTAAAATTTTTTTTAAATGACCCATTCAAATGATATTAAGGCTTAATGTTGCGTACAATTAGCAGCGCAGTCACTTTGATTGACAGGTAAGTGCTGTTACAGATGGCCTATCAGAGCACCCAGATGTCATTCGGCCCACTTTAGGTCTGCTGATGATCCACATCTTTGCTGATATTTAGATTAGCCAAGAAGAAGTACAGCTAACATGGCAGCGGCCAGTGGCACATATATTCAGCTTCAAGCAGCTCTTTGGAAACCTGTGGATGACGTCCCAGGTGATCCCCAGGTTTCTGAAAAGCTGTAGCTGGACACCGCCATCTTGGCAGCCTCCGACAGCTCCTTACCCATCCAAAAATGGGCAAAACGTGACGTGGGCAACTACCTTTAGACACCAAAACCATTTTTTGTACCAGGCTGTAAACATGTTTATTTCTGGTGTGAAGTTGGACATTTTAATATGGGGGCTTATGGAGATTGGCCCGTTTTTGCAGCCAGCCTCAAGTGGCCATTTGAAGAACTTCAGTTTTTGGCACTTCCACGTTGACTTCATTTCACAGCCATGGAGGTTGCTGTTTGGTATGTGGCTGTTCTCAGACAGGAAACTGCATCATATCAGCAGTTGTCAACATTATATTCAAACTTATCGAAGTTGAATACACATGCATATGTTGACAGAGATGAGCAGTATTGTAATGTTTATGTTGGTTGAGCTTCTCAGCCTCACATACAGCAGAAACACAACTTGAGATATTACTCATCAGCAGCAGCAGAAAGGTCAGCTCCATACAGGATACTTACTTAAGAGGAACATAAATCATGAGTCGCATAAAAATCCTTCATAGACTCATAGACTGTGTATAAAATCAATCTTGGACATACTAAGTGATAATATTTGATGAGTTTGTAACTGTTTGGTCCTTTGCCAAACATTTTTCAAGCCTCTCAGGCATTTATTCATTCGTCACTCACTCTGTCAGTTATGTATCCTTCCATTCACTCACCAGCCAGATAAGGGCTCTTCCACCACCATGATGAACAACACATATTGCAACTTGCTATTTTCCTGATGGAACTGTATTTTATCAGGCACACTCCCACTGGCTGAAAACTGCATCTTAGTTTGTTTAACAGCTGAGGAAACTACAGCCAGGTCCATATCGTGTGAGTTGTTCTGGAGCTGCGGAGTTTGCAGAGTCTCTTCAGTCGCTCCAGCCTTCTCCCACAGTTCAAAGATACGTAGTTAATAGGTTATTGGGTGACTCTAAATTGCCTGTAGGTCTGAAGGTGAGTGCAAATGATTGTTAATCTCCATGTGTCAGCCGTGTGAATTAACTGGCGATCTGTCCAGGGTGTGCCCCGCCTCTCACCCAGTGTCAGCTGGGATGGGCTCCAGCCTCCCACGACCCTGCCAATGATAAGCAGTTATGGAAAATAAATGAATGAATGTTCTGGAGCTTTCAGTCACATCACATTGTCTTCATTTGGTTGCCCAGTTGTCAAGGAATTGTAACTATTTTTTTCTGAGCAACTGAAAAACTTTAATCTTCATTCACTGAGCAAGTTCAAGTTGACATTATCGAAAGAATATTAAAAGCTTAGATGAGTAATATGTGTATAATTCTGTGTAAACACACTGATAAACTGGGTGATGATCAGACATGCAAATACACCTTGATGTGTAGTAAAGAAAAAAACACATACAGTCATTGAAATTCACAGACATAAACACGGCCATCAGATTTCAAAATGACATATCAATGAGTTCATGCAAAGCCTAGTCTCGTATTGGAACATGTATAGAATTCATAACAATAAATACCAATAGCAGCCCTGAGTATAAACTGTATTGCATCCATTATTTGCTGCTGGTCTCTGCTTTATGGTCTATACAGCCGAGTGCAGTCCTTATTGTTCACCTCCATCTGCCGCTAAATACCACACAGACAATGCTGCCATAAATAGTGAGACGTTTACGCCCATCATGTGAATGAGAGCTCCCCCCCCCCTCCCGCCATTCACGTCACGTTTTAAACGTTTAGCAGCGTCTGTGGATGTGGAGGCGGGGAGCGGCTGTCCGTGGTGCTGATGGGAGGACTGATGATGCTCTCCGGCTCCGTGCAGCCGCTACTGCGCATGTTGCATGACAGGTACACGCAAGCCTCCATCTTGGGCATCCCGAGCTGAGGCAAAAGGGCAGCAGCCATATATATACACACACACAGATTCCAAAATAACAACAAACCAAGCGCGGGAATAAAGAAAGAAAAAAAAAAAATTGGCAATTTGCCGAGATGTAACTTTCTTTCGGAACCCATTCAACACATTGCTTCAGTGAGGAGAGCGGAGAACAGAATGGAAAAGGAACACAGCGACTGGTCTGGAAGGCTCTGTTAACGACTACTTGCACAGTCAGCTTTACTGGGTCTAGTTTTCTAAAGGATTGACAGGTGCCAAAGCCAAACGGTAAGTGACACTGCATGGCATGTTTTGTCATAAATCACTCCAGTGTTATTAATGTTGGTAGCGTGCGCTCACGTCAAATGTAATCGCATGATCGCGTTCATATGTATCGGCGTCTTCTGCCTGCATCCCCCTCCTCTCCCTCCCTTCTTCCCGCCGTCATGGTGGTCGCTGTTTTGCTGTGACGTTCCCACTCCAGCCCCTCTGCTCCTCAGGCTTTGGGCAAGTGTCAGCCTCTGTTACTTACTTTTCTCTTGTTGTTAAGAGAGCCAGTACGACGTGCAGCCACAGGTTGTGAGTGCCCTGGCAGCCTGGCAGGGTTGTTTTGCATTGTTGAATCTGTATTTTGAAGCGCAGCACAGGCCTTTCCTCATGGGTAAATGCTGTTTACAGTTAGATGAGGACAAAATATACTCCACTGAAGTTTATTATATTATGTTATTAAAACAAAAAAGTGAATATTACATATTAATTACAGTAAATTACTTAGTTTCATTGTATTGGCATTCATAATAGCTCATGAATGATAATCACTGATGTACCTAAATACTCTCACCCTCTTACAGAAATATTTTTTCACAGAACAGCATATTTATGGTTCAGAATCTAAAAGTACACCGCCCGAGGAAGTCACTTGGGCAGAGCAGAATTGCTTATTGACCTTGGACCAATGGGGCAGACCATGCAAGGCTGCTTGAGTCACTGTCAGCCACTGTATGACAAAGCCACTGCAGTTTTAAACATTGCCAGTAGTAAAACACAGTGAAGGCAATGTTCTACAGTGGTGGAACACTGTTGACTCAGGCAGCGCCAAGGTCAATTTATGGACTTTTTCTCAGCTGAACCCACATTTCTCTGTACAGAGATGAGTTTAGCAAGCGCGTGCACGATGTCCTGGTTGTTGTTTGGGAATGCGCACAGACCAAGATGCAGACTAGTGTGAGCTTCAAGATCAACAACAACACATGGTCACTTAAATCTGCTCCAATTAAATCATTCATTCGTGGCACCCAAAACAGAAAACAGCCTCTGATAACAGCTTGATAAAAGTTAAAGCAACTTACTTAATTGTAATGAACCTCTTTATATTTTGAAATGAAAAAAAGTGAAGGAATATGCTTTTTATGTTTTTATGACTCTATCTTTTCCCCTCTAAAATACTCAGTTTTATCTCTTCACAACTCTCTTTTCTTTTTAACATTTACAACACAAACCCCAAGAACACAATATGACTCCAAAGGAGCTAAAAGACAAATCTTATAGTGAGAATCGTGAACAAATTCAGAAAATATGTTTATTAATAATTAATATGTTTATTTTCTATGAAAATACTGGAGTGTCACCTCTTTAGGATTAAATTTAGACAATCTACAAAGGGAACTCCACATTGGTTAATCCACTCACAGATGAAAAATACATGTAACTTGTGACAAAGGTTTAGAATGAGACATTACTTGGGCATGAAGGAGTTAGAGCCAATACGGTTATGAACTAATCTAATACCATACTGTAAGTTCATGCCAGTGGTTATATTATGAATGACAATATCGATACTTATTTTGTAATAAAATATATTTAGTCTCTTCAGTGGCATGTATTCCAGTTATGGATCCATACCGTGCTCTTTCATCCTCCTGATTGCAGTAGATGGTCAGATATTAGAGATGCCATGTAGAGAAATCCTAGAAGGGGCTTGCTGTAGGATTTGTAGGTCACACAAGAAATAGTTTCTAAGAAATGTGGTGGGTTGCCAAGTTAAACATTCCCCATCACTCCAGCTGCTGCCAACTGATACATGTGGGTTAGTGTTGACGTATGTGTTTCTCCTCCACAATGGGAACCCCGTCCAACCTCCCATTCTGCAGGACTCCTCAAAACTGATAAAACAATGTTGACTTAGCTTAGGGCGAGATAAGGTGTTTGCATGGAGACAAAAGGTGCTGAGTGGAGCGCTGGATACGATTTCCAGTGGAGAAGATGATGATCAATGTGCAGGAGAGGAACAGTTAGGGAGTTACTGGGCCAAGGCAGAGTGAGAAGGAGAGAGGGAGAGAGAGAGAGAGAGAGCGTCTCTGTCTAGACAATAAACTGCTTCAGTTAATATACAGTCTTGCTGGTGGGGCGGGGGGATGAGACTGTTGGCTTTGCTGTAAGTCTCTGTGTCCCTATGCAATGAAAGGGCACCACTTTCCTAGATGGGGAATGAATCACACAGGTAATATGGCTACTAGCTGATTAATGACCACTATCAAGAACACACTGCCTTTGCATAGAAGTGTGCATCTGTACATATATAATTGTGTTACTGTAAGAACTGGCTTTAGGTTTTCTAACAAAGAGATTTATGGTAAACACACTGGACCACATTATCTCCTACATTTTAGCATTTATGGTGTGAGAAAGGATTGAACTATAACACAACAGCTACCATAGATCAAATCTAATTATATAGTTTACAAAGATCATGATAAATAACTGTGGCACTAAAAAAGAGAATCTGCAGTTGCACGCAGAAACACTACTATTAAGGCCTTTCTCTGCAGGTTCTAGACTGAAGGACATTTCAGGTTATTTATTTCAGACATTCATTCGAGGTCACGTTCACCTGACGGGTCCTGAATGACCATCGTTATTCAGGAGCATTACTCTACTGATTTGATTTATGCTTGAACTTCATTAAACCATGTCAGATTGATTAATTTACATTTCAGACATTTACCGTATGTGACACGCATCCAGAATAAATAGGGATGCATCGTGTCAGGAAAGCAAGAGGCAAAGTCACGGTGTTCAAGGGAAAAGCTCAAGTAGCTTCTGTCCTCATGTGCAAATGGATGAGGAAATTTGTTGAATGTGATGAGAAAACAATTCAGCTTGGGTTATTGAATTTCACACCATTAAGCATGAGTAATTTTAATGCAGCGGCCCATTTCCTTTATTTTAAACTGTTTGTTTTTTTCCTCCACAGGCTCAACTCACACCAGAATGGGAATTAAGAAGCTCGCCATCTTTCTCCTGGTCCTCTCTCTTTGTATAGAGGGAGGTTCTGCCAAAGAAAAAGGAACAAAGAAGGGAAAGAAAAAAGGAAAGCAGGTTTACTGTCCTTCGTAAGTATGGAATAGACAACACCATGGGCTGTTATATGTCACACTTATTGCAAATAAGTGCAGTAATGACAATGTGATACTATGAGTTATTTTCACATTACAGTTTTAAGGTGAGTATCTGCTCGAAATCATTTCTAGTATCTCGCTTGTTTTTGCTAAATTTCATATTCATTGCGTGACTTGTTTATAAGTGCAGGGCTCGACAGAAACGGTTGGCAGGTTGCCATTGACAACCATTTTGAGAAATTGAAAACCAATTCCATTAGTGGCATCCACTTTTTTAATACATAAAAATATGGACAGCAAACAGCAAAAGGCGCAGAATAAATAAATGTTTAATATTTGTTGCATTAGTGATATTTACAATGCTATACATACGTTTTCAGATAAATTTAATTTTGAGGGATCTGTGAAGTAGAAAATTGGTGAATATCAACGCAGCAGAGGATGTGGTAGCCTGACTTTTTACTCTACTGCTACTACTCTTTAATATAAAGTTTACAAAAACACTGACTCCGACATTTCCCAACAATCCAGCCAATAGTATGTTTTATAACAATGTCCTTACCTGGCACTGATGTCTTTTAATGATGTCCAGTTGGTAATTGAGATGACGTTTAACAACTGTTTTTTTAATTGGCTGAGTAGTACACCCTTTGACTAGCAAAGTGACCTGTACAGATGCAACTCCACATCAACTTCCTGATGGACAGTAAAGTAAACTGCTGTGAACTATAGCTGCTATCAGCTAAGGTTAATTAGCAAGGCTGCCTGGACTGTGAGCTCAGAGCACCATGGGAGTGTTTGTATCACAGGTGTTGTGGAGCACTGGGAAGAGGAGGTTTTCGTTCACACGGGAATGCTGACAAGGAGCAGAGCCTGTGTTGGGCCAGAACCTGAGCTGGGCAAGCGGACAATGTAACAGGATTCAGCAGCCTCTACGGACACAGAGGCGAGAAGAATAAAGAGGACGACAGTAGGAGCTAGATAGAGAAAGGAGAGAGTGGCCGAGTCTTATTTTCCAGTCTTTATCCACCATGTTTGGTTTAATCTCGTCAGCTGCTTCACTGCAGAGTGATATAAGACTGTAACACAGTAGGAACATCCCAGAAATTAACACCGATGCCACTTCCTTAAAAGAATGTGGTGTTAAAAAACTGAATATGTGCAATGTGGGATGTTTAAAAAGTGACAGCTGCTTTTGTAAGACTGATGCTATTTTAGCCACTCTATTAGCACTTCCTTATTTACTCTTTGCCAGCTGTCTGGTATCATATGCTACTGTGTAAAAAAAAAGTGCTAAAGCAGTGGGTAAGTTCTCAGATCATGGAGAAACTGAACAGCTTTCTAGTATATGTCTCGTAAAAGAATGAACATCAGTATGTCCTAACATGCCTTTGGACTGTCCATTGTCTCTGTGCAGTGGAAAGCTTCATCTTCCACTTCCTTAAATGGTAACAAATGGCTCGACAGTGAAACTTCTTGAAAAGAGGGAAAGAGCGTTTGATGTAGTCCCAGTATTGGCAAGTGTAAGCTGGATGACATATTTCGTGTTTAGTGCTGCGGATGCCTTTGTGGATCAAGGGAACCACTTGGTTCCAGTTTAGCTGTTGTGCTTGTCAGAAGGGTCTGTTAAAAGAGTGAAAAAAAAGAGGTTTAGTGGATGGGAATTATGTGTTTCACTTTGATCAGAGGAACCGCAGAACGTACACACACTCCGCGGCATTCCTGTGGAGCACTTTAACTCATCCTCAGTGTATGATAAGGTTTACATAATGATATGTAAAGTGCTCTGAGAAGGGGAAATTCTTTGGCAGGAGAACTCATTGCCACCCACAAGGAGGCTTTTTCTTTCCTGCTGGATTGTGTTCTCCCCTTTCCCCTTCCTTTGTCCATTGTTTTTTCATCAGTCAACCTCTGAAAACAAATGCCGTTTGGCTGAATGTCTTTGAAAGTCACCACTTTACGTTATAGTGGTAATTCTAAGCTGACATATGTTTTTTGCTATTTTGCAGGATGGTTCAAAGCGAAAATTTCAGTTTGGGTTCAATAAAAACTGGATTTACACTGCAAAAATAACAAACTGTTTGTCTTGACAAGTCATTGCCACCCACATGGCAGATTAATTGACTCAATTCTTTAAAGAATTTTTTTCAAGGTAAGAAAAATAAATCTGGAAAATTGCGGGAGAACAATTTTAGTTGTTTACTTTGTAAATGAACACTTGGCATTTCTTTGAAAACAATAGTTACTGTATCATATCAAAGCATTTGACCCTTGTTCCTTCAAGTATCCTTAGACAATCTACCCTCAGCTGTACTGTTTAGTGCTAATTAGCAAATGCTAGCATCATAACATGCTGAGATGGTAAACATTGCCAACTAAACATCACGTCATAGACTTAGGCTACTCATTTTTCAGTCAAAAGGAACAAAAAGTAAAAGTGATAAAATAAGCTCTATCTGCCTGAATAATCATGTCACCTTTTCCATGCCTATGGCAGATCTTGAAAAAGTAATTTGATCCCTAACTGGAAGCTCTGTCACGTTATAGTTTAATCAAAAAGTATGCACGGTAGAAGTGAATGAACTGTGCATCTGTGCTACTCATCTGCCAGGAATGTGACCTAATGTAATCGTGCCTACAGTTCCCTCCCTGTCTGTTTTGTTTGCAGACAGCTGTCATCTGAGGATCTGGCTCGTGTCCCTGCAAATTCAACCAGTAACATCTTGAACAGGTTACTGATCAGCTATGATCCCAGAATAAGGCCTAACTTCAAAGGTAAGCCTATTTTCCTCTTCATCTGTCTCTGTCTATTTTTAATTTACATTTTTGCTGCAGTGCTGTCATGCTAATTCAAGAAATGCGTCTGCTATCTCGACATTTCTTCCATAAACTTGGTGCATGAACAGGTCTCTGCAAAAATGTAGCTGGAGACATTAATGAAATGAAATGTAATAGTGTTGCAAGGTGGGGTGCAGGATAGCATGATACAACATGTGGAAGAGAAAACATCACGTTGCCCGGGCAGTGTGCATGAAAAATAGACTTTTAATTTCAGTCTTAAAAAAAAACATGAAACAAAGAAAGAATGTAGGGAATCCTTTGTTCCCATTTCACATCTGAAACAGTTATGGTGCTGCTCTTCACGCAGGAAACAAAAACCAGTGTGTTCTCCCCCATTTCCTTATGTACTACAAGAGTCCGCCTCTCCAGTTCAAACTAGCCTGTCAAGTTAGAGCTATGGAATGGAGCGTTGACAAGGTTGTCAAGAAATATACGCCATTTTCTTAACTTGCTCATACTGAAAAGGTCTCATTTGATTCTCCAGCGTATAAACAAAAATACTGAACATTCAAAATAAGCCAATTTTATGTACACCATGCAGCTTCATTTCAATGTTGACAATTATTTTTTCTTTCTCAACTGATAGTGTTACTAAACATCACCATAAAAATGCAACTATATTAATTATTGCTATAGTCAGTCTATACTCAAGATGTTACACTTTTCCCGCATATATTTGTTTCAGTGCATTCATTTTCACAGTTTCACTGGAACTACTTAATGTCCTGTATCAAGAATTAATGAAAACCTTGCAGTCAAAATCAAGTATTTACCCAGACTATGGTATAATGCCATTTTTTTTTTTACATTTGATTACTTTTTTAACAAATTGGGCAATAAAGCTGAAAAGTGGCCACCTGTCTTGATGTTGTCAACTGGTCACCGACGTGGCAATCTCATGTTGCCAAAAGTAATGCACATTGATTTGACTGACAGCCAAGATGTGGTGTAAATTCAAACAAGAAAACAAAAGTATGCGTCCAAAAACAGAGCACATGCTGGTCAATAAATGGAGTCTGTGTAGACATAGAGACAGCTCCTTGTAAGCTCCTTGGTGTTGCATTACTGTTAGTCTGAATGGTTCTGCGTTGTCTGGAAATATGCCAAAAGTAGGCATTCCAATTATCATATGTAACTAGTTAGGATACCCTCCCAACACTGGAAATCTGTGACTAAAGAATCAAATTTACCTTTTTTACTTCATATGAAGTGAAGATCTACAGAAACAAAACAAAAACAAAAACAAATCTTTACCCCCTTTTTTCATTCTTTCCTATACCCCACCGATCTGTCTTTACAGTGTTTACAGAGTACTATAAATGTCACACTGTAGTGAGCACCGGGCCTCAGTCTCAGAGAAGCCACCATAATACTAACACAGACATGATTGCTGACCTCTGTGCCTGACTGATGGTCTTACAAGTCTTCAGGTAGATCCTCAGTTAGTTTCCATCCTCTGGCACTTGGCAGCGGGAGCTGTATCTGGGACTCGATGTTTGATGTGTTGTGAGTAGAATCAGAATCCCTCTCCGACTGCCTGTGACTGATCCTATGGCCAAACATCTGCTCTTGATTTCAGGGTGGGCTGAAAGCTCCCCGTCCATTAACATCCATGTCATAATCTCCCAAATTACATCCTAAACTGTGCCTTGTGCATGACTCTGCCCAGGCCTATAAAATGGTGAGCTGCTTTTATAGCCCATATAGAGAATTCCAAGCAAAACACCAAAAGTGTTTCTTGTATATTAATTAGTTTCCTTGGTTGCATTAATGCATGTGAGCTATATGCTGCCTCCAAAGTATGTACATTAATATTGTAAGCGGCCTGAAAGAATTTACCCTGTGAAACTCCTGAGCCTTCAGTAAACACCTCAAAGGAAATCATTTATTCAAAGCAGGGCGAGCAGTCTGTATTCATCATATTTTATTAGATTATGCAAAAGACAGAGTTACAAGAGGTTCCAGTATACATGTTTACAGCGTTAGCTTAGAGGAGAGGCTTATGACTTTGAAATGTTGAGTCTTTCACAAATCCTGATGAGTAACACAATCAATTTAATCACCAGATACAACATCAAGAAATAAAGACGTACATGGTTTTACAAAGCATACTGACACTTGCTGTAACACACAAGCACAGAGCTACTTCACTCTTATTACAAAGCAGCTGTAGAACACAGTGGACTCAATACTACAATCTCCTCTTTCCCTTTTTTTTGAATCCAGGAATTCCTGTGGAAGACAGAGTGAACATTTTCATCAACAGTTTTGGCTCTATCCAAGAAACAACCATGGTAAGAAGTCACTTCAATCCCATTACATCCTAACAGTATTGATAATCAATACTTTTGCCAATCAGAGGCAGTGGATCAGAGCTGAAAACTGCTTGATTTTTCAAGCTTTAGATAGAATGCGTTTTCTAGACAGTATCAGACCATTTGGCAGTGAATCATTATGAACACTGGGGTTTTCATGCCTCATTTATCTGATGGCTTAATTGCTGATAAAGGAGTGCTGTTTGAATGCAAGTGAATAGATTAAACTCAAGGACGTCGCTGGGTTGACTCTTGATCACTTATGAAACAAAAAGGGAATATTCCTGAAAGTTTCCAATAAGCCTGACTTACCGGTGCATTTTAATTTAAAGCTGTTGGCAGGAGCCAAGTGTCTCTCTCTCAGTAAATATATTCAATCATTTGACAAGGTGATTGAAATGAATGTAGTGCAGAGTGACAGGATCAACAGTTTGACTTGATTATGTCTCATGACCTCCTCAGTGTAGCACAGTTTTACAAGTTTTAATCTCTACAGTTATTCTCACAGAATAATTGAAAGCAGAGTCATAAAACAAGACTGTTGATTCATGCAGGCACTTCTTGGACCTCTAAGTAACAGGATGGATCATCAAGCCGAATCTGATGAAACAATTGAAATGACTGGTGTGCTTTCAAAAGCTGTCATTCTACTGTCAAAGGCAGCGCTGCTAGCAAATTTAATGTCATTCACAAGGTGAATATATTGCCGCTGTTCAGTCCATAGCATGCATGTCAGAAAAACAACAACAGCTAAACATAAAATAGCAATAATAGCAACGCATCTGAGCTGCAAAGACTTGCAGGACATGCAACCCGTTTATGAAAATATTTTTGACAAGTTTAGCAGCCCAAACTGTGTACTGTGCAGATACAATTCTACAATTCCTTTTTGCTTGTAACTGCACAATTTCTCCTATATGAACCATCCAGTTTTGGTTTTAGAACATACTGCCAACCTCGAAAAGAGGATGAGCTTTTTCACCTTTGCCTCCAGAGTTCTGTTGCAGGCCTGCACAGTGTCTCAGTCCAAAGCAATGATAAATGTTCTCCTACTTGATTTCATGAGGAGTGACGCCTTAGATCTTATATTCTGGAATTGGAGCTGCATGAAAATCTACCGTGGAAATATTTCTTTTGGCTGCAGATCAGTAGACTAAGTGTGTTCACTTATAAAATCTTCCTGTGGAGAGTTTCACACCAGGACCAATTAGTGGACCGGTTAGGGTGATACATGCTGAAACTGGAAAATCCTTAAAGCGTTGAGGTGGCATGCGTGGATGGTGGAAGAAAAGAAAAAAAATGAGGAGGAAACAAAAGAGGAATAAGAAGAAGAAGACAGAGCAGGAAGGTGGACATGAGGAAGAAAAAGATGGGACAGTATGCAGAAAGTGAAAGGCAGCGACAGAAAGAAGTGCGAGAAAGTGAGCCAAGATGTTAGAGAAGGGAAAACAGGACAAAGGGAAGTGAAGAGAAAGGGAGAAGGAAGACAGGCAAAGGAAGAAGTAAATTAAGAGACGAGCATGAGGTAATCAAACAGAGAAAAGGGAGGAAGGGAGAAGAAGGGATTAAGTAAGAGAAAAGCAGAGAAAAGGTGAAGGGAGGGATTGAAACAAGCAAGATAGGATTGAGAAAGAGCAAGTAAGAGCCAAGACTAAGACAGATAAAGAAAGATGAAGAACTCCCAGATGGCAACTTCTGTCTTCCCGCTTTCCCCCTGGACACCCAAAGAAAGACAGGAAGAGAATGAATGTGAGGAAGGTTCAAAACGAATCTCTGGGAGGAGACAGAAGAGACAGCTGGTCACCTCTCCCCATCAATTTATCACTCTGTGGGGTATTTGATCTCAGGAAACTCTCTCTCATCATTTACGCCTTCCTTGGCTGAACACCATCCGGCGTCCACTGTAGTTAACACATCTACTTTTACTTTATGATTGTATTCATCAGGAGAGGATGACTAATTTGATGTTGTGAGATAAAATAAATTGCCGTTCTGGGTGTTTTTTTTTTTTTAAATGATCCTCAGCTTGAGTTTTCCATGTTGATTACAGCAAGCGGTCGTCTTAAATCTCTCCGGAATCGAATGCAGTACTGGCAGTCTGATAGTGAGCCAGAGGGAAGATATATTTCCTTGTCTTGTTTTCAGAAAGGCGAAGGTGTTGGAATTGGCCTGAGATGAAGCTGCTATTCATGCTGTCGCTTAAGAGCTAGCCGGACATGGGAGTCTAAAATTAAGTTGTATAGAAATGATGATGGTGTGCTTTCCAAAATGAGATATCAACAGTTTGACTTCTAGTTTCCCTTCCAAAAATGTTTACTGGCAGGAAAATAAAACACATTCTGGGTTACTGCCGAATGTATAAACCATTTTAAGACCTCTGTGTAAAGAAATGGTGACAGCTGACTTTTTGAAACAGTTCTTGCCAATTCTTAGTGCATATACAACAAAAATGATGGAAACCTTCACGTGTCTTTCTTGTCTCCTCATAAACATTATGCATCAACATGTACCACAACAAATTACATGGCTCAATCATACGTCATATATTTTCTGCATTTTGCCAGAAGTGCTCTGTCACTCCAAATCAATACAAAACAGTTCAGATGCATCACCTTTATCCTATGAAACATTTTTATCCTGATGGGAGGCGCCCCTCTTCCAGGATGACATGGCCCCATGACACGGTGAATCATATACTATGGGCCTCACAGTCACCGCATCTCAACCCAACTTAACACCTATGGGAGTGTTTATACTGATGTGTCAGACAGTGCTCTCCACCACCATCATCAAAACATCAAATGAGGGAAGATCTTTTGGAAGAAAGGTGTTCATCCCTCCAGTAGGGTTCAGAATCAGTGCCAAGGACTGAAGCTGTCCTGGCAGCATGTGTTGGCCCAGCACCAACTCACTAAGACACTTTGTTGTTTTTTTTGCTTTTATCACTTGTCTGTAAATAGCACGAACATCAGTACAGAAATAAGTTAGTGCATGTGCTAATTAAGTGTATGCAATGTTTTTGTCACATGGTTCAATTCATGCTGTGAAAAAAAATGTCCTTCAACTGAGCAGAAAGGAAAAAAGGACATTAAGAGTCTAACTCTACTTGTTTGCAGTATTAATGTACACTCAACACAAATATAAACACTTATGTATTTACTTCCATTTTTCAAGTTTAAGAAAAAGATCTAACTTATTTTATTCACACAAAATGTTTATTTTTCAAGTGGCCTTTTATTGTGACCAGCCCGAGGCACACCTTTCATAATCATCCTGCTTAATCAGCATCTTGATATGCCATACCTGTCAAGTGCTCACTAACCGGGATTTTAACTAATTTGTGAGCAAGATTTGAGAGAAATAAACATTTTGTGTGGAAGTCTTCAACTCATGATCAATGGAAGTAAAAACAAAAGTGTTGCATTCATATTTTTGTTTCGTGTTTGTGAATAAAAACACAGACAATTTCGTTCAGTATGTAGCATATTTGACTGTAGATGAAACAAATAAAAAAGGTTGCATACTTTCATGAGGAACAGTAACTGTAAAACCACATTTAGGTCTACTGGCTGTCTCACTGTTCGTCAAACCTGGTTGTAGCTCAAGTTTCCATGCTACACAGTTAACATACAAACAGTTTACATACATTTGTGAAACATGAAAGAAAACTTTAAAAACATGAGATGTCAAAATCATCTCTGCTCACTCAATCTGGCTTAACTAAAATATCTGTCAGCAAACACAAGCCAGTGCAATTCCAAAATAAAAGCCGCAAAGTGAGGATCTGCTGCGACTGCGATGGCTTGGCCATGTTCTGAACGGACAAGCTAGCCAAGATAAACTTAACTTGGAGTCAATGTTAACATGTTGCCAAGATAGGATCCAAAGAATGGAGCTTGTTATGTTAAATTGTTATATTAAGTAAGACGGTCACTGACTTAAAAGCAAGCCCCCAGAGAGGTGTTTGGTGATTTCTGTCATAGTGGCCAATCTTGGAAGTGTAAGTCGTGCACAAACACATTGCCGACCAACATGTTGTCACTTCCAACTCGTCAATACGACAGCTTGGTCAGTGGCCTTACAGTTCAAACTACGACGCTGTTGGTACCCGATCTGGTCAAGTTAACAACAGTTAATATGCATCATTGAGGAAAGGATCATGGTTTGATGTTAAAATAAGTAAGTAATTTAACTTATGTCATGTAAATTAAAATATTTCAATGTTGACTCATGGTTTCACATGAACAGCAATCTCCTGGGCGAAAATCGTGTGTATATTTGACCCACCCATCCACCACACCTCCTGCCTATGCGGATGTTCTTGCTCTTTATTCTACATCGCCTCACTTGAACAACACACCAAAACATTACACCAGACTGGCACATATAGAATGAGGGATACCTACAGCATCATGTCAAGAGTTGGGCCATTGACAAAGCTGACATATTTGAGAAGTTGGGAGTGAGAATGTGTTGGTTTGTGTGTTTGGCTTGCTTTAAACTCAGTGACCTTCTTGATCTAAGCCACAATAAGCTCCTTTCATTGGATCGTATCCATGGCAATGTGTTGAGCTTCAAAAGTTATGTTTATCTTGGCAAAACTTTGAAGTGAGAATGGGATGCCTTGACAGAATAAAGTGTAAAATTAATATATACAGATCTTAAGCAACACACTTTCTAAAACTACCAACAATTTTAACCAGTGGGTCCAACAGGTATATTAATATTATTTTGTCATTCACGTGTCCTGGGCCAACAATTGGTCAGATTCATCTAGAGACAATAACACAGATCACATGTGTAACAGCCATCAGAGGTAATGACCTAAGTGAGCAGATGTTATTGGAATGAATCCACCATGTTTGGATACCTTATCCAATGTTTAACCCATGTGCAATTCGAAGGAATGAGTTCCTTTGACCTGAATTTACCAAAAGAAAAACAACACATTACATCATGTTTATTCTAGCTCCATTATTTCCATTGCAGTTTATTACATTTCAGTTTTTCTCCATTTCATCCTGGTGAAAGTTTTTTGAGTTGTCAAATACTAACATGAATGTTATTATGATTCATTATGGGCCCTGCTGCTGACCTCATGAAAGCCTATAACTGCTGTATTCTTAGTAGGAGACAAATTGCACCATTTTTAATCTGAAAACACCTGAGTGCATGAAGAAATGACAAATGTTGGCTTTTAGCTGACTCTACATGAACTACTGCATCAAAAAAAAAAAAAAGCCAACCAATGTTATAAAAAGTGGGGAGAATAGGAGGGATGGAAGGTGGAAGTTAATTTCTTACCCATGAGCCCCCCATCCACCTACTCAACCACCCATCCACCCACATACAGCTGGTATTTTGGCAGCTTTATTTGACATATCATCCATCTTCACACTCAGCATTAATAGTTCTTCCTAACACCTGGTCCCAGAACAGCTTGAGGCATGGCATCAAAGCAGGCACAAAAAAAAAAAAAAAAGTCCCAGAGCCTCAATGAGTGATTCTTTCCCACCAGAAAGAATGTAGAAATTTCACTAATAAGCTCTCTAATGAGGTATTTGCTGTATCACATGTTTCTGTATTGATAACATTTGACCCTTGGACTGTACAGTTTTCACTGCAGCTGTAAAATGTCACTCAGCACATTGAAGTGGTCCATTGAAGTTGTTGTTGAAATGTTTGCTGTGAGAAAATGCTCCTTGTCGAGTAAAAAATGTTAGCGGTAGAAGATGTAACCTGTCAATAAGGTAGAACTGCTGAATGCTAAAAAATGTTGTCTTAAATGTAGTGTAGGGAAGGTGCTAAGTAACAGGAAAATGTCTACTTTTACTTATTCTTTAAGTGCACATAAAACTACTAGTAATAAAAACGGTTTTATTGCCCTGTTAAAACTTTTTGGGACACCTCTTGGAGTGTTGTGGAAAAGGGTTTTGACCAGAGTCCAAAAGTCAATCAATAAAAAGCATCCATTTTGTCAACCATCCTTTTTAAAGCTTCATGGAAAAAGTGAATTTAAAATAAGGGTTTGGGTAAAGTTTCCCTTTTGGTCATCAATCCAAAGGACCGTTTCAAAAAAACGGACCCAACTGGTCTCGATTAGTGCCAACACGATACAGACATTAACCATGTTTGTGCTTGTCTGTTGTACCTGACAGGATTACAGAGTCAACATCTTCCTTCGGCAGCGCTGGAACGACCCCAGACTGAAGCTACCGCAAGACTTCAAGTCAGATTCTCTCACCGTTGATCCCAAGATGTTCAAATGTCTCTGGAAACCTGACCTGTTCTTCGCTAATGAGAAGAGCGCCAACTTTCACGATGTCACCCAGGAGAACATTCTCCTCTTCATTTTTCGTAATGGAGACGTCCTCATCAGTATGAGGTAATGATTTTTTATTTATTTTTTTCTGTTAGATTGTGACAAATCTGGCATTTTTAAGATACATACTGTCCAGAGTTAACATTAGTTTTTTTTCCAGCTCATACAGAATCTTTGCATGTTTCAAATATCACTTAATTAAACTTAACTACTTAACTAATAAGGTATGCTCTAATTTTTGAAGTAGTTATTTAATTGTTCGAAGAAAATGTCACATTGCTTTGAGAGTTTTTATTTAAAAATCACCTCATCTTTATGTGGCATTTGCAATAATGATTAAAAATTTATTGATGCTACATTTTAAAATGTCTTTGAATTCAGCGTCACACTTTTCAGATATTCATTCATTCATTTTTTGGAGACTTAAAAGTTAGCATGAATCCAGAACTTTGCAGATATGTTTCATGCTTCAGTGTGCTGATAGGTCTGGTACAGTCTATGATCTGGTGTTTTAATCACTGATGACTATTTCCTCTAGTTAGAGAAACATTTGATCAACCAGAGCTTAGTTGGTAAGATCAACAATAAAGAGTCATCCTCTAACTTAGCTAGCTCGCTACAAGGATACAATAATTCAAAACAGTTACAGAGAAATGGCATGTGGATGAGATAAAAGAAGTAGTCTGAGTTGTTATCAGTCCGCTTACAGAAATCACAGCTCCTACATCAACATATTTATTTGATCCATTGTAAATATTGAATGCCATTGTTTATCCAATGCTAATGCATATGTCACAAAAAAGAGACATGGGTTAAGAGCTCTCAAGGCCATAGTAGTGTCTTACAAACAAGGCCTCTGTATGAGTGTAAATGGGTATATTTAAAGAGAATTAAAAAGCGGGGCATAATGAAAAGCTGAAAACTGAATTGTCTTCATCCTCCTCCAGGTTGTCTGTTACACTGTCGTGTCCGCTGGATCTGACCTTATTCCCTATGGACACACAGAGGTGTAAAATGCAACTTGAAAGCTGTGAGTTTTTCTGAAATAATTTTGCCTTGAACCACTTCATCAGTTAATGTCCAACTGAAATTAAATTGCTTTTTTGGTCTGCTACAGCATACATATTTTGTGTTCTCCTTTGAGAGAGAGAAAAAAAAAACACAAACTAAAATGAAGAAATGTAATTTAATATTGATGCAGTCCTCTAGTTTTGCTTTAAATTCACAAAATACTGAGACATTACCAAATAAATCTAGCATTAAGCAGACATAACAGCATTTGATGATATGCTGCCTTCGAAAGGGTTGAGTTTACTGTGCTCACGAGAAGAGTCCAGATGAACACTCCTCTCATGTGGCATTCATGACCTCGTAAGTGGACAGTTCACGAGTTTGTGCACACGATTTCCCAGGTCATAACCACAAGCTCATGAGTTCAGTTTGTTGACAGCAATAGGCAGAGCAGGCGGTCACACTGAGCCAGACAGCAGCCACAACACAAGCGCCACACACTTTGAACAACAACCCACATTGGCTTTCCTGCTCAAGTCCCCTGCTTATCTAACATGCTTGTCCTGCACATTAGCTTGTTGAAGCCACCAAACAAACAAGCTGGAATGCCAATTAGCTGCTTAGCTGCATGTAGCATAAACTTTGGTCCAGTTAGATGCTGCTGTGGTCCTTGTTCTTTAATAGCACTAACAACGTGTTAGTTTGTTTTGTCTCTTATTCCCTGCAGTGTAATACAGACACTCTGGCAGCCTGCCTGCTGCTGTCAATCAAACACAGACATGGAGAGACAAAAACAAGCATTTCTGATATTTCCCCTGAAGGCATTTTTTCTTCCTTTCAATAGTATAAAACTCGTAAGAATACATAAAAAAAAAAACATGCTGTCATTATTCTTTGACTACAAAAAGGGATGACTGAATGTGGTTTCAGTTGGACTTTAATAAATCTGCTTGCTCATATTTAGGAGATACAGTACTTGTGAGTTGGGAATATGTTTGCTGTTTTTTATAAAATAGTTGTTTTGGGGTAAATTAGCTCTTTGCTTGTGTTTAGAAGCCAATTTCAGTAGCGGACATTTACAGAAGTGGAATAAATCATCATATTTCAAGGCTGTGAAAGTCTCAGCTAATGGAGCTCGACTGTGGTTATTGCATCTTGTTTACAAAGCAGTTTAGATTCAGATAAGCAAATAACTTCGAGGCTTTTCCCTTTAATGCCAAATGCGACAGCCAAGACTTATAGCCTTCTGCTAATCTGTGTGCATTTTGATTATAGTACTTTTATGTTTCTGTTTGTGAGTGTATTCAACATGCAGACACATATTGTATGTGTATACAGTACTATATATGTATATATACCTTTGTGGATTAATGTGCTTTCACCAACATATGTGCACTTGTGTGCAGGAATGTCTCACTTTCTGTGTGCCTTTTCTGTCTTCCTGAAGTTGGCTACACCACAGACGACCTGCAGTTTATGTGGCAGACAGGAGACCCAGTACAAATGGATGCCATCGCTCTGCCACAGTTTGATATCAGACAAGAAGATATTGATTATGGGAACTGCACTAAATTCTATGCAGGAACAGGTACTGTCCTTGTTATAAATAAAACTTTTTCTGACAATACTTTATCAACTAAAGATAGTTATTTAATCAGTCAAAATACTCTTTGAGTCAGTACTAGCCATAATTTACTGCAGGTGAAATGTTTTGAACCAGTAAACTTAATTTTTTCATACATTTTTCGACTTTGTCATTGCTGTTTATCTTTGAGTGGTCCTTTCATCCATTCATTTATTATTCTCTCTGAAATGAGAATTTATATTTATTTTTTATTTTTATTATACCCAGAATATTTGCTTTGGCTAGGGTAAAAGCTATGCTGTCCCTCATATGTTGCCTTTTGCTTGCCTTAATTATTATTAACTTGGCTCATTTTCACTCAAGTAAGTTTATTCTGTATGTCGTGACATTTCCAAAAGACAGGTCTTTGGGCACAATAACAACCGATTACTTTATTTTGATCTGGGATTTATTGTGCATCTACTCTCTTTGAGACTAGTGGCAAGTTGTATCATTTTGGCTGTGGCCATCATACAAGCAGTGTTATAGGTTCCTAGTCAAAGAAATTGGGACAGGTTGATGGGTCTCTTTGTTAAAGTAAGATTAGTTGGGTGCAGGTGATTGAAAGATGAAATCTTAGCAGATCAGATCCTGGGCAGCAGGATGGATTTTCTTATCTGACCAGTGGTAATGCTGTGCGACCATGTTTCCGGTGAAGTCGGAAAAGTCATTACACCTCAATCATCCTGCTTTCATTCGTTCAAGGAAATTCAATTTGAACACCTCAAAAGCCAATAATATTGTAAGTCTTTTATGATGGAGACCAAAGATGTGCATGCACTGTTGTGTGATCATAACTGAAATCACATTAAGTGATACTTTCCACAGATGTGCCATAACTGTCATGTTCTGCTCCTGTCCAGGTGAACTGGCAGACCAAAAAGCACAGCACATAACAATCTAAAAGTTTCGATTTTTTTTCCCATCTATCCATTATAAGTGACTGCTTATCCTCATCAGGGTGGGGCTAGTACCCCGGTACACCCCGGACAAGGGTTAAGTCTGGACAAGCTAATCTCTGTGAAGTTGGTGTAGGAAAAAAACCCCAAAATGCATTATTTTAAGCAATTAATTAAGCAATTGCAAAGCTGTATTGGCATTGTTTTAAATCAAGCATTGGTTATATTCTTCTTTCAAGAATCCATTGCTTATTTTGATAGAGCCAATCAAACCTTGCAGAAAGCAGTAACACAGACTTTGAACAACAACCCACATTTGCTGTCTTACTAAGGTCTCCTTTTTATCTAACTTACAGACATGAACACTGATCTTGTCCTGCACCACCAATCAAACATTCAGTGGCTCAGCTGCAGCACATTAACAGCATGTAAACGTTTCTGCAAATGTCACTTCAGTCTGGTCAGATGTTGCTGTGATCCTTACTCTTCAATACCACTAACACCAATCTGTTTGCCTATCACATGTGGCCCACGGCACACATTTGTTTAGTTTGTCTCTTGTTCCCTCAGTGTAACACCAGCACGCTGGCAGCTTTGAGAGGGCTCCATTTCAGACTGTTCAGAGAATTAAGGTTATTTTTAGGATTAAGGACAAATTCAGCTAGTTTTACATTCAGTGTTACTCATTAAAATGCATTGTATGTATGCTTGAAGAATCAGAATTAGATTAATTGCCAAGCAGGTTTTCGCATACAAGAATGTGTCGAAGTGTAAGGTAAGATACAAAAGCAAGTACTTGCTAGCAGCACAGTCAGATTAATGCATGACATGTCACACTGACCTTTTCCCCAAGATGCTGGCAGGGCTAAGTCTACTGAGTATTCTTATAATGAAATAGAAGAAAAGCTACATAAAGTACTCCTGGTACTGTGCCACACAAGTATTTAGACCAGTGTGAGTACAAAACGACATTTGCAGTGAAATGGAAAATCTCTATCAGCCAACAGGGCTGGTATGACCTCAGTGCTCTCGCACTTCGGAGGCACACTGCTGGCAATGAGTCAGCCTTTTAACGAGTTGCCATGGCAACATGGCCAGACACAAAGATCACCTCTGTGTACAACTGGTGCGAGCCTGCTCTGCGACACAGGCGGCCCTTATATGCTGTATAAAGCTCACCCAGAGATCCCTTGGCTAGTTAAATATTACTTCAGCCCAACCACTCTACCATCCCATTGGACCTACGGACCAACCTCAAAGAGCAGAAACACAACACTGCTGTAGGAGGTCTGAAGGGTATAGATGGTTATTCCATGCTGGTTTAAGCCCAACTAATCAAGACCATATTTCCAGTAGAGATGCATCGATTCATACTGATCATGGATGGAAATGTATGCTGCACTGCTAAGAATAACAACCGTCTGAAAGCAGGAACATATTCTATCCACTAAAAATTTGAACTTTGGCAGAGGACTGGTGTAGTTCTCCTACGTGGTAGGCATGTTATCATTGGGAAGCACTGCTTTTTGGTGGTGTTGCCCTGGGTGCTCAAACTAGTTAGCTTTTGCTTTCTCTATTACTAATGGTGCACACAGCTGTGCTTTGCTTTGTGCTTGGGCAAAAGTAGGCAGATTAGATACATGACTTAACCTGGCTCCCACCTTTCCTTTTAAATGCCTAATGCAGATTTAATAGACCAACTCAGTACAGAGCCATTTCTCTCACCTGCTCTGTTTCAATTCATGAGCTGTATTCAGTTCACGTTTCCTTATTTCCTACTAGACTGAATAAGTCTTAATTGGCCCTCATACAGTATGTGAATTGACAAAGATGGTAGAATGCTGTGTTCATGTCTTATCTTTCGGACAGTAATTGCAAGCAGCAGAACTCACGTCAGCCACCTGACAAATCTGAGTCGGACATATTGGGAATTTCTAACAGCGATGATACCTCCCACTTGGCGAAAAGAACCACAGAATTGAATATACACTAATACAATGAATTCAGCTAATCTAAAAAAGGACTACACACTGTGTGTTTGTAACTGATTTCGCTTCAGGACCTCCAGTCTGGCCTTGAGTCTGTATGAAAACCCCCTTTCATTGGTTTTGTCTTTTAAAGAACACAGCTTCTGAATTTGGACACAATTACCTTGTGTATAAAGCCCGTATCCTACGTACTCTCATGTTTTTTTATTCCTAAGCAAACTGTGTGTCCCTATGAAGTTATTTAATCCTATCTGCCTTCTTCATGCAGGATACTACACTTGTGTGGAGGTTATCTTCACCCTAAGGCGACAGGTTGGCTTCTACATGATGGGTGTCTATGCCCCCACGCTTCTTATCGTAGTCCTCTCCTGGCTGTCCTTCTGGATCAACCCCGATGCGAGTGCCGCCAGGGTCCCTTTGGGTACGGATTATTTGATCAATTCCATCATCTTCCACTGACGTTTAAAAATACACATGAACTGTAAATATTTCTTGTGCTGTTAAACCCGGGTTGAGTGTATGAAAAGGTGTGAAAACTGGTGTTGTAAAAAGCCATGTGAAAAAGATTAAATACAAACCTCTGTGTAGGATTTATGTTTTTAAAGATCACTGACATTACGGCCCCAATCATCTCCATCATGACACCATCAATCACTTTGACACCATGAAGGACTTTATCTATCCAGCATGGTGTCATGTCCAGTATTGTTCTATATGTGATAAATCACTATATAAGGCTGGACTCAACAGATGGGACCCACCGCAGTGGTACTTTAGTATCTAGTGTAGGTCAAAATACAATTTGGGCCCATGTTTAAGTGCAATAAGTCCATGTAAAAGTGGATTTTTAGTTACTGGAGGCACCGAGATTCAACCCATGGCTAATAGGTTTGATTTCCACATCTGTCATTGATCTGCCAACACACTCAGGCAGGCATCAAATGACCTAAATGTCTAAAATTCACATTCCGTTTTTTTAGCCAGCCACTTTTCCTTTTGAACTTTGATGTTTAGCCACATACACGTATCTCCACTCCCAAATTTAAACAACATTTTGAAACTTTTGTCTGCTCAGGTTTAAAATATGCAGGTACACGGCTAATGGCAGAAAAGTTCATGCTCTTGTGTTTCTGGTGAATCCTAATGTTAATCAGTGTGGGCAGCAAGGCTTTTTCAGGAGACAGAGAAAACCAGGAGACGCTCAGCTGGCCAACGAGGCACACCTGATCCCTATTAACCCAATTAATGAAGGGCTGTGCTGAGGAGCATGAGGAGCAGAGCTGTTTTTCCAAACCAGAGAAGCACACAATGTGTCTCGCCTCAAGAAGGTCCGGCTAGATTACTTGACTATTAGCCTGAGCCCCGAGGGGAAGCAAGAAGGGTTCAGTGCTGGTAGTGCCTAATTTATTTTGTGTTTTTGTTCACGCACTGAATGAATCACAGGCAGGAAACAGATGGGCAATCACTAGTGTCCCTCTTGCTTACGGTTTTGGTTGTTCACACTAGTTTCACAGAGCTATGCATGGAAATGAAAAAGAGACAGACACTTTCATGCTAGGTTCAAACACTAACCCAGTCTCATCACATATTGTACGTATAGTTGACCGTTTTTATCTTTCTGTATCCCTGAATTTTCCCATTTGTTGTAAGGCCCCAAACATTGGATGTCATCAACAAAATCAATGAGCTATGTTCCAAAATTAGACACTTCTGGACTGACAGGTTTGACACCTTCTTATCAAAATAAAATAAAACAAATGCATCATTTCTTCCTACTTTTAGCACAAATTAATAATAAATTAATAAATTAAATTGGATATAATATTTTTATCCTAGCAATCTATGACATTACAATGTGACAATGTGAAATGGGTATTGAACCTATGTGTAGAGAATGTGCTTGCTGGGAAAATTCCACGTCTTACTTACTCCTCCCCCTCCTCGTCTATAATTCAACCTGTGTGTAATATGCCAGTGTCAACCACATACAGAATCACAGGGGCACCTCTGTGTGTGCAGGGCTGCATGGCTAAGATAATCCATTGTTATCCCACTCCAATCCTCCACTGCCTCCTTTTCTCCATCCTCCCTCCAGTTGTTTATCACCACTTTCATCCCATCATCACTTCAACTCCTCCTGGAAGCCTCCTCTGACTTCTCTCTAAATGGGATCAGTCCAGGTCAGTCAACACCCAGGTGTGGGACTACTCTCATTTATTGCTCTGTGCTGTGTGTTTGTGTGTCCACATACATGTGTGTGTATACGCCTCCATGTGTCCATTTAACTGTGCTTTTCCATGTATACACAGCAGTTTTCTTTCCACATGGATGTGAGCAAATGTGTGTTGTTATGTTTTTTTTCTGTCAGATAGAAAGTCCAAGTTTATTTTGTACATGCAGCTCAGTGTGTCATTGAGGGAACAAGGCGAACAAAGTTATTTTAGTGTTTCCACCTTTCATGTTTCCCCTGTTCGTGGATTACAGGTTCCAGGTTGACAGTGCTCTCTTTGTCTAGTGAGGAAGTAGCACTTTGATTAGAAATATTGAACCCTGTATGAACTCTCCCTTGATGAGTGACCATAATGAGGCCTGGGGGCATGTATTTATGATCTCTCTAAAGAATCATTGCAGTTCGGGAAGGGGAGTGAAGCACTTCATTGGTTGTTATAACCCTCCGAGTTGTTGTAATTCTTCCTGCTGTAGCCTTAAAGAGCGGCTGTGCTGGGGAAATCTCTAACCTGTAATCCCGTTAGCTATCAGACATAAAAACAATTTAAATGACTATTATTAGAGGCTGTCTGAGCTCTTGGAGATGTCCTAATAAAGGAGGTAAAAGAATGGTCATGATATTCTAATTGCATTCATGTTCTCTGAAGCCCTGTGTGGATGTGAGAATATTATTCTGGCTTTTGTGCATATGGGAAGATTAATTTGTTCAGTATTTTGTGCTTTGAAGAGGAAAGGCATCAGTTTTTCTCTGCACAGTAGGTGCATCAAATGCATTTCCTCAGTGTAAACAAACATCTACTCCATACAAGAAGGGCTGTCTGATGTCAGTGGTGTATGTTGACAATCATGGTTACACTATCACGTGATTATCTAGATCTGGGTATTATTTATGCATCTGTACCTCTGTGACTGTGTGTCATAATTAAAAAACTAAATTATAAAATGCACAATGGAATTGTAGGAAGTGTAGAAGATATATTAATCATAGATCCTGGAAAAGTTACAATTTTGATTTATATTCTTGATCTGTCCTCACACTCACGCTGCTTGACAAGGTTGCTTGTCTTCCCTCTTTGTCTAGGCATCCTCTCGGTGCTTTCTCTATCGTCTGAGTGCACCTCCTTGGCTTCGGAGCTGCCCAAAGTGTCCTATGTCAAGGCCATCGACATCTGGCTCATCGCCTGCCTGCTGTTTGGTTTCGCCTCGCTGGTGGAGTACGCTGTGGTTCAAGTGATGCTCAACAGCCCAAAGCGCATCGAAGCTGAGAAGGCCAAGATGGCATCGAAGGAGAAGGCTGCGGGAAAGAGCCCCGCTGCCAGGAACAACACAGTCAATGGAACCGGTGGGACGCCGCTTCATGTCAGCACCTTGCATGTAAGTGGATTGGGTTTGATAACTTCAGTGTTTGTATTTTTTGCTGTTCATGATACACATATAAAATAAACTGAATCTACTCTTTCCAGTAATAGCTGTGTTTCCAATATCCAACAAAGTCCAACTGAGATCTTTCTTCATTTTTGTGTCTTTCTTGTTGACCTCTTGATTAAGATGCATACCAGTGCAACATGGCCAGGTATATTTCTTGCTATACCCCTCTGTTGCTTCCCTTGTTTCCTGTGTGTCTCTACACTGCCACTATTAGAAAAAAAGATTGCTGAATGTTGTTTTTAACTTTTCAGCAGTTACAGTGCAAACTGATTCAGCTGATGCAGCATTGACTTGGTGCAACAGGCACTTAATGGGGCTCAGGTGTAGCCAACAGCTAACTCAGTGATTCCACGGCAACATGTATGTTGTTATGGCAGTATGATGCTGGTAACTATGGTCCCAACATTTCAAACTATATTAATCCCAAATGATTGAAAGGGGAAATAATTCACACTATCAGTACCTTTGTTTTGATATTACAGGGACATAAAAGGTCCCATTAAACCAAGAAAGACACATTCTCCTTTTATCAATTCATATACAAATATTTAATTTGAGTTGAAAACCATTGGAAAAACAAAATGATTTTAAATAATGTAAAATTAAAACCAAGCCAAAACTTTTGGGGTCCAAAGGCTTTTTGTGTTTTTGTTTTCACTGACCTTGTTAATATGAAATCATGCCTAAAATTTGTAAAGATTTGTCAAGCACAAATTGTAGAGCCAATTCAGACCAAATCAGGCATTGTGGTGAAAGGGCAGCCTTTTCCCATTCATTTGAAGTGTGGTAGTCGGTTAGGGCTGCTGTGGTGCAGGGTACAAGGTATGCCAAAATAACTGCAGCAAGCTGAGGTGGAGAATTGAAACACAATCAACTTTTGGCGAAACGCAACCCGACGTAAGGCTGCTGAGGCCAATCTGATGAGCAGACCGCTCAAACTGCTCCACAGCCTAAAATATCATGTTCGCTATCTAGACCAAGTTCATGGACCAAACTGTGATAGTTTCTCAGTTGTGTCCTGGCATGTTGTGTATTAACTTGACTTTGAATTGCATTTTTCCTGACAATACCCCGTCCTACATACTTCATGATTTAAATATGTAATGCATTGTGTATATATCCAAGTATGAAGAATGTCCTCTGGGTTTTTGATGCTGATTACCACAACATTTAAATGATGGAGATTTCGTTATGGAAGTGTGCACTCTGTGTTTGTATGTCTGTGTTTATGTATATGATTCTAAGTAACCTCCAACCTACAATAACACACAGTACAATGAGAGAATGCATATTCTGGATCCAACATCCTTCAGGCATCGAGATCTAATCTATATGCAAAACACGGGGATTTGATCATTAAAAACTGGCATTGTCTCTAACACACGCTTTCTGTAAACACAGCTCTGTCAGGACTCAAGTCTGACACTCACATGCACATCAGGCATGCAATATGTTGTACCGGTCTTCCAATTGTATGCCTAATTGAAATTAATTTGCCTCTAGGTCTGTGTTTGTCCGGACCACATTTGGTTTGAGAGGATTACATTATTCCATTGAGGTTTAATGGGTTTTCTTGTCAAAACCAAATCAAAATAATGAAGCTTTAATGAGCTTAATGACTTCAGTGAGTAAGCATCCATAGTCTGATTAGATCCTGTTCACCCTGCAGGCCTGGAGGAAAGTTGATGAAAGGGATTTTTTGGATGACATTAAACTACATCCTTTTGCTGATCCTTACATGCACTGGTTGTTTGATGTGATGGCATGTAGAGGGTGAAGAGAGGCCCCAGATGAGAGAAGAACCATATGAGGCAACATTGTAGAGAATAAAGTAAATCTAATTTTGGCTCCAAGGATCTTTTTTTCTCTCTTAAAATAACAGCAGTTTTTGTATCATGAGTTCTGTCCAAGCTTTAGGATCAAACAGCTCCTTCACTGGGTTTTCAAAGTTTGGTCTGTTTTCAAGTCAAGTCAATCAATCCTAAACAGCATCAGTCAAAAGTTCCTTAAAGTTAAGATGAAACCTGCCTGCAGCGTGAATGTGACGTCTCAGAGATAGCACTGCTACTGTTTTACACACTTTTTATGTCAAACAGTAGTCAGAGAAAGTGAATTCAGTTTGCTGGCATAGGATCATAGAGTCAAGAAGGTTTCTGCAAGATGATTTGTGCAGTTTGGTCCATGACCAAGGACAAACTGAACCAAGAACCATATTCAGTATTGTAATAGATGTGAAGTCTATACCTAGTTCTTGTAGCTGTCTTGTCAGAGAAACTAACAATGTATGTTGTTTACAAGGTCGTCTTGCTGTGTTTTTTTTGGCAGTGCACAGTATATAGATACCCACGACAAGGGCTAGAATGCTATGGCTACTGAGCACCGTAGATAGGGAGAAGGGACTAGGATACACTGAGTAAATAATAAGGGAATGGGGGAGGTGTGAATGTGGATACAGAGTGGAATAATCTTTGTTAGTAGCACTAGTCCTAGTGCATATCTCTATGCACAGTAACCTCAGTGTACTGCTCAGTTTTAAACCACCTTAGTGTGGTTACACTGCCTCAGGGACTGCCAGCAGCACTTTCCAGCTGTTAGCCTAATATTATTTCGGTTCATATGTTTCAGATAGACGGATGCGCTTTGCAATGAAATGCTGAAGAATTTAATCAGTTCTTTAATCAGTTCTGTTTCCCCTAATTGTTGTCCTGCACCCAGGTGGCGGAGACTCGCTGTAAGAAGGTGTGCACCTCGAAATCAGACCTGCGGACCAACGACTTCAGCATCGTGGGCTCACTCCCGCGAGACTTTGAGCTGTCGAACTTTGACTGCTACGGGAAGCCTATCAATACCGGCGCTGGTGCGGGCAAATCCCAGTCCAAGAACAACAAGAAACCTCCTCCCCCGAAACCAGTAATCCCCTCTGCTGCCAAAAGAGTTGACCTGTACGCCCGAGCCCTCTTCCCTTTCTCCTTCCTATTCTTTAATGTGATTTACTGGTCCATATACTTGTGATTATCTTGAAATGATTTGTATTATTATTCCACCCCACCCCACAACCCACTCCACTCCCATGAGTACTTTAATGATCTAATTACATTCAAAAAGTTAAATTCCAAAGTAAACACTGAGAAATGTGATTGCTGAAGAAAATAAAACTACAATGTATTACTATTATTACCTTTATCTTCACATAAAAATAGTCAACTATCATTATTTGTGTCTTAAATGATTCAAACTTAATATTTCTTTACATGAAATGAATATTATAGCATCTTCTATTGAAATACTTTATTTATTGATAATGGAACTTGAAAGGCTAATACAGGATTGCAGATATAACTGTTTTGATGAATGGTGTGTAGACGAAAGATTGATTGTGTAACGACCGAGCAGAAGATGCACAGATCTATAAAAGAGCATTTGTAAATAGCTATTTGATTTTGCGCCCTTGCCAAGTGGGAGTCTGCCCGCAATTTTAATAAGTTAAAGCGTTTTATTTAAGCTTCAGTGCAAAGTGTAACATTGTAGTCACCTTGCATGTAAAAAAAGATGCATGTATATGAAGATAAAATCTAAATATATATATATGAAGTATTTATTAAATTTTATTAATCTTATGATTTGCTCTTGAAAAGATAAGTGGATATGTGAAACAGATGGTCATGTAACACTGCCACTCTTCCAACAAATGTAACGTTTGAAACACTCTGCTCCTGTCCAGATGGTCATGTGACACTGCCACTCCTTCAACCAATGTAACATTTGACATCTCCTCACCTGTAGCGTGTGTAAATGGGTCACTAGTGAGCTGTGACCATGTGTTTGTGAAATTTACAAGCAAAGTTTAAAAAAAATTAATAAATGACTTTTCACCATTTGCTGTGATTAAAGATGAACACATGTTTGAATTCTTAAACGCTGTATTTTTATTTCTATGTTGACACTAATTAGTGAGCTTGCAGCTGTAAGGATTCAGACTCAAGTCTGCGGTTTTGCCACATATCTGGAAATAGTCTTGTATCCACAGCATCTTCCCTTTGTTCTGGCAGCATGTACCCCGCACATCACCACAACAACACATCTGTTTCTCCCACCGAGGCTTGACCTCTCCTAATCTGCCAAACCAGCCATCTATTATTCATGCGAACCTGCTTGGAAAATGACCCCTGACTATCATTGCGAGAATCCTCATACGAAATCTGTCTCTGGCTTAAATGAAGCAAGATAGATGCTGACCTCATGTCACGACAATAGGGTCATATTAATGAAGTTTGAGGCGAATTGGCTCAGGATTGCTCATGTAAAGGAGAGCAGAATTGTCATTGCTGGAATCTTTTTTTTCTTTTTCTTTTTGGTTAGCACAAAATCAGAAAACAAGACTTTCTCTCTCTCTCTCTCTCTCTCTCTCTCTCTCTCTTTCTGGCTGCCATGGTTACAGGCATGGGAAAGAATTTTTGTCTGTCATTAGAAACACCTGCCTAAGATGCAGAGTGAGAGTCAGACTGCAGAAAATGCAGATGAATGAATCATCAAAGTGAAGGATATGTTTTCACAGATGAATGAAAAATGTATTTATTTGTGGTTAATTTTGATATGAAGCCTCGTTGGAGCTCTGACTGAATCTCAAATGAGAGTGATTCTGCATTGCAGTGCCCTCCGATGGCCACATCTATATTTGTTTAATGTAATAAGGAGACAAAATGCTCTCCTGGGAGGAAAAACAGATGTAATGCCAGGTTGTGTGTGAAGTATGATAATGGCACAAGGCGAGACAAAAGCAATCTGATTCTGGTTTTCCATTTGGTGCATAAACCAGAATTATAAGACATTTTCAGAGGTGAAACCTTAAATTATTAATGGCTACAACCTTTAGAAGATATGAAATCATGTTTAGCATTTTAGCAGCTGCTTTTTCTTAAAATATGTTGAACATTTTACATTCCTGAGGCTGTTATCTGCAACAAACATGACAGACGTCAGCTAAGAGATGCACCATTTATGCAAGGAAACAATCCACAGCACCAGGACAGTATCAAATACAGCCCTTGTCGCTGAAGTGACTCATGTGTCTCTTTGTGTTTGTGTGTGTCTCTGTGCACACTCCACCCCCGCACCCCAGCACCCTGCTAGTAGCTCAGTGCAGTAACCTATATCGCACAGGATGCTTTCTAATCCAACATGACCTCTCACCAGGCTGCCACCCAGCCTACCAAGAAAACCACCATGACAGTCAGGCAATGATTAGTGGAGGAACAGTGGGGGAGGAGAGGCCACGGGGCTTATTGGAAGCTCATTTACTGTGAACAAGGCTTTCACACATCAGCGTTGTGCTTTTACAACCTTATTCTAGCCTCAAAGATAAATACATAAAGAGTAAACATTGATTTTTCTATAATAAAAGAATAGCATCTATACCTTTATTCAATGGGATGTCGTGTTTTAAATCATGTTCTATCAAATTATCATACCATAATAAAACCATAGGGAGAAGTTTGATAAAGATTAATGTTAAGCTACATTGCACCTACCATCTTTACAGTCCACTGACTTCTACAGTCTGTGTATGTGTTTACTTGCTGTTGTATTTGTACATCATGAGGGAACTTTCATGGTTTTATCCTGAACCTCAGACATAATAGGCTATTTTCCGAATGCCACAGTGGATTTCAGGTTAGCCACAATTTTCCGCCCCGGGCGGCACGGCGGCTGTTTTGGTGGCAGTTGATTTTTGGCAGAGCTCGAAATGTGGAAGTCTAGAAAGTGTGGAGGATGGCATTTCCTGTCAGAGGTCAAAGTGACGAGAAGTTCAGTTCCAGCCAGACTGAACCAATCTATAAAATAGCCGTGACTGTGGGTCCCGTCATTACAGTTAGTTCTGCCCAAAAAAGAGAAAAGATAGAGTGAAGAGGGACAGGGTGGTGAAATGGTGAAGGTGAAATACCGTCAAGTTTGAAAAACCCTGATAGTGGAGGAAGCAGAGGAAGAGAGGATGGTAAATAAAAAATGGAACTGAGGAACAAAGGAAGGCAATGTCCTCCCCTCAGATTAAAATGTTGTGTCTTCAATTTTAATTCAATTTTCAAGAAAGTTTACAATTTTTTATGCGTCTTTTACTGGAATGAAAGATATTTTGAATGGTTCTTCATAATCATGGAGTCATAAAACAGCAGCACGGGGTCCGGGAGGATGCATCATTACTAAGATAATGAGGGAAATAAAAATGAATATTTGATGTGAAATACAAAATGCAGACAGCTGGAAACTGTTCTGCTTGTTGGTGAGCAAACATGCTTTCATACCCAGGAGCTCAGTTTGAGTACAAAGATTCTGCTGGCTGATGTTTCAGTATTTTAAAATTACATGTGATTAAAGTTAGTAGACATACTTCTTTCAATGCAAGAACTAGTTTAAAATCATCATTTTTAGATTTTTCCATCCGATCTAACACTGAAACTGTGTGTCACAGGATAAATATGAAAGGGGCTCGGTTCAACATTGATACAGATTGAATGCTATTGACGTAAGCTGATGCAGTCAAAGTGTCCGTCTCAGCACTCTGTCTGACCTTGGGACCAATCCTGCAGGTTGAACTCCTCAGAACAGTTCTAATGGCAGTATGTGCTTGTCTTAGCAACTTCCATGTGTCAAAAGGCCTTGTTACGTATTCATATCACATCTTTACTGTATGCTTCAATAGCCTCTAAGACACGACACAAGTCACGTCAGCAGCAGCTGTAAGTCTCATCGGCGCTGCTGTTTTCAAATTCCTGATCAACTGCAAACCTACAAAGCTTAGTCAAAATATAAATATGATTCATTTAAATGCCGTTTTGTTTTTGTTCTGCATTTGTTTCCCTAAAACTTTCGTCAGAACTTCCAGTTGCAGTTTCTAGAGCTAGCAACAAATGTGCAAATTTCACATATTTCATGTCTAATGTCCATGATTACACATGTTTTACTGATGTTCCTCATCCTTGTTCTGTTGATCAGTGTTGTAGGAGACGTAATATGCTCTTGTAAGTGCATTTTGTTTGTGGCTGTTTAATAGCCTCCTGCACTTCGCATCAGTTTTTTCGTACCCGATGTAACAAAAATGTTGTTGTGCAATTATGTAATAAATCAAAATGTGCATCACACAATCAAATTACTGCAGAATGTAAATAAATGAACCGCTAATGCATTATGTTCATTATTTTCTGTAATATAATTCATATCCTGCATTATTTTGTCCAATTCTTAATTTGGAGTTGTCATTATATTTGTATTGAAGAAGATGAGTGAATCTTTAACACAACATTTTGTAAATCAAAAATAATGTTTCCACTTATACTTAAATGGACCTATAGGGCAGCACAGTGGTTTGTTGACTCAAATCGTCAGTTCAGCTGGATTGGAAACATATATATATGAATGTGAGTGGCTGTATATCCGTGTTGGCACAGTGTTTTACTGCAGACGTGTCTGAAATACACATTATTAGTATCTCCCTGCCTGCTGCTCAGTGCATGCCAGGACAGGCTCCAGCCTTGTGGAACTTCCTGAAAAGGCAGAGACATTAAAGAAAGTTAATGTCACTCGTTGAACATATCTAACCAATATGTGAAATGAAACCATTCAGGCTTCACACTGTATCATCGTCTCTCTGACTGTTTTCTGTCATCCAATTAGATTGAGCATTCACCTCATTTCAATTTATTTTTGATAAAAACATGTAGGGTAGCAAATCTCTTGAGATTCTCTACAAACCCATTTTTAAGGTCAGTCTAAACATGGAAGTTAATTCCAAAATGTGAAATTAAACAACAAAGGTGAGAAGAAAGCAATCAGGCTTCCTAATGGACTTCCAGAGAATATTCACAGAAACAATTATCCACCTTTTATGTGTACTGCAGCCAATGACAGCTAGGGAATCATTAAAATGTGCATTCTATTACAGGAATGTCATGTCAACAGCTAGTGTTTTTCCATCACAAGCTAAGTATCTTTTTTCAGAACCCTTGAGTGAGACACTAAAATGCTGCCCATTGTAAATCTCTCTAGATAAGAGCACCAACTAAATGCCAGAAATGTAAAGGCTTTCTCTGGAGTAGGCACACAGGATTTCTGGGATATACAAACCTGAGTGGTGACACATTTCTCAAAAGGTCACTGACTTGGTTTTACCTGCTACAAAGTGTTGGATCTCCAGGAAGACCAACTATTTCCATTAGCATGTGTAAAATTTCAATCTCACTCACTCGTGTGGTATATTTGTGTAAATTACCTCAAAGGTAAACATACTCACACAATCAGCGGGTTCATGATTTGGTTATGAGTTATTCTCATTTCACTCCTGAAAACTCATCAGAACGCTCCTGAGCGTTGTGACAGTTAAATTATCTCACAGGCTCCAATTTCAGTACATTGCGGAATGTGCTGTAAGATAATCAAACTGAAATTACATTTCAATCTAGCAGCAGCAGAGTGAATCCATGCATGGCGGAACCTCCAGACAAGGTCAGACAGATCAACACGTGTGAGCCTGTGAAACACAAACAGATGAACATACAATATAGTGTGCCATGAGTAGGATTCCTAATGAGAGTGGCACCAGAAAACAAAGGTTTGGGTGTGCAACAGATGGATTTTTTCTTATTTTTTTCTTTTCTTATTCTTACCCAACAAGTTAATTGCTGAAATCTGAGAATGTGGTGTCACTGGTAAAGTGTAAGGTCTAGAGTAAAACAAATCAAGCAGTAATGCATGTTTTAAACAAGCTTACTCATAATAGTGTACTAACTACAGGACGAATAGTCAGAACTGAAGAAGCCTCTAGGATGAGAGGTCTTCAGGAAATGTCTTCATGGATCTATAACCGAGATTCACAGACCAATAGTGAACATTTTGTACACTGTTCATTAATTCCAACTAATCACTGACTGTGAATAACCTTGAGTGTCCTTTAATTTGTGTAAAACAATTAAACTGAACATGTAAAAGTCAACAATTCAACATGAATATTCAGTTTCTAATACTAAATACAATGCATGTTAGAAATGATTTTGGGTTTCAATGTCCCTAAAACATTTTGCCATAAGACTCCATTAAAAACACCATTCTCCACCAAGAGATGTTTGTATTTTCATCCTAAAACACACTCTTCTCACTGCTCTGAGGTGGGCGAGGCTCATTTGGAAAATTGTGTTCTCAAATATTTTTCCTGCACCGATTTGAATATATTTATTTTGTTTGTTTGTTGTCTTATGCACTGTTCAAATGTTGCCCACACAGTCCTAAATTTTTTTTTTTTCTGAACTTTAGGTTTGATTTTTGCTTATTAAGTAATGGATATTTAATGTTCTGAAAAAATACTTTAGACTTGAAACCATGTCAGGCCCTTTGAATGGAATCATTCTTTGGAGGATATCTCTATAATTAGTACCATATTTTATTGTTTTGTTGGTTTTCTGGTGCTGTCACTTCTCATTTTTCATTCAGATTTATTTTCAAATGAAGTAGTTCTGAAAATCTGACAAAACTGTAGGCTTGTTTGCAACCTGATCTGTCACACTTTATTAAAGCACTGTAGTGATGTTCCCTGATGTCAGTGTTCAGATTTACAGTCAGTGTTCAGATATACAGTGTTGTATCCGATAGAAATGATCTTCAAAATAAGAAAATAGGAATCATTTCATAATAAAATGCCCTCTCCTGTCTGTACTGTCTGTGGAGCTTTATGATGTGCTGTCCATGGTGCTGAAATCTGACACACTGTTGCGTCTGACTGTCACCACCCTGAACTCCCACTCACTCTCAGCCTCATTAGTTTGCTCTCAGACTGCTATCTCACACTGTCCAGTGATTAATATACATCTGTCTGTGCGGGCTGAGATATGCATAACTTAAGAGGAGGGGACAGGCATTCCATTTATTTCCTGTTAGTTGTGAGGCAGATCTCCTCTTTATAACTCTGCTCAAAATGGCAGTTACAGGCAGCCATAGATTTGCATCAGATTTGTATGCAGAGGGTGGAAAAAAGTGCTAGATCAAAGTTAAAGAGGAAATTCATTTGATGGCTATTCCTGCAGGGCGTGAGTGATGGCCTCCAGCTGATGCACTTGATGAGTTTTCTCAGTATGAAATGTTGGCCTTTAACATTGTTTAAAAGAGACTTGGTTTTCAAGTGACTGAAGAACATTTGAAGGTCTCAGTTCAAATTGTCTGTAAATTGCTGCTTTTTTGATGTCTTGTCAGTTGTTAACATCTTTAGTAGTATTCCAGTGTGCAGTAAGGAATAGAGGAAAGTCTCTCAGATTGTTTGAGATTGCTTCTGAATTAAACTGTAAAGGCAAATCCTTAATGTAGATGTGGAAATGATACTTTGGGACTTATCTTCAGTTTTAAAATCAAGATGTCAGAAGCATGTTTTCATGTGTCTGATATACAGCTGCTGCTGTCTGACTCTAAGGATGCCTTCACCCCATTTTAAGGTCATAAGTCGGATCTCTGCAGGAGCCATGAGTTCACAATCCATTTGGCCCCTTGAAGTGACCTTAATCTGCTTACTCTTTCATTATAAACTCAAACGATTAATCGAATCACTGATTAATAGAAAATTAATTTTGATAATCCTTTAATTGTTTCAGTCCCTTGTTAAGCAAACATGCAAAAAGTGCTCTGCTTCCAGTGTCACCATTTTCATTTGCGTTTATCATTCTGTTAACCTCGGGCACTGGGAAATCATAATGTTGCATTTCTCCGACATTTAATCAAGGAAATAACTGCAGATTGTTCAAGCACAAGTAGACAAACAATTGTTTGTTGCAGCTTGTTTACACTCTGTAAGGCAGTGTCAGTCAAGGTGTACTGACTGATAGACAAGATCTGGTACTCCGTTGCTGAAGCGTAAACCTAAATCTACTCACATTTAAGTCTCTTTTATTGTTACATTGACTTAAAGGACTCCAGTTGTTTAGTAAGTAAGACAAGATCGGTACTGAAGATGACAAGATTAAGCCAGTCCACATGAGGTTCTTGATGTTGGGTTGGTAATCCTTGTGACATTTGAGCTTTGAAAAAAAAAAAAAAAAAAGCTGATTGACCTTTTGAAAACTCTGTACAGGAAATGTCCTGGGCGTGCTTCATAAAGGCAACCATCAACAATATGAACTCACTGCACACTATAGTGACCCCGTGCTGTTCAATGTTTTAATGGCTTAATGCTCCTAATTAACGCGAGATGTTTTATTCCCACTGTAGCACTCTTGTCACCAAGTGGTTGCCACTCGGCTCTTTTCGTCTCTGTCCGCCTCCTGATTAACATTCCTCACTTGTGGGTGTGATGCCGAAAGGATCTCCGGCGCGCCGAGCGGAGACGCGCAGTGTCTCTGTGCGTTTAGAGGAGGTATCAGCTGCGACGAGGAGGAGCGGAAGAAGAGACAGCAGAGCTACATCGCAGGCGACCATTCCTTCACTGCTGTTGTCCTTTCACTGCTAGCCACCTGCAGAAAAAAAAATCGGTCCTTTGCTGCAGATTATTTTTTTTGTTTTCTCCCCAAGGCTAAACGTCTCCAATATGTGTCGGATCTAACATCTCCGGAGATAACGAGGAATATCAGTCTCCCGTGGTGGATGTGAACATCTGAACTGTGGACATGGAAAAGATAGTAAATTTACCCCTTTCAGTTCTGCTGGTTTTATGGGGATGCGCGCTTGGAGGCTCGCCCAGTGTTCAAATTGGTAGGTATCCATTAGTTAAAAAAAAATAACTGGCTCAAAAGCGACGAATTCGTGCGTAAAATGTTAAACTTGGATAGAAAATGTTCCTCATGATGGAAAATTGTTCAGGTGTAACTGGTATTTTGTGTCGGTTTCAGGGGGACTTTTTCCAAGGGGCGCGGATCAAGAGTACAGCGCATTTCGGATAGGAATGGTTCAGTTTGGCACCTCGGAATTCAGATTGACACCTCACATTGACAATCTGGAAGTGGCGAACAGTTTTGCTGTTACCAACTGCTGTGAGTGCAAAAATATGTTTCCTCCCTTTTTGAAATGAATCTTTCCTACAAGTGTTCATGACATCCATGTCCATATTTTATGAGATGAGTTTGAATAAATGTCTCGATTACATATGAGCTGTCTAATGTATATCTGTCAGCAAACATATCGAGGCAGTAAGATGGGAAGTTGAGGATGAACAACATCGTGTAGGCAGGGGAAAGTTGGTTTCCACAGAAACAGCAGGTCACATCCATTATTTTGAGTCCTTCAGATTCAGAGATCAAGCAAGGCACTGCAAAAATATCGAGTTCTTTTTATCCAGCAGTCTTTTAAACCCACTGATTCTTCTCTAAAGTGCGTGGAAAAAACAAATGAGTTGAATTACAATGAGCATCAACCTCTTTATTGAATCAAATTTAATTTCTATAAGGCTGCCAATGTAGAGATTTGACTTTTTTCGTCTTTATTCCTTTAGAAAAAAAAGTAAAAGCAATGAAATCAATCCATCTCTCGCCACATTCATTTGGCTTTCATGTTTCGAGAGGAAAAAAAAATAGACGGGACTTGCTGAGATGAACATTTATTTCAGTCTACCGCTGTCACGTCTTTTCTCAGATCAGAAGGAGCAGTGTTCTTCCATTGTTGGCTCCCATAAGACAGCCTACACAGATTTACAGTGAGCGTCACACGTTCAACGTATACCGAGGACTAATCAGAATATATGTGGGAGTAGAGGCCATAAAATGATTGGCAGTTCTTTGGGAAAATGCAGGAGATAATAGCTTTTGATCAACCCTAAATCACGACTCTTGAGTCAAGACAGCTCACATTCAACTCCATCACTTCATATACCGTTTTTCGATCAGACAGCGGTGAGTTTTCAGTTTTAATCCTGCGTTTCTTTCATCATAAGAGCCAAGATGCTGATTATTTGCTTTGAAACAGCCGCAACAAGAGGCAGCAGATAGGTTCTAAGGTCGCTATTTTTAATAGCCACAGCTCGAACATTTCATTAGGCGGTTGCCAAGCGACTACTCCTCTCAACAGTCCCTTACACATAAATCAAACGCTTCTGATTGGTGCGCGCATCGGTCCAATCGATTTCATTACCATATAAAAGCTTCCTGCTTGGAGTGCCTCATTGCGTCCGACAGATCACAGCGAGAGCCCTGACGATGTGCAACATACAAATATCAGTGCCCCCTCTTGCTGTCATGAAAGCTCGGCTACATTGTATATACTAAAAAAAAAGGTGAGATTTAAGAATTTGTTGTCTTCTATACTGTTAATCTCCAGCACATGTATCCACTCCAAATGCAGCATGCACAGGCTGTTTTACCATTGTAACACCATATGAGCCTGAATAGAACAGTGCTCTGAGTAGATTATTTCCAAACTTTTGCAAACAGGTGTGACAGTTAAACTCACTTAACCCAGTTATGATTAAATTTAAGAGTAATTCAGACATGTTTAACTTGTAGGTTTAGGGGTTTTTGGTAAACTGTGGCATATAATCAATTACTTTAGTTATGCACGTGCTCCCCAAATGTGAGGGAGAAATATAAATAAACACCAACAAAGTTGTTTTATTTTCTTATTCTTAATTTATGGCACACATTATGACTGCTGGCTTCCACATATTCTTCTAGAAATGAACTTGATTACTAAACAAAACATATAAAGTCAGAGTTTTTGGTGAAATCAATGTGTTGCAATCCTTGCGAGTGATTTGAGCTGTTCATGTTGGTTAAGAAGAGTATTTAATGTGTCTGTAATTAACTCAATGGCGATCCTCCATGATGGTTTTACTAAGCAGCTGACACTCAGACTGGTGGGGTGTGGCTGGTTCACCTCCACTTCGCACAGCAAATGGCTAAAACCTGCACACGGTTATCGCACACAATGAATGAATGCATGGTTATTAAAAATGAACAAATGAATGCAGATTTCAAGCTGAGTAATGGCTGTCACGTGAAAAAACTGCTAAGAGTTTGTGTGTCTCTTAACAAAGCACCAAAGCTGCACACCTTTACTGTTTTCAAAATGTATGTGCTTGAACTCTATCTGCCTCCTCTAATCGACTACTTGAGTGGGAGTTGGAAGTAGGAGGAAGGAGGTTGAATGGGGTGAGGTGAGGTTGAAGGGGAGGGGGGGGGGTTGCCTTTAAGCCGGTAGATGGCAGCCTGCCTCACAGTCCACCTCCATGTGTAATTATAATAGATTAAAACCGCCGGCGTGCCTTTTGTTAAAACGTACCTTATGAGACAGCACGCCACGGAGAATAAAAGGAGAAATATTGAAGCTGATGTGGCATATTGAAAGCTAAAACGTTATAATTGCAGGTTCTTGTAAGCTCTCTGTTGAGCTTCAGGAGACCTCATACACTCCATTAACAAGGAGCTGCTGCTGTGAGCGTTCATTTTGGATCAAGCAAAAGCACATTTGTCTTTAATGTAGGATGGAAAAATGTCAAACTACATATGATTTCATTGAAGTAGACTACAGGAAGTGACACACTTGCCTCCTAAAATAGGGAAGGAGCAAATATTTAATATTTTATTAATTGTAGATTTTCTTGGTCTCATAAAGCTCATTAGACTTTAATCATCTCGCTATTTAATGAAAACATTATTTGAGATTATGAAATAAGACTCTGAACATATGGATCTGTACCCCACAGACATATTACACTCTGGTTGTACTTGGCCTGTGCAACAGCGTACTTCATCAATACAGTGTGTCAGAGACAGTGGGAGGGAGGATGATACATTTCTCCATCAATAACAGTTCATCTGGACAGGCCTGCATCTGCTGCCAAAACCAGGGGAGTCGTTGTGCCTGTGTGCATGTGCATGTGTGTGTGCTGTTATATTGGTGTGCTGTCCACCCAGAGCAATAAATTTAAAAGATTATTGTTCAAAGTTACTAGAATAGAGCCACCCTCGAGACCCCACATGGTTTAATGACTAATGCACCCTGAAACGCTTCTCTGCTGTTAAAAATAACAGATTTTCGCAGCGTATGTTGAATTTCTTGGGCCATGTTATTGTTTGGTGTCATATTTTCTAATGAAGTGCTAACTAATATAATCTATTAATAAGGATGGGGTTTTGATTGCTGGGTTGATTGTTCCTTGCCACTATTAAATGGAAATACAACGTTTATACCCATTGTAAAATGTTCCTGAGAAAGTGTGGCTCTGGAGGTTGTATTTAGTTTGAAAGATGTTGGAAATAACCAGGGTCTAATAAAAGATGCTATCAAGTTGCATTATGGGAAAAGTAGGAAGTATGTCAAGGGCTTGACTCATTGGAACTACAAGGATATTCAGGATGCTTTTGGCTATTCTTTTTTTAAATGTGTGTAGAATAGCTGTAGAACAGCTTCAGTGTGATCAAATCATTCAGCTACAGAAAACATTAGGATTTAGTTTCAGTCCCATAGTGGTGATCTAGGGAGTCATAAGATGGGTCGTGAGATAATTAGCAGGGCTGAAAATATGTTTGGCAAATCTTCCACACAACGTAATGCTTGTTCTTTAGTCTGTTTTTTTAATCTTTGCTTTTTTTCAAATGAAGCCTCTCCTCACATTATGATTCAAATCATTCAAATCAGCAGCACAAGAAGAGAAAATCACTCTTTGATTGAACTGCACACAACTCATAGACCGGTGCCTTATGATGAGGGGTCACAGACAGACATTTATTTGTATTAATTCATGTATGCATGAACATGTAATAATCTCCAGAATGCAGTTACAGTTTACACTTCTGTCATGTGCAATGCAAAATCTCACATCACTGCATCATCCTCTCTCAACACACACTTTTTTTTTCTAATTTGACAAACCACCTACACAACTTCATCCAATTAATAAAAAGTAGTGCAAGTTTATCTAGTAGGGATGGACTTTTCTTTTAAATAAAAGTGAAAACTGTCTTACACTGTGCACATGACTATGTGCATGTGTGTATGTGTGTGTTTTCCTGCCACATTAAACTTCATATTCTGCTGTAGTACGCTCCCATGCTTTTATTTCTGACGCCCACCTCTTTTAAAGCACACCACTGTTCCTCCTTTGAGAGCAACAGAGCAGTTTGAGGTCACTGGCAGTCGGCTGGCGATTTAACACTTACAAAGTTCTAGTTTGTCATGGCTGAATCACGCATACTGTAATTTCATGCGTCTACATGCACATAGTATCCTGAGAGTATGCATTCAGAGACCTTGCTGAATGATCAAAAGCCTAAACCATATATGTGCAGCAGAGCATTGGTTATAGCCAATTTATTGTTCACACTTAATTAAGCGCATTCTCCTCCATTTCAGAGGGAGCTGTGAAATATTAAATAGGCCTGGGAGCTGGCCGGTCAGAAAATGAGGCTAAAGAACCCTCTGTGGAGCTTTGCTTGCCCTGAATAAAGCCCTCAACCAAGCCCTTATCACTCTGTCCTCAAAAAACACAAGGCTGAGATAGCATCAGTTACAACATGATTCAAAGGCTTTCAGCTGGAAGTCGGCTCACATCCAATGACTTAGTTTTCTGTCTTCAAGGCAGGTGGCTCAAATGCATTAGCTGGGCAGGAAGTAAACTTGTTTGTCCTCCAGTGCACCACGAAAAAGTACTGAGTCAACTTCATCCAATGATGACTTCAGAACAGATGTGCATCCTGTCACTAAGAAGATAAAGTTTAATTCAGTCATTCTTTCATTCATTTGTTTACAGTATTAATCTGTATCTCTGCACCAATGCCAAAAGAGAACCAAAACATTTCTTACACTTCTTCCAATGATCATCCCCTCAGAGCACCGATCCTTATCCTAACACAATGTAACCAGGGCTTTATCCTTGGCCCTCTATCTAGACGTCCCCTCTCATATCTCTCTGAAAAATAAAAACAACTTGTTCATTCTTCTGCAGCCTTTTATCAAACGCTAAAAGCCTGTGACAACAGCATCAGCTCCATTTACTCTTACCGTTCTGGTATGTGTGTAAGTCATGTTTCAGTGTACGGCTGTCACGGCGGCAGAAGCTACATTTATTATAAGAGCATCATGGAGATGCAGTGCATGTGTCTTGAATGATTACAGCTCAGCTGCCATCACTTCATCACTGGTTAAATGGAGTTTTGCCGCCATACAGTCATCTTGTCAATTCAGTAGCAGCTTAAAGATATAAAAACATAAACAGATGGTCATATTTACAACATTTATGTCATTCGGGCTCCAGCTTAGAAAATACCAATTAACAGCCAGCCAAGGTTATTTGACAGAAAAGTGACTTTAAAAAATAAAAAGTTAAAAAATAAATACATTTTCTTAAAACCAGAGCGAAACATATCCCTACCTCTATATTAAATTTATTTTGATCTATTTTGCCATCTTTATGTTTATGTGCAAGGAGAAAGTCACATTCTTTTCATTTTAAAGTCGCCAAATCATAATATTGTTAACAATTTATTAATAAAACACCTGAATAAATTTTACCTGCCAGAGCTATTAGCTATATCTCATGGCCATCGTCAGCAGATTCTCAGCAGAGTTCTCAGAATTAGATAGAGGTAAACTAGTTAAAAACTCAAATTAGAGTACTTGTAACTCAATTAGCCACCAAAAAACCAAACAACGACAATTATTATTTTTATTATTAGTGAATTGTTAACATTTTTACACAATGTGAAAATGGAACTAGCTTCTCACAAGTGTTTAAAAATCTAAGAAACCACTTCTCCATATGAATCTGACAGTCTGAGTTGAATTTCTTTTAATTCACAGAATAACCTTTTCTGCTGAAAGGGGGTGCTCATTAGCATGCATAGAAGAGAATCTGTCCTTCTCATCATCGTGGTGATTAAGATTTGATCTGGTTGCCTTGTCTGGTTGTACAGGGTGTTCTTGTCAAACTTATTAGGAGTTGAGTGTGTGTGTGTGTGTGTGTGTGTGTGTGCTGTCTGTCTCTCTGTGTGTGTGTGTGTGTGTGTGTGTAGAGAGAGAGAGAGAGAGAGAGAGAGAGAGAGAGAGAGAGAGTAAGATAAAGAATTATGAAATGATAAATGAAAATGACAGTGCAGAGATGGAACAACCTTATAGTGTGATAAGCAGAGCATGAGTGCAATGTACAGACAGAAGTGACCCTGTGATCTTTGTTGTTGTAATGCTATGTCTCGCTGAGCAAAATGTAAATGTAATGTAGATGTAGAGCGATTGTCTTTAGGCCGGCTGTGTCCCTTGAAAAAGGGCAGGATGACTCAGGCTAAAGGTGGATACGATCAGGAAAATCTCTTCAAGTGCCTGTTTTGTGACTATTTAACCTGCTGTGTAACCCAATAATAAAGTTATTCATCTATTAATGCTTCACTTAATTCACAAAAAGAACATTTATGCACCTGGACATCTACTGGGATTGGGTACAGAGACTACTGACAGAGCTTTGCTCATAGTCATTTCATAGTCATATGCAATTAGCATAATTCATCCTCAGTTTTATCGTGTGTAACATTGATTCACATCAACTGTATTCTCACCTACGGAACCTTTTGCTAAAGAATGCCTTTCTGCAAAATCCACACTGTCATGTCTCCAAGCAACCAGGTAAATGAGCATGGAGGGCTGATGAGTACATTTCCTTGCAGTTCTGCTCTGTCTCTTAACTAGACCTCACTTTGTCCACTTCATTTAGAGCTTTGATCCACTTGAAACACTTCTTTATGTTGTCAGCAGTGCTGTTAAGCAATGTCTGTTTTCCAGACAGTGCTATTGTACTCGTGTCAGAACTTGTTCCCTAATGGTCTTCCTGCTTAAACAAAAGGTCCAATCTGGAATGGAGTCAACATATCTCAGCTAGTGTTGGCTTCATGTTGGAATCATGTTTTTGGTACTTTAGACTGAGCCTTTTAGATCTACAGACATCACAAGTCCTCTTTCTTCTTCCATCTTGAACTGCCATGTTTCTAGAGTAGCCCAGAATGGATAAACTAAACACTGGTCTTTTGCGCTTTTCATGGCTTTCACAGCCACCATAATATAGCAACTACACCACTAGATGACACAAAATCCTTGTAAAGCAAACAAATCAAATGTTATAACACTTTATAATGTGAATTTACTGGAACCATTTTCTTTGTCTGCCTTGTCTACTTCCCCTGTTCTTACGCTGCCCAGGATGACTTTCAACATTGTTCAGAAAATAAACCTTAAACTAGAATTTAGCTGTATGCAACTAAGGAGAAAAGTTGTTATTAATTACAAAACTAAAAACCTAAAATGTTGTGAAAAAATAAAAATAGCATGGCTTAATTAATGATGTTTAACGTTAATCTAAAACGATGAGTCTAGAAAACAAATTCTTAGTTTTTACCTTTAGAGGCCAGCAAAACAGTAACTAAACCTGATATTAAGTGCACGTGTCACAAAGTTTACTGACTCAACTACCTTTGTTACATGTGCAGTGTCCCTTTAATACATTAGTGGCTACTATTAGTTAAAGCTCATTCACCATGAATAGATAATGACTTGACAATGAGAGAATATTATTATGTGGCAAAAATATAAAAACTATGATCAAATATTGAATGTGCATACTGAGCGCTTGTTTTATGTTTAAATCTGTGTGTTTAACCTGGCTGCAAGACAAATTTACCCTGACAATAAAGTTAATGTTGAAATCTGTTTATTATCATTACAAATGAGCGGAGTGAAGTTTGGAGTGTTCAAAGGTGAACCCTCAGGTTGGTTTTCAGCTGGCCTTGCTCCCCTACTGCTTGGCTGTGTGAAGATGTTTAAAGGAACCTTGTGTGTTCACCATGTGAGGGCCTGTAAGGCCAAAGTCTGTGAGCGCTTTCTTTGATCTCCCCGTCTCATGGGTCAGTTCTGGATGGATTCAGTGGAAAGAGAGAGGCAGGACTGTTTTCTCATTCTTAGAGTGACTATGCAGTTAATGTTTGGTTGTGTCTTTTTGTGTCTGAGGGTGTTTTTTATGTTCTCTCGTGTTTTTGTTTTGATCTATTACCCCATTGGTTTGTTCAAAGATAAAAAGGAAAGAACAGTCCATCACCAAGTTGCAAGGTTACTGTTAAAACATTTCAAAATCAGACAAAAGACAACATTTGATGGTGGTAGAAATGAGTATTGAATTAGAGCAGAACATGTAGAAAATAATGCCCTCCATTCTGTCTTTTCATATATGTTTCTGTATTGATATATTTAGTATGATCTTGGGAAATCAATATAACAGAATCCTTCTTATTTACAAGAAGGTACGTATGTCTTATCCTGCAACAACAAACCTGACTAGTCAGTTTAGAAGTGGTATGGCCTTTATTTTTCATACAATTGATAACACAATACTGTCTGTTCTTGGCTTGTAAGCTACTGTTACCAGAAAAATGTATTTGCATTGTGTCTCGCTACCCCCTGTCAGTTCAGCCGTCAGTCAAAATCATATACTAGCTCACTAACACTGAGGCTTGGAGGCTAAAGGAACATTTCTGATGCACATCCAGAGATCCACTTCTTTTTTTTGAGCACCACAAATGAAATTGAACCTTAGGTGGATATCTTAAAGAAACCTAGACACATTAAATCAAAAATTTTTTCGTGGCTCCCATTACAGTGAGAAAAGGTCTTTTGTTTTTTTCATAAGATGGGTGACCTGACCCTTTAAAGGGACATTTAGTCGTTTTTGATCGTCCATTGAGAGCAGAAATTGTAGTCAGCAGAAACTGCAACAGTGGTAATAGGAAAGCACTTAATCCTCATGTTTTTTGCAACAGAAAATTAATCATCACAACAATATGATCCAGTGCTTTGTGTGGAAAAAAAAGGGGGGGCATGAAAAGAAAAAAAAAATATTGCAATTGAGCATATATAGGAAACCAATAATGTCTAACTGAATATAGTGTAGACTCAGCAGACTCACACAGTAAGATAAGGTTAAATTCGCAACAGTAAAACCAATTCAAAGATTCAACCTCAATGACAGCCAAGTATGTAATAGGTGCCAGGACAAAACCATTAAATTGACAATGACATGAACCACTGGGAGTAGATAAGAAAACAAATCGGAGTGAAATATGATGAGGCAGAGAGAGATAGGGCTTTGGCCAGCGGCGAGTCCACAAAAGCTAGGTCAGCAGCTGTACCCACCAGCAGGTGATATCACTATGTGTGACAGGTCTCTGACAGACAGGGCAAACAAACAGACACCTACATACACACACTCAGAGAAGATACATTCTGCTACGCCCACACTCGGGCAGCAGTCAGGCAGAGAGTGTAATGATGCAGCAGTCAAGAGGAAACTCCAAACTGTTCCCAACTGTCCTCCTACTTCAAAATAAAGTTGAGACTGTTGGTCCTAAAGTGGACATCCGTATAACTTTGGGACATGAGACCTACAGTATAATGTATCAGTGAAGTCCAGCACAAACATTTCAAAATGACACGAGCTGAAAGAACAGCCCTCACATCTCTTAGCAGCTCCACATCCCCCCTGCTGTGATAAAACAGCAGGAGAAACATTGGGAAAAGGGGGCAGCCGCATAAATTATCTGACATTTTCTGATTTCACCATTTGCTCGCCGGAAGGAAGTCAGAGTAAGAGCAGTAGATCCAATAAAATACATCCAAATGTTGACCTTTTATTCTCTCTTAGCTCTGCCTAAATGAATGGATTTCAGATAATAGACATGGGGATTATCACTTTATCTCTGCTCCTAACCCTGTTTTGTTTTATGGCTCTTTTACAAATGCATTTTGTGATAATTGTCAGAAAAAGCAAGACAGCAAAATCTTGGAAGACTTATCAAAGAAAAGTAGATAATTTCTAACTCTTAGGAGTATCCATATTACAGTTGAAATTGTTTGGGACATGAGTTGACAGCTAGCTTCTCAGTCTGTAAATGCTAACATGAGCATGTTCTCAATTTTAACAATGCCAATGCAAACATGCTGGCAGGTATAATATTTACCATGTTCACTATTTTAGTTTACTGTTAGCTTTGTGTTCACATGCTGATATTTGCTTATTAGCATTAAACACAAAGTTAAGTTGAGGTTTAAGAGAATGTCGAGGTATTTAGCCTTAAATCAAAGATGATGATTGTTCTACATGAAAAGTCATGGGATCATGAAAATTCATCCTCTTGGGAATATAATTTTTAAGTTTTAATTAAGAATGTGCCAGCATACCTGTTTTACTATATACAGTACCATGGGTATACAGGTCACAAGATGGTGTGTAGAACAGGAGTAAATTCTAGCAACTTGTAAGAGGCCAGTATAACTGTGCCACTTTCTGCCTTTTAGCTGTTATTCATTGTTTAGTTAGGTTTGATTAAGTCTAATGAGAGTACGGTGTGGAGTAATTTACCACTAAACATGGTAAGTTACATAATGTGAAAATATTCTTGTTTATCATGTATAATACGTCTGTCATCAAGTATTGGTACCCCATTCCCAGTCTGTCTCATTGTGGTGCTGCAGTGATAGTCAGGGGATCACCAAAGTCATTAAGATTCATCATCTGGGAACCATGAATGTCTGTATACAATTTTATAATAATCCATAGCAATAGATGTTGATTTGCTGAGCCAATATGGTGGACCAACTTACTGACATTGGCATATAATAATAATAATGGAGAACAGATGCATGTTCTCTGTGTGTCTGTGTGGGTTATCTCCAGGGACTCTGGCTTCCTTCCATATTCAAAAAACATGCACTTAATAGGATAACTGATCAGTCCAAATTGTGTGAATGTGAGCATGAATGGTTGTTTGTCTCTATGTGCCCTGTGATGAACTGACGACTTATCCAGGGTGTACCCCGCCTCCCGCCTAATGTCAGCAGGGATGGGCTCCAGCCACCCGCAACCCTGATAGGAATAAGCATGAACAAAAAATGGATTGATGGATAGATGGATGGATGGATGGATAACAATGGAAGATATTTATTGCAAATAACAAAACAACAAAATGAGAGCTCTGCTAATCATAATGCCAATCGTTGCCAATTCATGATTAGATTCAACTTTATTATCATTGTCACTTTATAGTAGTAGATTAACTGAACAGAATTAGGACCATCCACAATGTCTGCTACATTACTATCCTAATCACATTTAATACCTTCTATACTGCTATACTGTACTTGCTATTTCTTTCAGCCATGCAAAAAGATTACGGCTGAGCAAATATCGGTATTTCATGGTCCAGTGTTCTGTCAGCATAAAATGTTATGTTTTGGGCCTGCACTACAAATTAGCCTTCTATATAATAGGGTTGTTTGTCAAAAATTGGTCAGATTTGCATGAAAATACCCCACAGTACGGAAGACATTAAATCCCATGAAAAGCAGCTGCAGCCTCAATCTTACTTTTTAATGCTCACTTTATTGTTGAAACCCAAGGCCACACTGAAAGGTCACATCTCTGTTTGCTTCCTTTTGAAGTGTTGTATTATGTAATATCTATCTTCTTCTGCAGGACTTTACAGTGGCACTAATTCAAAGTGTGTAAGCTTTGACACAAAGACACAATGTCAAACATGTTTTAAAAAGTACAAGGGAGCACTGTGAATGTGAGTGTCTGTCTGCAGAAGGTTTCATGTAAATAACAGTCATCTCATCATCTCCTTTTTGACATTCAGAAATGTTTAATTATGTCGACATTTCTCTTTTTTAAAAAATATATTACATTTTAGTCAGAAACCTCCATGTTTTCTGATCCATTTCCATTTTTGTTTGCTGCTGATGCAAACTTAAAAAAAATGTCCATGTTGACTTGTTGCTTTGATAAATTTGCATAGTACAATCAGTACAAGAACAGCCATGTTTAGTAGTATTAGTAGAAGTATTTCTATTGCTAATGTGCTGGTCGAATTAGTGATTTGTAAATGCACTTTAAGAGTACAATTCTACCTTTATTTTATGTTGTACCTAGCCTTTATTACAGACTGGCCTTTATGTCTTTGTGCTGGCCACGTCCATGGATAGTATACATTTAATACTAATTAATCTAATATGGTATAATGGCTAAAGAGCATATTTGATTTTGATAGACAGGAGGATGAGCTCTATTTTCAAATAACCACACAGCCTCGTCTCTGCTGCAGTTTCTACATGTTACATGAATGCTATTCTACTAAACCACATCCACAACTGCATTAATTCAAGTATTAAAATGAAGTGATTGATAAATGGTTGTCTGAAAGGTCGAGGACAGAGGGATGGACTCAAGGCCAATGAAGAGGGAATGAGCTAGGGGTCAAATGGAGATGGAGAGCTGATGAGAAGCCTGGGGTCATCTTGAGTGACCCAGCGAGCTGATATTCATGGAGGGGCAAGTTCTTATTGATGGGTCTTCTTATGACTTCTCATCTTTCTCCCACTGTTGTTACTTTGATGAGAGAGAGAGGACAGAGAGAGAGAAAGAGAAAAATGGTTTTGAAAGAGAACAGATGTGAGACAAACAAGAGAAAGAATTTGGTACACCTAAATAGGCTTTGACGTTTTACAATGTTACTGAAAATATTATGATTCAAATTTGATGATATATGTATGATATAAAAAGTAGTAGGAACCATCAAACACGGCATCTTGTGTATTCTCTCATTGCTTTGCTCTACCTCTCTGAGTTGATCCTTATTCATCTTTAGCAAACCCGAATGTCTGGTTGCTATGGCAGCTGCTCCCTCAGATGCTGGATGAAGCTTTGTTTTTATAGATGTAACTAATTTTGGTCTGGCAGGTTCTGAGATCATTAGAACAATAGCAGATCCAAAAGGCTGCTTTGGTATTTCCACTAAAGGTCAGTGGACATGTGATATGTTTTATTATAGGAGTCAGATGAAATGTGAACAAAGACGCTGTGTGTGATATATGGGCCAAGTTCATAGAATCAATATGGCTGAAGAATTCTGTATTGTGCTTAGTGGGATGGATTGGGCTGCTTGTGCACAGCAAAACAATGGAAGGCTATTCTTTATTCAGATCTAAGATGCATGACTTCAGCTGAGATTTGAATATAGGAAATATATTAAAAAAGCATAATTATTGAATAATATTTACACACAACTGCTACTAGTAGGATTTTTTAATTAATCAGAAGTCTTAGTATGTCATGTTAGACCAATAATAGTGTTTCTTTACAATATGCATCATTTATTAATAAGTGCATCTGTACATATTAATCTAGAGGGCTTCATTGGAAGATATCAGGAAAGCTAGCTGATGGTAAACTAATAAAGTGAGAAATGCTGGTGCAGTACATTCTTAGTTAGAGGTTGGTGATGTAGCTATAGTCAGCAGTCCAACTCAGTAAATGGCATGGATGAGTTGCTCAGGCAGCTTCCAGCTCCTCCCCCATCCCTTCAGCCATTGGTGGAGCATTCAAAAGTGCACAGATAACAACAAAAAGCAGAGCTGAAATGATGACTGGGATATTGGGGGGCGCTGTGCAACGATTGGTCCTATAGACGGCATTCATCAGGCTCTGTTCCCTTGAAGCCTGCATCCTCCCTCCACAGCCATCAAAAAAGCCTTCAGGAAACAGGTCAGTGAACAAAAGGAAAGATGGAGAAAGAGACAGAGAGAAAAAGGATGGGAGATGGGAGGAGGAGGGGTCAGAAGTTGATAAGAACTGAGCTGTACTGTTCTTCAAGAAACCAGCTGCCGGAAGAGCTGCTCTAAGGCGGACAAAAACACTTCCCAGTGCGCCTCACTGGCCCACAGTGACACCTCCCAGAAGTCTTTCTATCGGCCAGTCAAGAGCGTGACTGAGAGCTGTCACCAAGGCAACAGCCTGCGATGCTGCAATGCATTTTGTTATATAGTAAAGTTTAATCTAACCTCTTTAAATTCAAAAGTAACAATATTCACATGTATATTTTGAGAAGTATAACCCATTAGACTGATTCCTTCAGTTGCTTTCAGAAAAATGACATTTCATGCCTCAACACTGAAATGCTGAGGTGAATATTTTCTGCAGTGTAGAGAGGGAATATGGCTGAAATATATTACCCTGGCAACAGTCTACAGAGGGAATGAAACCAGATCGTGCCTTTGTGGGCTGCAGACAAAGCTCTTAGAAGTTATAAAACACTGCCTACGCTCCATCAATTTCATAGGTTATTGATATGTATTTTGCTTTTTGCTCCTTAAGAGTTGTGTGTTCCAGCCTTATGAAGCATGTCAGGTCTTTTATATTCCTTTAGCCTAAAGGCACCCTTTGGGAATCATGAAACTAGAAATTCAGCTGAGGGCTATAAACAGTATATTAATTTAGATGAGAAGAAAAGAGAAAATAATAATAATAATAACAATCTCAGAAATGTTCCAGTGTCAGAGCCTCAAGTGAGAGATGTCTGACTGTTTTCTATTTCTGAGGTTTAATGATACGGAACTAAATACATGAAAATAAAAAGAGTCTGATATTACAAGCACATTTAGGAAGACAGCAATAATTTTGGTTTCAAAAGCATATTGGAGCTGTCTTTGCTTTACAGACAGCAGTGTAAGACAGACTCTGAAAGACCTTAAAAGTGTTGAGATCACCTAGGGGAGCTTAAACAGGATTTCTCTAAATGCTTCAGTGTGTCTGTTGCCTAGGATAAAGCAGAAATACAGAAATGTTATTTTCATTAGGCAAGTTGGTCAATTAAATATTTTTTTTATTCTCATGCACATGTTAATTAGTGTGCTTTAGAGGCACTGGTAGGCAGATTGTGTTACCTTTGCTGACCAGACTAAACACTAAAAACACTGGATTGACCCCATCTCACCAAATGTCAACAAAGATCGGCTTCAGCCTCCCAGGACCCTCCAGAGAAATGGTTACTGATGATGGATGGATGGATGGATGGATGGATGGATGGATGGATGGATGGGTGGGTGAATGGATGGGTAAAAATTGACTCAGCATGGGGTCAACACAGCACATACACAATACTGGGTTAACTTAATCCAGTACCATTAAGGGGTTTTGGACCCAGTTTCAGTGTTATTTTGACCTTAATTTTACATTTTATGTATTGGTACTTAGAAAAGCTCAATAACACTGACACTGGATGAAAACCCTCAATTGTTAATGGCTAAAGGTAACTCAGTAATGGGTCAGAGGTATATTAGACATGTGCTCTAGGTTCATTTTTAACCTGTTTTCCCCTGGTATAAGTATTTATACTAAAATAAGCTAACCAGCTGTGACAATGATATAACACAGCCAGTTTTATGAGAAGAAGGCTGAAGATGTTAGTTGGGTATAGAAAGCATGTGGCTTTGACACTGGGGACTGTTGTTCTCATCCTGTTTCCTACCACCGACAGTCCACATTTGTTTTGTTGAATGCTGAGAGTGATTTTTTGCTAACCCTATCCAAGCGGTTTTAGTTGCCTGAAAAATATTCATTAAACATTGTGTGGCAGTATAGAAATTCCTTACGAGCTGTTTTTGGACCAGTCATATGGGTCATTTAGGAAGGTGCAGACAAACCACCTACTTTTTCCAGTTTTGCTGGAGATATACAAAGTCAAAATCTAGCTGCGCAGCAACTATATCAGTGACAAATGTGCTCAGGTTGCTGTGACGGAAGGAGGGTGGTGGCTTTAAGCTGTCTCGCCAACTGGTGACAGATCAGTTTTACATAAAATCCCTAAAGTCCAGAGGCCTTTTTCTCTGTGGTGAGAACAGGGGTGTTGGAGAGGGTGAGATATCTAACAGTCACTTCTGTTAGCTGTGACTGGACTGCTGATGATCATCACCACAGTGACGTGGTGTGTGTGTGCGTGAGTGTTAAACTGATTCATCATTTTGCTGATGCACTGAGCTTCTGTCTTCTATAAAATATCAGATAGTGTTTAATAAATGTCCTCTGTGATCACCACAGCTACATAAAAACCTACCATAAAATCTGTAATTAAACATTTTTTTTAAAATAAATTGCATAGTTTTTTTTAACTTAATTAAAATGACTAATGTATGCAAGTCTTGTATACCATTAAGTACATCGGTCTAAGTGTTGTTTCAGATGATGAAGTGTATAACTTAAAACCCGTTGCTAATGACTTAAAACCTATATATGGCATCACACCTATGACATTTAAAAATCCTGAAACCAATGGATTTCTTGTAATCAGTGGTGAACATGGTATATGTTTGGGGGTCATTTGGAATGATCAAACTAAGCTAACGTGAATGAACACCAAAGACAAATTTATTACCAGTATCTGTCATCCTCTCATAAAGTTTCACACTTATGTAAGGTGTATTAGATTTGAGCTGAGTTTGGATTTTTTTTTTTTTATCAGCTAATTAGTTCATTAATGCAAGTTTAATCTTTGATCAGTGACAGGGAAGTAAACAGTGGCGAAGTGGTGGAGATGCGTTCAGTGCCATAGTGGTGAAAATGAGGTCAGCTAATTGGGACGGCTAAATATATTTCACACGGTGCACCTTCTCCTCGGAAGGTGATGCAGTTCCAGAGTCACTGCTGCGACAAATTTAACATGCTGGTGATAATGAGGTGATTAGGACCTTCTGATGACCACAGAGTGTCTGATGAGTGCTTTTACATCTGTGGTACAAATTTACAGAAACTGCAGGAGCAAATTATTGAGGTGTAAAGAAATGAGAATCTTTTCCAGCCATTTATCTAACCCCAACTCTATCTCTAACCACAAATGATTCATTTTGTTTTCTGTTTAATGCTGCTGTGCATACATATATATTGTACATAGTTTATGTACATAGACTTGTCCGGGCTGTACCCCGCCTCTCGCCCTGAGTCTGCTGGGATAGGTTCCAGCCCCACCGTGACCCCGATGAGGACAAGCTGTATGGATGGATTACATATTAGTATGTACATTCATGGCAAATTTCAGTGAGGTCAATTTACAGTCTTTTCTTCTTGCATTTCTTCTTGCTTATATGTACTATTGTCAACACGATGACTTTATTAAGCATCTATTTTACTAAATGATACATTATTAATATCAAATAAATCAATCAACATCAAATCACCACAGATAATATCATCATTTATAATCATAAAATCAAAAGATAAATATTGAACCAATGAATGAAGAAGTTAAATACAAGCAGTTCTTTGAACATATATGTAGGAATATTTACTCTCACGCCTAATTTACACAGGGGACGTAACTGTGTAAATTAGGCGTGAGCTGCTTCTGATGAACAAATCGTCTAAAAGATCATTTTAGCAAAACCAACAGATATTTTAACAAAAGTACAAAAACATAACAACTTGACTTTTTGATGGGAAGGTTAGACATACTGTATCTCCTTCTTTAGCATGAATAAAACACACTCACAACCCCTTATGTACATGACAATTTCAATCACCTACCTGTGTGTGGAGAGAAAAAGATATGTATGCAAACATCACAGAAAGATATTCACCTGATGTTTTTCTTTCAAATAATATATCATTTTAAATAACTTTTACATGCAGATAAATAAATATGAAACATAGGCTTACAGTAATATGCATAATGACCATTTGCTTTGCTCTTGTTCTACATACACAACCTTCTCTTAGGAATTCTTATGTTTTACATTGTCCTCATCAAAAGTCTAATTTCCTTTGACATTATTGGTTCACATATGAAACCATTAAAAACATTCAAGAGGAATTTTGAGACCAACCAAACACAGAGAAACCAGAAACACATGTACAAGTGCACATACAGTGTATTATTCACTATGCATTGTTGGCTGACTACAATGTTAGGATTACAAGTCCCCATGTAGACAGTGTGTTTATCTTACTTGAACATTCCCAGATTAAGTCCTTTTATCTTTTTGAATAGCAAGATAGGGAGGGAAAACTGGGTCCATACCACAGTTTACACACCCAGCCCTGAGCAATAATAAGGTTTGTTACAACATTTTGCTCATGGTTCCTAATTAGGCACTTCATCAGCACTGTAAAGAAAAAGATTTATCCAGTCACTTCTTCTTTCTGTGTTCAGAGGGGGACTTCTTTGGGAAAATGCTCCTTAGTTTCATTGAAAAGCAGTCAGATGTGACAGAGGCTTAATGGCTTTTTCCACAGTTCTCACTGTTTCTAAAAGTTATAGTCTGTGGCTGTTTTTTTTCGTCCTTAATTAAACTTCCTTAATTTTTGAATTCCTTTATAAAGAGGAACACGTAGGTCGCCCATTAAAAACGTCTTGCTCTTCATTCTTTTGCTGTCACATTCCTGCAAAATCCTATCTGAACAGACGTTGCACGGAGAAATGGGTAGCGCATTGCTTCTGGATGTGAATTACCATATTTGGTAATAAAGTAACATGTTGTCAAACTGTTCGCGCTGGCATAAGCTGCAGCACAGTCATGGGGATATCCAGTCTGTAAGCATGAGCTCGGAGAGTTTTAATCCTGGGCAAACTCAGCAAGCTCACTAGTGAGAGAGTGTCAGCAAAGAAAGAAACATGACAATGGAGACTGTCAGAGAAAAACAGAAGGAAACTACAGCTCTATCAGCTTCAGGGGGTGGCAATGAGGAGTGCTAGGATATATTTGTTCTGTGTTGCCATGATGAGATGGGATGTTTTTTTTTTCTCTTCTAAGAACAAATGTGTCAGACATGCAGCCAATTAAGACTTGTGTAGTCATTGGTGCAAGAAGTCTTCAAATGATTTTCTTGAGCTAAAGTAGCACTCACATTATACATAGTAGTACCGTACGGTACAGTATTATCAGTGAAATGTGTCAAACTATCAAAACTGAACATACTGGGCAAAAATGGGCAGATCTCACTGATCCTTTAACCTATAACAATATATCACATTTTCATTTGTTTCAAGTTCATTAAAGCTTTTTGTGTAAATTATAATCTACAAGGTCAGTCATCAAACACACAGCCATTAATTAACATGTAGCATTACCCTCTCTCTCCTCTGAGGAATGTTTAATCCTCTTCACTACAGAATCATCTTCTGATTTGATCTCAACAGTTAACAAACCCAGTTAGACAAAAGTGAAATTAGATTAGTAGCCACATCACTGGCCTCTGTCATATACTAAAAACATTAGGAACACTGCCACTGACTGATGGAGGTGCTGTTAACCGCTGTTAACAGTTTGTCTCGGATGACTGCTATGAACATCTAATTGCTCGAGTTGACGGACTGGTAAAGATTTTGGAAGCACATGAATACTGGCAGTGGATTGAAGCTGGCCTTGTCCCCCGTTTATTTTGGCCTGTTCTTGATGATCTCTGCATGTTTTGAGACTTAAGGGAAAAGTGCAGCGAGGGTTGAACTATCCTTGAGATCATAGAGCTTTTGATTATGGAATGAATACCCCACACTAAGTAGAACATCTGAGTTTGAAGTGTATGAATAACTCTCTTTGCTTGACAAAATATCACTTGGTGTACAGCATTCAACCTACTTTTCACTTGCCAAGTGATAAATTTAGAAAAATTAAGTATATATCAACCAGCGACAGTTAATTAATATGATTATCTTTCATTAAAGAGCAACTTAATCCATAATAAACATAATGTTTCTGTTGTCCTCTTGTGGTTAAACTTTGCCACTTTGCAGCAGTGTTGCAAAAGTGTACTCTGGGGTGTGTCAGTACTCCATGATAGCATCACTGTTGGTATGGTAACAGATGCAAAAGAGCACACTTTAGAGGTAAAAACCCTCTTGACACGTTCAATCAGAGAAGCACACTTTTTAGCAAGATGCTTAATGTAGAACAATCTTTCCTTGAATTGAAAGAGTTGTCGGTTAGAATTTTTTATTTTAATGATATCATCAGAATCCTTTAATATAGACACATGGGAGTCTCATGGATAATGTAGCATTTCTATAAGTAAAGGCTTACAGAGATATCTGTTTTTTCTCCTGAGAAATAATGTTTTTCCCATTATTTTGGTATAGCAAATGTTTTTTTATCTAGAAAGTGAATTGACTGAAGACTCAGATATTATCAGTTTTATAACAAGCATAATTTTTTAGCTTCAGACCATTGTTATGTCTAAATGGATCCACCTAAAGACTTGTTCGTTCCATTGATGATTAAGCCAATGTCCACCCAAGCCTTTAAGTGCGCCAACTGTTGGCCACCATTGTCTGTGCAGAAAATAAATGAGACTTTTACTTCAGGAACCATGGGTGCCTGAAATAACTTCACAGCCCTACTCGAGACAGGAGGAATTAGTTTTAGTTTAATTTAAGTTCTTCATGGTCCAAGTGAGTCTTGTCTTGTTCAGCAGGGACAACGTTGGAGAATAGACGAAGACTGAATACTGCAGACTGCTTGATTCATTCGCCAGAGACAAATTTTAATGAGCTGCTGTTAATTTCCACCCAAACTTCACCAATGAAGCTGCTTGGGAACAGTACAAGAAAGTGGTTCTAAAGAGTACTCACTGCGTGTTCATGTGAAACATTAAAGCAGGAATTGAGTAAACCTCTTAACATACAGGCTGAAGAGCAAAGCCTCCATATGAATCTGATGATAACATTTCCTCACTCACATGTTGCGAAGACCACAGCAGTCTCTCTTTGTGCTGCCCAGCATGTGTACATCTCATCAATGATAGCTGCCATAGTCAGTACATAAGTGTCAGGATGCTTACTTATATCTGATATATGGACTCCAGTTCCCTGTTGTCAGCAAGTCATCACAGTTATATTGTGCATAAGGAAATTACTCATTAGTTTAATTATACTGGAGGACACATATGTCCAAGTCAATAAGCCTGATTAACTTACATTTGATCAATACACATTTACAGGCAACATGCCGATCTGCTGACCCTGGTACAATGTTTGAGAAACCGCCTGCAACCTCAGGATTACCTCCTCAGGATTAGACATTCAGCATTCATGTTTACCTTCGGTCCACAGCGCCCTTTTCTGGTCTGTGCATAATGAATGTTAAGAGGCCAGCAAAGGTACTGTACTGTATGTACCTAAGCATGGGCCATGAATTATTGAACAAAGATGATTTTGCAAAGTCAACAAGACGAAGATTTAATACAAATAATCTCATTCAAACACACAGTCATCATAAATGCTGGTTGCATACACTAAAGGGTCTTAATAAGGGCAATCATTTTGGTTTATGGCCTACCGCATGCACATCTACTGATGATATGTGATCATGAAGCAGTCTTCTGTAGCATATGTGCTTGGCTACATGTTCTCAAGTAGCAAAAGAAGCCTGAATTAGTTTCCTGCCTTAGGAGAAATCAAACACAACACGGCACCATTACAGCATATCATGGCACAGTGCACATGGATATTCCATATGAAGAATTAATGTGTGGTTTTGGTAAATGCTTGACTCATACGCAGTGTAGCTTATTCCCACTGTATCAAAAAGTCATAAGGCCACTCATAAAAGTTTCACATAGTGAATCGAGTACAGTGGATATCTTACTCTAGAATACAAGCACTCCCCTGGCAGAGCTTATGGAAAGCAGCTATCTATTAATCAGCCAAAAGAGAAACTGAAAGAGACGTCCCTTAATGCTTGTGTGCAGCCCTAATGTGCACTACTGGATTGCAATACAAGTCTTGGGTATATACATTGTCATGAGTTATGGCAGAAAGCTGTGAAAACAGTGCAAATAAATGTCAGAAAGGTTTGTTTGTGAAAGGAAAAAACCTTCAAGGAACAGATTTAGAAGATGACTATTATCAAGCAACCTACCTTAACAAGAACTTTTCTTCTGCTTCAGTCTGTTCACAGTTCTCAAGAGGAGTGTACGCCATTTTCGGATTCTATGACAAGAAGTCTGTCAACACCATCACGTCATTTTGCGGGACGCTCCATGTCTCCTTCATAACGCCCAGCTTCCCTCTGGATGGGAATCAGCAGTTTATCATCCAGATGAGACCTGATATCAAGGGGCCTCTCCTCAGCCTTATCGAATACTACAAGTGGGACAAGTTTGCCTACTTGTACGACAGTGATCGAGGTAAGACATGGACAACATTTTGTCTCTTTCGAAAGCATGTTCCACAGTTTCCACTAATGTTGTCATCCTTTTTCTCATAAGAAGTTACAGCTGACAGACTCTAATGGGATACATTATGGGGCTATAGCTACATATTAACAGGCAATTATTTCTACCTTGATTAAAAATTACATGCTTCTTTCCCCTCTTAACATGACAGGCTATACCCCTTTGCCTAAACAATAATGATGTCTCTTTCAAAGAATGGGAAATGATTTGACTTCATGAAATCCAAAGAAAACTCCTTCTTTCAGCACAAACACCAGTTACGTGCAAAACACACTGTATGCATGTAGCAAAGTGCAGGTAAATCTAGGTAAAGGGCATTTTGCTTCATTACAAAGAGCTTGTCACATATAGTCAACTATAGCACCTCTTGTGTTTGAGAGTCTGTTTTATGTACAGACTCTCTTATGTAGGGAGGGGAGGCTGTCAGAGTCATCTTTGACGTGCAGTGGAGGCGATGTGCCCCACAGACATGTACTCGCTCATTCTACACATTTGTTTGCATTATGTGTTTATGATATGAACACACACGAGTTCTGCAAGAGTGGCATCTGGCTTCACAGATAAAAATGTTTGTTCATATCAACCTTGCTGTATGAAATTATGCAAACAGGTGTTGAATGTTATTCAGTAGAACAAAAAGGAATCTTCAAAAAAAATAAGAAATTACATTTACAATTTGGAATTAGATTTGACATTTAAACCAGCTGTTACACTATAACAAATATTTTTTATTGGATTTGGGGAGTCTTCCAGTTATCCAACAACAAATCAAACATTTACCACATTATACATTAATACATTATACATTTACCAAAAGACTTGTAAGGCATATTCTAACCACTCCACTGGCAGCAGAACTATAAGTGATGTCCATGGAAGGTTTTACTTACAGTTGTCTGTTTATCACATGTGTTTGTGAGCATTCATTTTAAGCTCTTTTTCAACTCACTACTTCACACTGGGGACAAGCCTTATACTGTTGGCCTCTGGGTCAATGGTGCCTTTTAGTGCAACAACAAATACCCACACTTATACCAAAGACACACACATACAAACACACAACACACATACCCAGCTGGTTAGTGGTTCAACCTCATTCAAGCCTCACCAGCCCCTGGTCAATCAGTCAAAGTTAAATGAATAGACCTTCCCTGTAGCTGCAATTTAGTGAGTGCATGCTAAAGGATGCTAAAACATTCATTATTTATCAGCGTGCACATTTAAGTAAACAAAAAGTAATTATAGGTCCAGATTTAGGGGGCTCTATTTACAGATATATGGCAGAAATTTTAGAATTAGGCTTTTATATCTACATATACCACAGGTGGTAGATGCCACTAAATCCCACACACTGCTCCTTTAATACAGCAACAATTCCCTTTTTGCGGTCAGATGTAAAAGTGCGTACATGTTAAAGGTACAGTGTGTAGAATTTAGTTGCATTTAGTGGTCCAATCACTGCATTGTAATCTCCTCACATCACCCTCACCTTCCTAGTGTAAAGGAGAAACAACACTTTAAGGACCCTGTTTAGAGTCAGTATTTAGTTTGTCTGTTCTGGACTACTGTATAAATAAGGTGTTTCAACATGGCGGCCTCCATGAAAGGGGACCCTCTCCCACTGTAGATATAAAAGGATATTTTTTAAGTAACAAACATAAAAAGATTCTTATTTTCAGGTGATTATACATGCATCAAAACATAGTTATGAATATTATATTCCATGTTTGCCTTATTCTGAAAATAGGCCCCAAATCTTACACACTGTACCTTTAAGTCTATGCACCTGAAATTGTAATTGGATAAGATCACGGATTGATTTTATGCAAGGCAATAAAAGATGAAATATTGTCCACCGTCAAAGTGTAATATTCAGACTTATTTCACATTTAAATTTTATATTCTGTCTTTATTCTTTGATCCTTTTCATCAATAATGTTTTATTTCTCTTCAATGAAGTCTGGAAATTACACATTTTTAGCAGATATATTGCTGCACTGTGTGAATGGTTCTTTACACAATACATATTTTATTAGCTTAAAGTTTTTCCATTACTTTACATGCAGGTAATGTCTGAGTATCACACAACATGGCTCCTTAAAAAGCCACATGTAAAGTGTAAAAAGGTTAAAGAACACTGCTGCTTGTGCATTATTTGGCTTTGCTGTGTCATGTATCTCATTTCGTTGTGTCGTTTGCTAATTATGATTCTCTGAGTTGTACTCTTTGAGAACAATGCAGCCTCCTGCAGCACAGAGGGACCATCCAGCACTGAAAAGGAAGTCTCTTTGATAGATAGTGTTTAATTCTATTTTAATAACTGTTGCTGCAATGAAAGAATACAATTAGGACCTCAATAGTATCCAGTTGCAGTGGAATAACACTCTGAAGTCTTTTTTTTAACAGGGATGCTTGGCTTTCAGGTTACATTTCGTAAGCCCCTCCATTACTCCCCGTTATAGAAAAGAACATCTTAAATTATTTTTATTTTTAGCACACTAAAAGGATGTGTTTTGGGATCACGTTCAAAAAGCACTTTGAGGGCATTGAATGATACTTTATGAATGCCCTAAGACGGCTTACCAGAAATTTTATATAACACATTGAGTGGCTTAAGGTGATAGGAAGTGAATCTACTCAGAGAAATGGGATCATTGCTTTCTATACACTTGTGTTTAGGCTGAATACAGTGGAGTGACAATGATTTGGGAGGGATTTAATGCATTTCTGCTCTGTATTACCGTTATTAACTATTATTTCCCATCTCTTAAACTCGACTACTTGACCCTCCCTCGGTCTCCTTAATTTTCTCCCAGAATCCATTGCTAATCTCTCCAGTCAGCCTTACTCTGACTGCCAGCTCCAAAATCAGTAGGGAAGCTGCTTCAGATTGTCCTCATGCTAATGCTAGCTCTGACCTCCTGTCTCTACTGTACATCCACGGTGGCACTAAACGCCCTGTTGTGCATATTTCATCATTGCATGGCTGTCTAATTAGGTCAGTGTGATCCACTCATTCCCATGGCAACCAAAGTGTGGAGAGAGATGGAGAGAGACAGAGAGAGGGGGAGAGATTGTAAGTAACTGAGCTGGTTGGTAAATGATGCAAGGATGAGTGTGTGGGTGTTTCTCAGTCAAAGAAGGAGCCAAGGGAGAGGAGGCAATAAAGTTGCCACTGGTTATGATGAAGTCTATTAGCACATTGAGACTAATGGATGATCCAACACAACCATTGTCAGCAGTTGTCAGTAAGTCAGTTTAGATAATGGACGTATGCATGTAGGCGGATAGGGATTCTTTATTGTACTTCATTGGCTCACTGAATGCAGATATGTACTCAGTTGAGTTTTAGGGAGGATTTTCTCACCAGATCCTTGATATTTTAGTACTGCCTATTGGATTTATAGGAAAGTAGAAAAGGGACATAAAGAAAAATAATTTTTTTTTACAAGCTAAGTATTTGGTTACCATTCCCATAAAAACAGCCTATTATCCTGAGGAACTGCATTGACATCCACTGTCAAAGTTCAATGCCAATGCAGGAAGTAGTGTGCACACTCAGTATTATAGAAACCCCTCCAAGGCCTATAAATAATAACTTTTTCTTTAGGCACAACTTTGATCTTCCCCTAACCTGAACTAAGTATCCTAAGCAAGGCTCTAACCATAAAGCTGCTGGTGGATCCAGTGACTATGACTAGGTGTATCTGAAGGGGTCGCTAATGACGAAGTCACCTGATGCTGAAGCTGAGCTCTGACTGTAGCCATTGGTACTTGCTACAACCGCTGCACGCCTTTTGCCGGAACTACAGCCATTTCGTTATTGTGGCTATGGCTTTAGCTGCTGTCGTCCAGCTAAGTTTTGTTTCACTCAGGTACAGCTAGGCACTTGGCCTGCCGTTGCAGCCAGTCGCTTCAGTTGGAGCTCAGCCCAAGCTGGTGAATTCACAGTAGCATTCAGTAGCTATTTTCCTGAGGAGTTAGTTGGTCCGCCATAAAACCTTAAGATATGATGTTGTTTTTAATATCAAAGTTTTTGGCTAGTGATGGGGTTGTAAAGTATTTTGTTAAGATAACATTTTACTTAACTTTAAATTTTCTCAAGTCATGACAAAACCCCATTGTCATTTTGCTCACTGCTGATACTACATGTTTCAATTTGCATGTTTTGATTTTTTTTAATTAGTATGTTTCATAATATTCAAATACCAAATACAAATTTAAAGAATTCATAAACCATGAAATGATGGAATTACCATTTGCAAATTTGAGCTCTTTCTCTAATGGCACTAGTGCAGGCAATCACTAAATTCTGCTCTCATATCATTCAAACAGTGCCTATAACCACTTATCAATTGATTTAAATGGTGCTTTGTATACGTACAGTGCAGAAAGTGGGCAGGCATACCTGGGGGAAAGATGTTGGACCTTTACCATGGTAGATGAGTGAGTAAACAATAGCTTGAAGCAAAGAGATTATAGCTCATATGAAGCTGCATTTGCAGGTATTGAACTGCTTTCCTCTATGCATTATTTATGAGCCTGTGCTTGCCTCATTTGAATAGTTTTGCATTGCATTATGCATATGCTCATACATTCACATACATCAACTCATTGAGATGTTTTTGATCAATGAGCATGAAGTTAAGCTGTCACAATCAAGGCTATGTGCACAATCACTAGAAGAGAAGAAATAATCTTGTCACTGCGAAAAAGGAAGTTATGTTTATTGTCACTCCAGCAGCACAGTTGTGATTATGTTTATGCTTTATCAAAATGCTACACAATAGTTCATGTCTTGCTATTCCCCCATGACCTTTTAAATCCAGGACAACTTAGGGGTAAATGCGAGTTCACATGACATATCTTTGCTCTCCAACGCAGTGGTAGCTCTGTGCCTGTTTGAATGGATGGTATAATGTTGGCTGCAAGCCAAGATAGAACATATGTCTCATTCTAAACAGAAGCGATAATAAACCATTCTTCCATGGGGAAGAATATGCAGCAGTTGAGGAACTGCAGAGGAAATCCTAGTTTCTGCTTAAATTAAATATATATTCATTTGTACAGATATACATATATAGAATGGAGTAATGTGCAGCAGACTGGAGAAAGAAAGACAAATCATTAGAATTATTTAAAACAGCAGTGCACTGACATTTTGATAGCATTGTGGGCATTAACTCAAATCTAGGTAAAGGTGGTAACTGGCTAACTGTTGCACGATATTAAACTAAAAATACACCTTCAGTCCACTCCAGTTTTTTTTTTCATTTTAAATACCATGGGCAGTAATGCGTTACTAATTATATGGTTTGGTTACTTATCGCATTAACTACTTCAATATTTTGGGGGATGGCTTTCAAGCAACTTGACCAGGAGTTGGATTTGAGAATTGATATGACATTTGTCTCTGTGTGCTCAGGGCAGGCTTGTCTGGGATGTGTTAGCTTGGAACAGGGGCTGTGGGTTGGAGGGAACTGGCAAGAAGCTAGCCAGTTTCTAACACCAAAATTTACAATGTACATGTTGTGAGCATCATTTTATCTGGCCACTTGTAAGACTGCACTCAGGAATAACCAGGTTTGGGTTCAGAGTTGGAGGAAAGGACTTCTAAAAATTGCATGGTCAAAGCTAACTTCAGCTTGTGATGGTCGTGTGATGCTACTTGTTAAACTACAATGCATCATAGTTAATTCTGACATATATTAAATACGGTACAGACACATGGAATGTAATGAATAATGTACCAAACTACTTTTGTCAATAAGTTATTAACAACGTAATTTTGATGAATAATGCAAAACACTTTTTAAGTGCAAAAACAACAGACAAAAAACACTGAAGGCCTCTAGCAGAGGTAAAATGACTCCTTGTTTGTCTTTTAGGTGACTCATGGTTAGATCTGCCAGTGAGATTTAAATGAAGAAGAAAACACTGCTGCTATGGTTACCTTGGGCCCCACTTGTTAAACTGCTGTTTTAGATGTCTAGTTAACAGAAAGGAACATGTTCCTTGATCCAATGTTACTCATATTTTGGTTATATTTCGGTCCATATAAAGTTTTATCTTAATTGAACTGTGTTGGCATCTTTTTCAACCTGAATGAGTAAACACACTCTTCTTTGGTAGGACAGGCTGTAGTTGTGTAGTACCTTTTCTAAAAAAAATATGCTATTATTAAATTATTAAAACATGTAAAAATCACCAGCTATAATATGATGTTTAAACACATGGAGCCCCATTCGTTACTGGCATGCTCGCTACAAGGACAGCCCAACCCTCACATGCAGTTCAAAGACAATAAACGTGTAAAATTATTACCTAACCTTAACCACGTTTAATGCATAATCAACATTTGCTTTAAAATTTTGCTCTCGTCCTTGCTTTATCTTCACTTTAATCACTTTTATCACTCTAAATTCTAATTATCTCATTTAATAAGCATTAATGAACAGTCAAATCTAACCACACCATAATGGCCTTACTGTAATTATGATGTATAGTTCATTCCAATAAAACTGCAAGCCTCCATTTTCCTCCCTACCATCGTAAAACCGCCGCTGTGTCGCATGAAATTGATTACATCTGTAATTCACCTCGCTGTAGCAAGGCGGAATGAAACACTCAACCCTTTTATCAAACCACTCCCCAACTGCCCTCTGCGGACCAGGGATCAATATCGGTGGAGATTCAGCTGTGAAACTCGATGGAGAGGGTGATAGGAATATAAGTTAAAATGGAGACTGTAGTCTTTGCCTTTAACAGACTGCAATTCAGACTGATGAACAGGTGCTACATGAAACTGAATCACACAGATATGGTTTTGGGGTAAAGAATAAAACATGTGAGTGCATAAGATGGTAGTGATGTAAAGGCTCTTTTATTAACACCTACCAACCTAAGTAGGCATGGGAGAAGTTGCCTCAAGGCTGGCTTGAGTGCTTCAACTAACATTTAGTCATTTTAATGGGTGGGAAGCAAGGGAGAGATGGAGGGAACAACACGATTGTCTACACCTTTAAAACAATCTCCATTCAAGGTTTTTTTTACTCACTTTTCAGAAGCTTTTGACCATATGACGTTTGCTCAATTGTCATGAAACTGTGTCTGTTTAAACTGTTGACCTCAATGTTGAACTCTGACTGTTCATTCTGGTTTGAGCATCTTGTGTTCTGTGTCAACTGAGCAAACTTAATGTGCTGATGAAGGCTGAAAATGATCAGAACAAGTTAGTAAGTGAACCTTAAGAAGAGATTCTTTCGTCAATGACTAAGTTGTTTGGAAACTCTGAGGAAAAAACACAAAAGGTTATGTTAAGAAACAGCCAATAATCAGCAATATAAAACTTTCGGTGTTGATGCAGTCAAGTATATTGTTAGACACACTTTCCTCCCACATGGTGGTCAGGTTCATGCCAGAACTCCTGTGAGTCATCTTGATGAGCTCTTTACATAAGGCTCTGAGTCTCGGTAAAACCTCCGCAGGGTCTGAATAAGCAGACAGTGAATACAGCCAATATGCAATAAAAGAACTATGTTCACCCATGGATTTGAATAAGATCTGTATGCCCATAATTTGTTTTGAGTTTATTGTCATATTTTCCATGCTTTTGCCATTGCTGTTTGTGCTCTGTTGCCATAAGTTTTTTTGTGGCAGCTTTTAACATTTGTTTGTGGCTGTGCCCATACAATAAGCCTCCACAAAGTGGTATACTTTGGTGCGGAGGGCTAATTTCAGGGAAATCAACAACAAAGAGAAAGATAATGTGCAGACACACAATGCATAGTGTCTTCTTTATTCCTTTGCTTCTAAGTGTAAATTCTAAATGTTTTTGGTCCCATTTGTCAACAGGATGTCTCTAAAACTTCAACAGTTGTCTAAAAGTCTTCAGTACCAATAAATCAGTCAGACAGAGTGTATGAATGATGTTTTAATTGAACTTATTTCCATCTACAGGCCTGACAACGCTCCAGGTTGTTCTAGACACAGCAGCAGAAAGGAAGTGGCAGGTGACAGCCATCAACGTGGGGAACCTGAAAGATGAGAGGAAAGATGAGGCCTACCGCTCACTGTTCCAAGATCTGGAGAACAAGAAGGAGAGGAGAGTAATCCTGGACTGTGAACAGGACAAAGTAAAAGACATCATGGAGCAGGTAAAGTTCCATGATGAGATGATAATCATTCTAATCCTTTAAACTACTGATACAGCAGAACATACTGTTTCTATAAGAGGTATAATGTTCTTAGTAGTTCCATTTTTACAGCAATACTAAAATGTTGACACCAGTACACTACAGTACTAGTGTTGTCTTGACATGAGTTGGACAGCTTTGTTAGCACAGGGGTTTTGGTGTTGCACTCATTTGATCTGACAGTGAAACAGTTTTATATTTCACTGCTGACACCAGACTTTCGAGCAGGTTAAGTGAACTGGGATTCAGGTAAAGGAATACTGGATACTGCTGCCATGTTTTCAACTTGGAACAAATATTGCACTTATAGCAGCAGTCTGCTGTCAGAAGTCAGACTGCTGTGGGATGGTCAGACCCAGCTTGGCTTCTTTTAGCTCTTTGATTCCAAATGTATGTGGCTTCTGGATGTCATGGGGCAGACCTCTGGTTTGACAGCAAGTCAACAAAGCTAGTATCTTATGTTTTTCTCTTTTCTGTCAAGTGACAAGTGTCAAGGGACAAATGATGATAAAACAAATGTAGGAAATAATAATTCAGATGCTGCCTGCTGTCTGCTTCCATCTTCTCATGATCTGGATGTCATATCCGTGACGTCACCCACAGGTTTCTGAAATGCCGTTTTGAAGTGTGGTGGCTCTGGCTGCTGCCATCTTGGCAGTCCTGCCTCTTCCGCCTCCTAACTAATCTAAAAATGAGCAATGATGTGGATTGTGTGATTGTGGTTGGACCTGAGGCAGGCTTAATGATGCCTATTTATACCATGGTGTAAACATGTTTATTTCTGCTGTGAAGTTGGACATTTTATTCTGGGGGCTCATGGAGACTATGTAAGACTATGACTTGTTCTGTAGCCAGCCTCAGGTGGCCGTTCAAGGAACAGCAGTTTTTTGCACTTATGCATCGGCTTCACTTTCCAGGCACAGAGGTTGCTGCTTGTATTGAACTGAGGATGGGTGAATTTTATTACTTGTGAATTCAACAATTTATTTGTAAGACTGAGAAAAGTTAAAAGTTTAAAAGTTACAGTCTCACTTTAAGTAAATTGCAGCTGAGTTAAGTCAATAGACAAACATTAAATTAAAACAATCTTCTTTGTATTGGCCATGCAAATTAATTTGAAAACAGCTAGGAAGGGGGAAAAAAATGACCTCATTATGTGAGAACAGCATCGGGAAGTGTAAATAACACTAGGAAATTATTGGCAGTATTTTTTTAAAAGTATGGGAACACAGGAAAGGCTAACAACTCTATTGTCCGTTAATTAGGACAAAAGTGATATCTAGCCGAAATGTGTGCATTTGATGCAGTGCTTAGACAAACAGCATTGTTACATGGACCCGGCAGTCCAGCAAATGTACAAAGGCACAATAACAATTATACTAATTCTTCATTTAGTCTCTAAACAAAACTGCAATTAAAGGCAAAACAGATGCACATAAATGGGTTATTTTTACTCTACCTTTTACCCAGGGGAGATGCTTATCGATTAGCATTTAAAGCATACCAACATCTCTTTAACCAAACGCTGAATCAAATCAATTCCTGCTGCCTCGGTGCCTGTTTATCAGGGAAAAACAGAATCTGTTCAGGTGGAAGTTTTTTTTGCTTCATGTCGAAGACGTTCATGAGGGGGATATGAGCAGTTATTATTCAAATGTCAAGTAGAAGCCCTGACAAACAAACGGAGGTGCCAGTCAAGCAGCAGGATTAGTTTAAGGTGTGTCATTTATGTGAGGTACTGAAATGGTACATAGTTCAGATATTGCTGTTATTTTCTGTTGCTCTGTTGCTCTACTGTGAACACCACTTTGTTTTTCATTGCTGTAAGTCACATTAGTGTAGAGACCAATTATAATATCTGAATATAATGGTAGTTTTATGTAGTCTGAGTATAGCTATTACATTTATGATTTCCTTATCTCTAGTTTTCACACTCTTGGGAAGAACAGAATGTGACAATTACAGTCGTCACACTCTTCAGGAATTGCAATAAATGTAAAAAGAATAATAATAGTGACAACAGAAAAAAGGCTTTGATATGGTGAGTTAGTTTAAAACTGTGTTAGCAAAGTCACATATGTAAAGAAGAACTTCTTTCAGAAACTTTTATTATGCTGTCTTATTCACCCAACATTTCTTTATTTATTCCAATGGCATCTTATTCTTCTGTTTTACATTTGTGTGTCTCATAACTCTGCAGGTCATCACAATCGGCAGACATGTTAAAGGCTACCACTACATTATAGCCAATCTGGTAAGTTTACATAACTTCTAAAGATTGTGTTATGTTTCTTAAATCCCTCTTATTGATATATAACATTTGGGGATCTTTTTTTCTTTTTTTAAGGGTTTCATTGATGGGGATCTATCGAAAATCCAGTATGGTGGCGCCAACGTGTCAGGCTTTCAGATTGTTGATTTTGATGATCCTTTGGTGTCCAAGTTTGACCAGAGATGGGAGGCTCTAGAAGAAAAGGAGTATCCTGGTGCTGACAGTAAGATACGGGTGAGTCTAAGCATTCAAACACACACACACAGTTTTTTTCTTTCTTTTCTTTACTTTATTTGTGGGGCAGGATTGTCAGTTGAAAATGTCTTTGTAAGCACCAAAATGTGCCTGAGTTGCTCTTATGTGTTTGTAACCTCAACATATATTGTGCTGCCTCCACTTACATCACCCAGCTTTCCACTCATTGTGTGCATTATTAAACACATCTCTAAATAAAGATTCATATGCACTTTTTTTATGAGCTGACTGAAGTAGCTTTTTATACCAGTTATCGTATGTCATATATACGTAAAGGGCTAATGATACTAGCCCTATAATATAATATCTCCCTCAAAAATGAACACTCCTCTCACTCTTTGTCCAAAAACTCAGACACTGTAAACTTCTCATATTTGAAATCACCCATTGCCAGAAATATTCTCTCATTTTTTATCTCCAAAACGGTGAAAGTTCAAGTTCTTATTGCACACAGCCCGGCTGCTGCAAGTGGTGCAAGTCTGGGTGAAAAATCATTCTGACATTTACAACATAGTGCTGCACGGAAGATAAATACAACAGCTAAAAAATAAAAAAGACCACCGGCACCAGACACATAAAATGCAAGATACCATGGAGTATAATGAGCAGGATGCGTGGTGTGTGTGTGTGTGTGTGTGTGTGTGTGTGTGTGTGTGAGTGCTTTAGAACTTCAGAGGAGGATGATTTATTTTCAAAGTGGCTCATGTTGGCCATTCTCATTTGTTTGATAGGTGAAGTTTAGATTAGAACTTAGAGTTTTGTAAACTTATTATTCCATCCGTAAAAATTTGATGAGGCACGGTGAGGTTGTGTGTGAGATGGTTTGACTTGAAGTACCAATTTGACACTCCCAACTGCCTTAGACCATCACCAAATCATATGTAAATGCATGTATGCTGTTAAGACTACTTACAAAGTCATCTGCAGTGGAGCAAAACATCACATTCTTGCTAAATCAGACCCCGCAGATTTGCCATTGTTGCCATTTTTTTTGGAAATCTGTTGACCCATAGCAAGTGACAAAAATACATTTTGGTGAAAATGTATATGTACTGCAGTGTCTGACCAGTGTTGCATGTACTGCTTTTCATCTCTCTGACGTCCTTTAGTATAGAGCAATCTTTGATCAGCTGAGCTGGTAAACATGGATATGCTGCACTGTCTGCAGTTCACGGATATCCCGCTTCTTTTTTTTTGACTTCAAACGTTTACCTCCATCACTGCTATTTATGACCAACAAGATATATAATTACACATGTTAAAGATAAGGCTGAGAATACTCTAGATTTTTAACAGATGCTAAAAGACCAAAACCAACAATGCATTAGTCCATTCCTTAGTACTTTGCGACTTCCCTCTCTTTGGCTCTTAGCACCAAGCCCATTCATTCCTGTTAAAATCTTAACAGTCCCAAGCATTTAGTTCTATTTTTTAAAATGCTACATAAATCAATAACAGTAGTATCTGTAGCTTTTAACAGCTGGCACAGAATCAAAAGTAAAATGTAATGTTTTCCTTGGGGACTAGTTGTCAAGGTATTCAAGTTTACTGTAATGAAGGAATTTGTCACCCAGTACAGCAGAGTGGCTCACTGAAGAGTTTTATAATTTTTTGGACAACAAATAAAGTCTGTTGAATAGGAATACACTATAGGCCTCAGTTTTAGGCTCTGTGATTTACATCTAGGCCTTAGGCCATCTAGGCCTTTCTTTGAAGCCACATCAGGGTTGGGTCAGGCTGAGGGTTACCTCCCTATTCTCAACATCTTTTCCCATTGTCCTCCTCTAGTACACATCTGCATTGACCTACGACGCCGTGCAGGTGATGACAGAAGCCTTCCGCTACTTGCACAAACAGCGCATCGACTTCACCAGGAGAGCCAACAATGGTGACTGCCTTGCCAATCCTGCTGTTCCCTGGGCTCAGGGAGTGGAGATCGAGCGAGCACTGAAACAGGTAACACATTGCACATACATACATCCTCTTCCTCAGATATACTGACAGCTAGTCTTCAGAATAGAAACAGATGTCTACCCAAAGACTGTGCTCTGAGCTTTGATGCAAGGCAAGATTAGCTTCACTCCTGCTGAGAATGAAGCTTGACAGCCAGAGTGAAGCCAAAGTGATTTTTTTTCTTTTATTTGAAGTTTTTCGGGTTGTAGCCGCAGGTTCTGAACTTGGAACATAAGTTAAATTCAAAGTGGTTCTGGCTTTTATGCCAAAAGCAGCTGATGGCAGATCTCAATGGAATCTCAACATTAGGTATTCATATTCAGAAAACATTTTCTTTATCTGAAATTACATAGTGTATCTGAAGAGATAAACTCAAAGAAAAAGTACCTGTCAAATACATCAGGCATATTCTGCGAAGACGCCTATTGTGTTGCACCAAGGGTTCAGGGTCATCATCTTGGATTCCCATAAGATCAATCAACCAACTGACAGGTTTTTCCTTTTATCTGTATCTCTGCCACTCATTCATGAGGTACCATCGAGATGACAGCTGTAGGGTGAGATTTCTGTGGCAATTGATAATGGAGGTCTCAGGGAGATTCTCCAGAATGAATCGACAACATGTAAAGTATACTTGGCTTTGATGCTGGGGCTTTGAGTCTGGATATGCATATATACGATGAGGAATAGCTGCCTTTAGCCACCCCGTGAAGACAAGGTCACTATGTCAGGATCAAACATATCAGATGATAAGTCCATGTTTTATGAGAAATCTATTTAACATGTTTAGGAGACACTCAGTATGTTTTGGTTGGGAACACATTTAAACGTAACTGTGTTTACAAGAAAATTCCACGGGGTACCTTTAAGTCTCCTTCTGTTCCTTCCTGTTTAAACCCTTTTGTTTTTAAGATGGCTGCCAGTAAGAGAAGTGATGGAGAATATTTTTTCAAGTGTTTAACACATGCTGTGTCTATACTGCCATCTACTCCCCCATCCAGACTGTTAGTTAGACATCGGTAGTTGCTTTATATCTTTCCACTGCTTTGAAGCTCAGCTTGAAACACCATTTGAAGTCATTTAGGATTTTGGCATTGACTTAGAAGAGGAGAGAGTAACAGGATGCCCATCTCCACTGTGTCTAATGGCCAATAGGTAGAGTTCAGTATCTTCTGACAGAGTGACAGAGGATGTTCATCGTAAATATGAGATGATGATCTCCTGGAATGCAGTAAATAAAGTGACCTCACCGCATAATAATCGGTAGATGGAAATTCTATCACAATTTTGTTTTTCTCCAATCACCCTCTTGTTGTACCACTCCACTGGCATGCTGGTGGTTGTCTTCACTATTAATAGACCTAGAATGTGCAGCAGTATAAGATTACTGAGCATTTCTTTAGCCCTTGAAATTGTGCAAATTGTCTCTTTCAACAATAACTCACATTCCTCTACCTGTTTCAGTCAGAATGCAATATGATGAATTCTACAAAAGACATCAAGAACCTGTTTTCATGTGACAGATTAGTCTCAGTGCATGCTGCGAATGCCAGTTTGAAGATTGTGTGTTGTAACAGTTTGATTTTCTGTCTCGAAGGTACGTGTGGAAGGCCTGACAGGAAACATCCAGTTTGATCAACATGGCAAGCGAGTCAACTACTCTGTGAATATCATGGAATTAAAGAGTAACGGCCCTGTAAAGGTAAGCATTTGGGTTGTTCCCCTTCTTAGAAATGAAGCTGAATACATGTGTAATGTACATATGTTTAATGTTTACCTTGTTGATGGTTTGAATTAGATAATTCAAATGCATAGATAAGAGGATTAATCTTACACATGTTGCTTTCATGAATATCATGGTTTTTCCTCCTGACAGATTGGATACTGGAATGAAGTTGACAAAATGGCCGTCACCAAGTCTGATGTCTTTGCAAATGACACAACAGGAATGGAAAACAAAACAGTTATTGTCACCACCATCTTGGTAAATATTTTATATATCTCACGTAAGGAGAGTTACCACTTCTGCTTTATCTTATCTGTAGATTGGCAACCAGAATAACACTATGCTGGCCACTATTGTCCTGCTACAAGAATATGCTTTGTTATAAAACCAGTGACCTCTTGTATTCATAATGACCTGTCACCCTGATGTGAAACCCTTGTCTCTGAAGCTGCTTTTCACATTGTAGTACAAACCTCTTGTGCTGAGCAGTGTTTTCTGTTTTTGTCTCTGTCCTTCAGGAAGCACCCTATGTTATGCTGAAAAAGAACGCCGACCTTTTTGTTGACAATGAGCGCTACGAGGGTTACTGTGTAGATCTGGCTGCAGAGATAGCGAAGCACTGCGGCTTCAAATATCAACTGAAAATAGTGGGGGATGGGAAATATGGAGCCAGAGATGCAGAGACCAAAATCTGGAATGGGATGGTTGGAGAGTTAGTGTATGGGGTGAGTATTTTTGATAAGAGGTAACTTCAAACCTTGATTAATCGGTATGCCACTTATTCTGCTTCCTTAATATCTTAAGACAATGCTTGTTTTCCAAACTGGATTTGGAGCATTTTGATAGTTGATAAAATATGAATAAATCCAATTTAATAACCTTTGTCCTGTTTTGTTTGTATGTCCTGTTTATTTGATAGAAAGCAGACATTGCGGTGGCTCCTCTGACCATCACCTTGGTACGAGAGGAGGTGATTGACTTCTCCAAACCCTTCATGTCTCTGGGAATCTCAATCATGATAAAGAAGCCTCAGAAATCCAAACCAGGAGTCTTCTCTTTCCTGGACCCACTGGCCTATGAGATCTGGATGTGTATTGTTTTTGCCTACATCGGTGTCAGCGTGGTGCTGTTCCTCGTCAGCCGCTTCAGCCCATATGAGTGGCACACAGAGGAGTATGAGGATGGTCAGATCCAGACCAATGAGTCGACTAACGAGTTTGGCATATTCAACAGCCTGTGGTTCTCCCTTGGAGCCTTCATGCGCCAAGGCTGTGACATCTCACCTAGGTAGGTCAGGAAAATCAACGACTGTAGTGTTTTTCTCACTTTAATTGACCGAAAATAACCGGTGACTTCATGCATTTATAACTCGAAATGTAAATGTGCTGTATCACATTACACAGTAAGTGCTTACAGAGATTATTTGCAAATGCAATTTTTCAAATGCAAGTCAACAAGCAGTGTATTTGCAGGAATACTAGGAAAATTGATGGACAAAATTCTATCCAATTGGTTGGTGATGGCTTTACAATCACATAGCACCATCAGCACAGCTGTAAACATTGAGTCTAGTAGTATTTTAAGCAAAGTAATAATAAATAAAACAAATATAAAAAGAATGAGTAACTTTTTCAATGTTCAGAAGGTCAGTGTTGGTAGTAACAGCCCTGCTGTGAAATCATTTAATCATCTGTGGATGAAAAGCTTTCATTTTGCATGTTTTTCATACACGTCCTTGCTATTGTTTTTACATTCCTTACATTTGTAAAGGGAGTTAAATAAATGATTCTCTTTCATGAATATAGTGTCTGATAAACATATCAATAGATTTAATAACTCATGAGAGCAGACTTGTGCTCAGCAGTCAGGCTGGTGAGGTTATCTCGATGCATTCGTAAAGATGGATCCAACATGTTTTCGCCATCTCATCCCAATGATGTGAAGGGTTTCAGCATGACTCCAAATCAGAAGACAGAGTTATATATTAACACATGTTAGTTTATTTCTCCAGCTGAAACAAGGCGGTCAGTTCTCATTCTGTCTTTTGTTTGTTAGTTGTTTCTCAGAGGCATGTTATTAAACCCTAGAGAGAACCTTAACATATTACTCACAAGACACCACAACTCAATCATCAATCATCCACCCTGATTCATTTGTTAGTGCATTCTTTACAATGGGACTTGCAAGCATCTCAGCAATGAGATGAAACATTTAACTTAACTAATGACGTGTTCATTGAGGTGTGTCACAGTTACAAGTCACATCAAAATGACATTTATGTTTGACATGACAGTCACTTCACTTGCTTCACAAAAATGTTTTAACATGCATGAATCACATCCACTCATCTCACAACAGTTGCAGAATCTCATGCAGTTACTGAATGATTGTTAAAACAGTGTAATGCAGTTGAAGTAAGTGAATATCTTTGTTTGTTTCTCCAATAGATCCCTGTCTGGGCGTATTGTTGGTGGTGTTTGGTGGTTCTTCACTTTAATCATCATCTCCTCCTACACTGCAAACTTGGCTGCTTTCCTGACTGTTGAGAGGATGGTCTCTCCCATTGAAAGCGCAGAAGACTTGGCTAAACAGACTGAGATAGCCTATGGGACTCTGGACTCTGGCTCTACTAAAGAGTTTTTTAGGGTAAGAGATAATTTCTTTATATTGCACCTTCTGAAAAAAGGTTTTAGGTTTTAGCCTTGGTAGCTGTAATGCAACACAATTCACTTTCTCAGTGAACCATGCACCCCTGCTGAAAATACAACAAGGTGCAGGAAATTTAATCTTCCTTGAAGGAGTGTCTCGAACATCTAGTAGGTGTAGTAGGTAGCAGGATTGTGTCCCCAAACATGGACTGAAAATTGAGTTTTGGAGGCCTCAAATTTACACCTCGTAAAGCAGTCTTGAAGTCAACAAAAAACACCCTACCAACCTCCAGTAGATATAAAGTATATACTGTATACTATGATGGTCATTTTAGGCTTTGAGATAGTGAAAATCATATCAGTATCAAATATAATCTTTGGAAGGAGAAATAATGTGATCTCAAGCTTTCATAAACTGACTGTATTAACTTAAGGAGCTTCCTCTGTTGTCTTTTTTTTTCAAAACAGCGCTCAAAAATTGCCCTCTTTGACAAAATGTGGACATATATGCGCAGTGCGGAGCCCTCTGTGTTTGTAAAAACCACAGCCGAGGGGGTTCTAAGGGTCCGCAAGTCCAAAGGGAAGTATGCCTACCTGCTGGAGTCCACCATGAACGAGTACATTGAGCAGCGAAAACCCTGTGACACCATGAAGGTGGGAGGCAACCTGGACTCCAAGGGCTACGGGATCGCCACGCCGAAAGGATCCTCATTAAGGTGGGTGGAATAGTATAACAATGTGTCCAATGTTGTTATAGTATCCCACCTACCCTGATGTAGCTTTGCTTATTTGTCTCTGGTTTGTATAAGGAGATGAGGTAATGCCCCTTCCCCTTCAAATTCTTTAAAAACCATTGCAATTTATTGTAAGTCGATAAATTGCAAAAACAAATGTTTTATAATTTCTTAAATATTTGAGTAATTGACGAATTTGTT